>VDFB02058242.1:583350762-583442250 GCA_007258455.2 Sequoia sempervirens
CATATATAAAATATTATAGACGTCTGATATATAAGCTGGTTTCAGAATTTGTGAACTTTGTATTTGGTTTGGAAGTTACAAACTGCGTATGATATCAACAAAGTGTTTATAGTTGACATGGGAAGAAACTCTTTCTATACCTTGAAACACTGGAGTTTGCATCCAAGATTTTCTTAATTGCTTTGAAAACTTTTAATTTTGTCTCTCAGCATGGTGGAGGATACAAACTACAAAGTACATATTGATTGATTGTGTTCGTTAAATCTGACTTATGCCTGCCAGAAAGGAAGAAGAAGCTGACTTGATTTTGTGTATTTTTCTGGCCTTACGAAGCTTATTAATTTGTGGTCTGTCATATAGCTATGGGGCTCTTCTGTTTTGATATTACCGAGGAGAATGTTACAATTATCTGTGGATTAAAATACATTCTATACTGTATATGTGGTACATGGCTGAGAAGATAGCCAAATTAGCATTGAATCAACCTTAGTGTATGTGCTTGAGCATATGTTAGTGTAGGCAGATTGATGATGTCAAAAACTAGATTGTCTGGACTTATATTGTGTATTATAAATTGGACCCAGATCGTTAACTTGCAATTTTTAAGGAATAGGGACTCCCTGTCCACTGACAAGGTATTTAGTAGTTAATATGACTAGTTGAGGATTGCTAGAACATGAACTATATTTTAGGATAGCACGATCATTCCTAAGTGCATGTAGTTCTGTTACAGATGTTTTAATTTTACCTCTTCATTCTTGAAACACTCCTCATCTGAGCATCCATATGTTTTACAAACATTACAATAGTTTTGAGGATCTTTCCCATTGATGTCATTAGCCCCTTTAATTGTTGACTTTGCAACATTAGACACATAACTGTAAAGTACTTAGTGAAGGACTGGAGCTGCTTTGGTCAATTGATTAATTCTCCTTTGATGGATGGGTAATGGACTAATTCACTGTATTTCTGGACATTCTCATCTTCTGTTTGGTATGATGAATCCACTTCTTGGTATCTTCTGACAGTACTTAGAAGTATGAAATCTTCATCAAGAACTGCCTTCAGGTTCCATTGTTGGATAGGAAGTTCTTATATTTGTGAAGAGTCATTGAAGAAAATTTGTAGCCATGATAGCATTTTGTCTTCTCACATGCTTCAAGATTCATTTTAAAATGTTTTTCTTAAGGAGGTATGAGTTTAGAAGTTTGTCTCTACAGTTCTGAACCGTGCATCTAATTTATTAGCACTGATGGTGCCATCCAAATAAATCCTGCTTTGTGGGGAGCATTTTTCTACTGCACAAGATGCATAGACCTGGTCATTGTATTATTATAAAGTGTTCTTAACCACATTAGTTCCTCAAGCTAAATTGTGGCTTTTATGTAGATATTGGAATGTTATATCTTCTTTTTTGGTCATTTGATGAAGTATGCAGTCTCTCCCTCCTTCTGTGTATGTGTATGCTATATATGTGGATAGACACACACATTCAACCATACACAAATGTCCTAGATACTCACTTAAGCAAGTAAAGAAAGAATTATAGATTTGCTAGACTCAAATAAATGATAAAACTCAAAATTATGATATCTTGCCTCAAGGGACTTAAGTAGTATATTCCCTTTACAAAAGTACAAAAACCATTGTGAAAGTACAATGAGAAGCTCTGAGTAACACAATTGAACCATGCGGTACTTTGTAATAAATTACTTTCAATAAAAAGCCTTGAACCTTAGAAGCAAATCGCATAGGAAAATTTTGACACCCTCATTTAGATAACACACAAAAAAGAAGAAAAGACCATTAATATTTTATAGCTGGCAACCTTTAAAGAAAGGGACTGCATTTAAAGGGGGGAGTACTTGATCATGTTTTTTTCAAAAGTTTTATTATGGTTAATTGCTTGTAAGCTTAATCCAATTTTCATCTTGCAATGGTGGGAGGACATGTCTGGTGGATTTTTGGAGGTTCAATTTCCTTCACTCAGTGTCACTGGCGAGTTTATCTTCTGATCTCATGTACAATCTTTTCATTGGTTCACAACCACAATCATGGACCAAGAAGTGGTTTGTGCTTGGGATGATTGTTCACTGCTACTCTTGTAGATGCCATGGAGGATTTGTAGTGTGGAGCCTGTAAATACTGCAGAAGACTTATAGTGAGGAAACTGGTCAGAGATGTAAACACAAAGTTTCCTTTGAGAAATATTCTGCTAATATAACCTTGTTAGTGTGGTACAATGGTCCTTCAAAGTAAATACATGTGCTATGGTTTCAAACACTGGATGCTGCATACACGTTATTGGAGATGTCTGAGATTGTAATTTCAGAAGATGATAGAATTGACAGCTGGACCATTTCACACTACACATAACACTTTTACTGGTTGGCTGAACATAATATCATGATAAGCTCATTACCCTAAGTATACAAATTGAGCATAGCAATGGAATTCTGGTGGAGATGAAATGACGTTTGGATGCTACAGAAAGGTATAGTGCACAAACATAAATGGAAGGTTGATTGAATCAGCTGTTTCCTCCTCAAGCTGAAACTAGCTTGTCAAGACAGGAGGGTGTCTGACTTTGAAAGTGCAGGAGGCTTGCCAGAGGCCTGATCACAGGTTTTGATACCAAATTGATATGGTTTTGTAGATGGATCAAAGCAAAAAGACTCGAGAACAATTTTTGTGAAGACATTTTTCAAATCACTTGCTTAGAGAATACAATTGTATTCTCAACTCTAATAATTGAACATGGAAATAACTTCCGTAAACTGATGGTTTGACAGCGCCATGTTGCCTCTCTTGAAGTACAGTGATATGCAGTTAGCATGTATGTATTTAGCTAACCACTAGGAATTGAAAATTTATTCTATTTCACTAATATTTGCATTGATATATATTTGAGATTCAATTTGCACATCAACAAGTACTCAAAAGTATGTAAGTTGAGTGCACATCAAGCATGGGCACAGACATAATGTATTGTCACTTCAGAGTTCAGACATAGTTGTATAATTCTGTTGCATCTTAGTAATGATCCTGAGAAGTGAGAACCATTCAGACCGATGGAAACCGTATAGGGATAATATGTGATGTAGTAGTTTACATGTTGAGTTTAATAAATTGTCAGATAGGCCTGTACACAATTCTGAGAAATATGTTTTCAAACCTCCATGCACTTGATAAGGCAAAACAATATTCTTTTCTCACAGCATATCAAGAAATCTTGTTCATGCCACGTAAAGTGAGAGGCTGTTCTGGAAATTTCACAATGTTACATTGGGTTTATGATCTCCTTATGTCAATGGTGTGAAGTCTCTGAACCTAAGCCTGAACAATTGATTCTTTTTGCTGTCAAATTAGAAGTTAGAAATTTTTCACTTTTATCTTCAAAGTTTGTGTTGAAATTGTGTGTTTACAACTGCATGCACTACTTGATGCCTCTAATAACTGTAGATAATTTAGATTATGTATTTTAAGTTCTGTATTAGACTACTGTCCTATAAAATAAAGAAATCTAATTCAGAGTAATACTTTGTATGGTTTTAATGAAATTGAAGATCTTGACTTGAGCAAAGCTACAGAATTTTGATACATTTCATGTAGGTTTTAATGTCTGAGCAGTACTGTTAATCAATTCCATGGCATTATGTATGGTGAATGTTGTGGGAAAATTTTTAGGCACATTGTTCCATGTGAAAGTTTGTATGTGAACATGAAATCTTGTTGTGGCAGCTGGGATTTGGCAGCATAGAGACCTTAAGACTGCTATATATAATGAGCCATAGAGTGATGAATACATGCTAGTGTCAACAATGTGAACATTGTTATTTAGGGTCCATTTACTGAGAATCACTTCACTGGCCTTTTCTCATACCTTGCGGCCTATAAAATAATTAACAACTTATTGTAATACTATATTGCCCTCGCCTTATGAATTTTATAACTTCATATTGGATGGCAAGTAGTCCTGACTCCTCATAGATAATTGGTTCACATTGGATTGGGTGTTTTTAATAGAGCAGTTTGAAATTCCCAGCCCCTCATTTGTCAGACTTTTTCGAGTTATTTTTTCATTCTTTACTATCTTTCAGACCATGTCAATCTATCAGACCACATGCAATTTTTCTAGTTGTCTATTAGACCAAGGTGATTTTGCTTGTTGTCTGTCAGGTCATAGGCTATTTTGCTTATTAACTAGTACTACACTTCTCTTTGGTCTTGGGCTTCTGATATTATGCACTCTATTCTATATGCTGAATTATAGTGTTACTTGTCTTGTACTTGTAGTATACATTTTATGAAAGATGTCTATTGTTGAAGTAAATGTCCATTCTTAAGTTTTTCTTATTGTTTATATTTGATGTGTTTTTTTGGTGTAAATCACGAGTATAGCTAACCATGCACTTCTATGCTGTAGATTGCGTTGCTTTATGTAGGTGCAAAGTTAATTGCAAGATGGATTTGGTTGATCTTATTGCTAGGACATTGATCTATCTCAGTTAGTTTTCAATTTTCATCGCATTATCCTTTAGACTAATGTCTTAGCTACAAAAGAAACTTGTATTTGCACCCAATGATAAGAGATCAGAAAACATCTATGTAGTGTCTGACCATTTTTTATCTTCTTGGGTTGTCTTGACAGATTGTTCGCATATTAGCAGGTATTGACTCATCTGTAAGTGGTATAAATGATGGCGATGAGGAAGGATGGACTCCACTTCAATCTGCTGTGAGCAGTGGTAGAGATGATATTGTTGAAGCTTTATTGCAAGCGGGTAGGATTCTTTGACAGTGCTCACCTAATGTCTGTAAAGTGGTTAAAACTTTAGTGCCAAGTGCAATTTGGGATTGTTTTGGATTCTGAAAGATTGTTTTAGAAGGTTCTTATTGATGTTTCTTGCCAAATTATGCTCTTTCAATGTCATGGAGGAGTTGATGTCATGTCTTGAAACTTACTATATTCTTATAGATAAATTAGCAAGCAATTGCAGAAACACAATTATGTAGACTATAGATCCCATCTCTAACTGGTTTCATTTTAATTCCAAGCTGGAGTTAATTACAGTGATTTGTGTAGCCATGGGGTTTAGATTCTTATTTTATTTGTACGTTCTATCTCGAGTTCATTGAAATTATTTTGCTTTCAGGCATGGTAGTTAATAAAGTAAATGGATGATTCATTATAAGTGTTTTGTTATTCTTCGTATTGCCAGGTGGGATGTGTTGCCCAATGCCAATTACTTGCTGATAAATATTGCAATCCAGTATGCTTTTTCTTGTCTGTAGAGATGCAATTCTTACCCTAGTAAATTTCTGAATCTATCAGAGTTAATCCATCACGGTGAAATTGAAAAATGAGTATTAGCCAACAAACAATTCCCTCACTTGGTGAAATTTACACTCTTTGAGAGTTCTGCCAAATCTCAGAAGCCTTCCAAACTCTGAGTGTCTAAAAAGAGGGCCTAGTGGAAAACAATAATAATTGGCCACTGCTCATTGGCTACAGTATTTCCAAGCATACTCTCCAGGTAGATCTGGATAGAGCCAGCATGACACATTAGGAATAAGATCTTACTTTATTACGGTTAAAGAAAGAAAGAAACAAATAAAAAATTAATTTTTATAGATGTCTACAGATGACCAAAGTAGGTGAATGAAATGCAAAAGTAAAATGATAAATCAATTACAATATAAAAGTATAATGGTAAGAAGATCTCTAGATTCTGAGAGTTAGTTTTACAAAAAACATGAACATAAATATAAATAATGAGGGTAAACCAAAAGAAGTTAATCCCCTAGTCTCATGATCCAAGTGGAAGTACAAATAATAATGTCAGTGGAAAACCTCTCAAGAATAGTAGACGAAGTGAAAGTCTAAAGTTGGAGGCCAACATTGGAAACCAGTGCTTTTACATGTCTGTAACATAACTTGGGTTAGAAAAACCAATGATATAATCATCAGCAACCACAAGAGGGCTAATGCAGGATTTGATAATGCCCAAGGCTAATTATCCAATATGACTAACGAAATCCTCTTTAGGTCATCAACCCCATTATGTTACCCTGCAACATGATTTAGTTCGGTATAAGAGCCTAGACAAGTATCAGAGACCTAACACATGCAACATTTTGGACCTATTTCAGTGGGTCCACCTACAAGAGCAGAATGTTATACTTATTAATTATTATTATGCAAGTTTCTCATGCAATGTGCCCAATAACAAATAACTTGTATTCACAAGGATAAGATCCACTTTATAACTTTTGCACATTTATCAGTGAAAATTTATAGTATCAGAGAGGGAATATATAAACAATTTATCCATGTGCATCTGATGTTTAAACTTTAGTGGCTTGTTTTTCAGACATACAGACAGTTGTTTGGATGGTCTACTCAGTTCCATGTTTAGGTTAATTTCTATATACCTTTCTTCATAGGAGAAACCCATGTGAGATCCTTGGACTGTTCTTTGTAGAAAGTTAAAGTACATTTATTGGCAAATCAATTTAACAACGAAGAAAAGATTGCCTTTGCAACTTTGAAATATCCATCAAATGCTTTTGGTGGTGATTATCCTGTAGCTGGCAGATTGTCTAAATCAATAATCCTTATAAGTTCATATTTGTCTATGTACAACAAGCTTTATTCCATCAAATATACAATGCAGATATATATGATAGAAAAAACAGTGTTGAAAAGGAAATCAGACCATCTAAAAACAGTGTAGTAAATTTAAATCAAAATGGTAATGCTTCCTGGCCTTGCCATTTGTGAGCTTGAGTACAATAAAATACATGGGAATGTAGTTAAATAATCAAATCAATATTCTTAGACAACAATGAGGGGTCTAACCATCAATTCCTTTGGTGACGTAACAGGTAAATGACAAAAAATAAAGATAACTGTTATAATATAAACTCTGCCAAGAGAAAGCCTGCTTCTGCATGTACTTTGTATAAAGGTAAAGTCACCAACATTGGTGGCACCTTGAAATAGAACTCTACATCATATGTGGTCTCCTAAAATCCATAACAGGGATTTAGCCATTCAAGCACAAATGCAAGGAACCTAAAGGGAAGAAGCCCTCATGTGAAAACTGATGGGTCACACATAAGAATTTATTGTAACTGAAGCCAAAACAGGATTAACCTAAAGGGAAGTGGCATAATTATCATGAGGGCCAATGTTTGCAACGAGGAATACTGCATATTCAAGATTTTAATGAAGTAAATCCAGCAGAGGATAAAGATAAGATATTGTTTAATTGGATCCAACAGTTGTAATTCTCATCCTGCAAGCAGAAACACTGGCTTGTTTCACTGATGTGGGAGAAGATTGAAGAATGAAAGCGTCTCTTCTGTTCCAAGATGTGGTTTAAAGGAAGATGCTGCATTTTATTTTTGCTGATTAGGTCTGGAATAATATAGTTATTACAGATCCAATAAAATCTTGTTACCTTTCCAGAATTTTAACATTCAAATCAGTATGTGCATTTCTAACTCCACAATGGGAAGGAAATTCAAATAGCTTGTGTTAGCCCTGATATTGTGTAGTCTCATATTTTGAACTTGCCCTCTTAGTTTGTACTCAGCAATTTAGTACTTGATTAATAATTTAGGATTTAGATGGAATTCTCATATAATGAAATCTGAATGTAAGGAAAAGATTCAATGTGACGAGGTCCTGATTAATGGTCTTACTGTAATCTTGTATAAGGTATTATGTAATGAATGATGTAATGTAATAAACAATGCCATTGTCTCATGGTCAAAGGTTGTATGATGGATGATCACACAAAGGCCATACATGAGACTCATTGTAGCGTGAACACTAAATCCCCCTCTCGTCACCCTTTGTTGGATAAAGATGTGTAGTAATGGTGACATACAGGTGGCAAAGCATATGATATTCTGTGGAGGCTGTAATGTCCCCAATCCTGATTTGCCCTAGAATTTGCCTATTGATCACAAATTGAAACAAATTAGGGTTAGGGTTTCATCTTATTAAATAAATATCTCTTTAATGATGCAACCCTGGATTTAAAACCTGCAATCACCACATGAAGGGACATGATGGGTCCGCTCGAAGCCATTTCTATACCAAGCCTAAGAGGGTGTATACCACAACCCTCACCCTTGGCGGCTTTTACTTGCTTTCCCCATCGACGTCTCAACCCCCTAAAGACACTTGCCACCTTGTGGGGTTGGGTGGAGGTTGCAAGTGGGCTCTTTGGGCTCCTACCACTTCACCTATGACCCTTCCTTCTTGAGGAATTGGGCGGAGGTCGCAAGTGGGCGGGCTCTTTGGTCCCTACCACTTCACCCCTGCCCCTTGAAATGATTATTGATATTCATAATTGTGTGTTTACAAAAGGAGATGAAAGCTCCTTATATAGAAAATTACAAAACGATGTTTCTAAAAAGAAACCATCGTTAGTTGAAGCAAACTAAAGTAGAAAGCAGAAAGATGCTAAAACAAACTAAAGCAAAAACTGAAGTTACTAAAAAACTAACTAAATTAACTAAAAGTAAATTTACAACTAATTAAAGCTAAGATGACCATTGATATTACATTTAATATTTTAATACCATCCCTTAATGGTCATCCTACAAACATAAACTTAGTCTACCCATATTCTTTTGGAAACATCATCGGTGACTGATAATTGGAGAAGCATAACTGCCTCGCGATTATAGATCCTTTTCCACAGAACAAGCTCATCTAGACACCAGTACTCAAAGATGGTAAGCATCCTCTGTTTCCACGTGTTGTAATTCTTTCCATTGAACCTCTAAATATTTTCCAACATAACATTGGACAAAGATGCCATCCCTTACGTTTTCCAAAGCACGAAAAACGAGGTAACACTGTGATCAGCTGGCACAAACTCTAGACAATTAGCTAGCACAATTCACGATTTTTCAAAAATCATCTAAAAGAGAGGTTCAAAAATTGTAAGATTTTTCAAAAAAACCTATGAAAACTTTGAAAAAGTAAGATTTTTTCAAAAAAAACCCTCCAAAAACTTTAGCAAAATTTTTATAGAAATTTTTTCAAAAACTCTTAGGAAATGTTTTCAGAAAAAAATTCAAAAAGCTCTTTTCAGATTTTTTTTTTCCCAATTTTTTTTGTCAAAACTGGCTAAAAAATCAACCCTTCAGGCTGCCATGAAACTTTAGAAATCACCGTAAACCTGACACAAAAAACTCTAGGTGCTGATCAGGCACAATGCACATACCCACAAAAATCTCCTTAAAAATTCTTCCTCAAAAAACTTCACTAAAAAAAAAAGCTTCGATTTTCAACAAAATCAGTTCACAAAATTTCTTCGATTTTAAAAAAAATTGGTTAAAAAACAAAATATCTCAGGTCGAACCTAAGCTCTGATACCATGAAATGATTATTGATATTCATAATTGCGTGTTTACAAAAGGAGATGAAAGCTCCTTATATATAAAATTACAAGACAATGTTTCTAAAAAGAAACCATCGTTAGCTAAAGCAAACTAAAGTAGAAAGCAGAAAGACACTAAAACAAACTAAAGCAAAAATTGAAGTTACTAAAAAACTAAGTTAACTAAAAGTAAACTTACGACTAACTAAAGCTAAGATGACCATTAATATTACATTTAATATTTTAATAGCCCTTCCCATAGTGTGGGTTTCAATCGTAAGAAATCCTTTATTAACTACTTTTATTATCTTATAAGTGAAACGCATACATAGGTAAACAATGATTTGCAGAAAATACACCTGATTATATTGATATATTTGATAATAGCAACCTGTGGTGATACACGGGTCTGATTCTCTTTTCCTTCCTGATCTGTATGTTTCTTATCCTTGATCGATTGATCTTTTTTCAGTATTCATAAGATATTACTTACAGAGAAGCAATAGATTAGTTCCATTGAATAATTACTCATAAGTGTTAATAATTGCTGCAAGCATCATTATTGCGTAATCGTATATAATGTATATATAAATAATTAATTCTATTCAACTTACTTCCCTTATTGATTTACCATTTGTCTTCCTTTATCTCTTCTTGAGCCAACTTCCCACATATTAAATCTGAGTATATCCTATTAATGTATCTGCTGCTACAGTCAGGAAATACTCCTATCTCTATCTTATTCACTATCCCATATTTCTGTGCTTAAATCCTCTTCTATCTCTCTCCCAATCTGTATTTTCCTTTCTAAGATCTGTATATTTCTCTTGGTCTGCTTTTACTCAGAAAATATATATTTCCAGATTCCTTTTTGTATCCCCTTCTTCCTTTCATTTCCCTGTGCATTTATATCTTCCCTATGCCTCTTCATGAGAAGAGACATCCCTTAGAATAGTCACCATCTTTGAATGGGCATGTCCCTTTAGGGAGGGTTTGTTTCTTTTTAAAACTAATTATAATTTGAATCGCTGCCTCTTCTTAATTGTTGCCTTCACTAACTCTGCTCTATATTAATAAAGATAATCGTTGCACACCTTATTCACATAAATCGCTGCTCTTAAATTAATTCTTCGCGTCACTCTTGTTAGATTTTAGTGATCAGATTAAGTGCACAGAAAATTAATTCAAAATCAACACAAGACACAGCAGATACCCTGGGAAAACCCTCCTCTTGAGGGAGAAAAACCCAGCACTAATATATCTCTTATATATTAATTCTTGAAGAGAAACACTTGTACAAATGAGGCCAATAAGAGGGGCCAAAATGATGCATCAACAGATGATACAATCACAGATCCTATCACATATGATCTGCTAACACAGAACTGAAAACTTTATCAAAGTCGCATTGCACATATGTTGAACTCACACTGCTCTTATAATGAATTTGCACTTCTCTTATAATGAATTCACACTTGAGACAAAACAATGATTGAAATGAACTGAATGCCAAATGGAAGAAACTCAATGAATATAAATACATGTGTGAAGAAGAGACGTGCCTCTTCATGAAACTCCAAGTCGGCCTCCAACAATAATAACGAATGTCTAGAGAAGGGTCGCATCCAATAAGAAATGAGTCGGGACACATAAGAACTCGTGCCATTTAGATGAAGCGCACCTCTTCACAATGTTAGCCTTGACAAATAGATAGCACCTCTAAATACTCGTGCCTCTTCAAGAATAGAAGTCTCTATAAATTAAATAGCTTTAAGCTATTATTTAATTTACTCAATCGAATAGATAGGCTGGAAGGAATCGCACGATGCTGCTTTTATCATCAACACTCCCTCTTAGCTAGGGAGAGTACTTCCAGCTGCACAAGACATATCACCTCAATGTGATGTCTACCACACTGGCTACAACCAAATGTGAAAAAGAATATCACCTCATCGTGATATTAGATATCACCTCAACATGATATCAATCATAATGGCTGCAACCATACTGTGGTGTGTACAAGTGTTCATCACTTGCGTGATGTTGTCACCTCAACATGACTTTCACAAATACAAGATGTGTCATGGAGTCACACACATGACATCCACCATGACTCTCTCAGAGGGTGGAAACAAGGGCTTTCACCTCAAATCTGAAAGAGAAATGCATTAATAAGGGATTTCACCTCGAACTTCTCTCACGGAGAAGAACTCATTAAACAAGGGATTTCACCTCGAACTTCTCTCCACAGAGAAGAACTCATTATAGGCTATCACTGATACTAAGTCTCTTTCTCAGTTAAGGCCGGATTCTCCACCATACCAAGCTTATCTCGAAAGTACACAAACTTTATTCTGGAGAGAGGCTTGGTGAGAATATCTGCCGTCTGCTCATCAGTGCTGATATACTTCAACTGTATAGCCTTCCTCAATACCATATCTCTGATATAGTGGTATTTAATCTCAACATGCTTGGTTTTGTCATGAAACACGGGATTGACAGAAAGCTTCACGCAACTCTGATTATCACAATGAATGATAGTAGGCTCCATTGATTGTCCAAACAATCTTGCAAGGAGCTTACGAAGCCATACTGCTTCCCGAGTTGTCATACAAGCTGCAATATATTCTGCCTCTGCTGTACTCAATGCCACAGATGACTGCTTCCTGCTGCACCAGGATATCATAGCAGAAACCAAACTGAAGCAACAACCAGAGGTACTCTTCCGATCTGTAACACATCCAACCCAATCAGAATTAGTATAACCATGCAACTCCAAGTCAGCATCTGAAGAATATCTCAACCCATATCCAACTGTGCCACACAAGTATCTCAGGATATGTTTAGCTGCAACAAGATGTATCTGTCTCGGTTCACACATGAACTGACTAAGTGCACTCACAGCATAATAGATATCTGGTCTAGCGTTAACTAGATACATCAAGGACCCAATTAACTGTTTGTACAATGTAGGATCCACCAAGTCTGAACTGGCTGCAACCTCCTTCAATTTATGTAGGTTGGTCTCCATAGGTGTAGACATGGATTTGCAATCCATCATACCAAACCTCTTGAGTACATTGATGGTGTACTTCCCTTGACTTAGAATCATCTCATCTGGTTTCTGCCAGACTTCTAAGCCAAGGAAGTAGTGCATAAGTCCAAGATTTGTCATCTCAAACTCAGAGGCCAACTCTTTCTTACATTTGATGATCAAGTGCTCTTCTCCAATAAGTATCAAATCATCAACATATAAGACCAAAATCAATGCTTCACCATCTATTATCTTAAAGTATAGATTAGAGTCAGCATCATTCTTCAAGAAGCCCAAACTTGATAGGTAACGATCAATCCTTTCGTACCATGCACGAGGAGCTTGCTTAAGACCATACAGAGCCTTCTTCAGCTTGCAAACATGAGACTCCTTCCCATGAACCTCAAATCCGTCAGGTTGCTCGATGTAAACTTCTTCCTCGATCACACCATTTAGAAAAGCAGTCTTCACATCCATCTGATGAATCTTCCATCCTCTAGATGCGGCAATGGCAATGATGGTCCTGATAGAAGTGTAGCGAGCAACAAGAGCAAATGTTTCTTCATAATCAACTCCCTCTTTCTGTGAAAATCCACGAGCCACAAATCTTGCCTTGTACTTCTCTATGCTCCCATCAGCTGCATGCTTGATCTTGAAGAGCCATTTCGAAGATACCACAGATTTGGCTTTGGGTCTAGGAACAATATCCCAAACATCATTCTTGAGAATTGATTGGTACTCCTCTGTCATAGCGTCTTTCCAAACCTGTTGACTGGAAGCTTCCTCCACACTAGAAGGCTCAGATTCAATAATCTAACTCATCAAGGCAACATAACTAGAGAACTTATGTGGCCTTTTACTTTCTTTGAATGTACCTCTAGGAGCTGCTAACTTTTCAGCCTCTTGCATAGTTTGCCTAGCCCAAAGAGGTCTCTTCCTTCTAATCACAATATCGGTAGGCCCATCAGTAGGTTCCAAGGGCTCAACTGGATTGACATCTTCTTTTGGTTCTGAAGTCTCCCTTTGAATGCCAGGAGTATGGTCAACTTCCATATTTTGAGGAGGCTCATCATAGTCAATCTCCACATGAGTTCCCTTGGATCTTCTAAATGCAACATCTTCCTCGAATGTGGCATCTCTACTGATTTCAATCAACTTCTGACCTGGAACATATATCCTGTAGGCTTTTGATGTCTCACTATAGCCCACAAATATTCCCTTCTTGCCAGAAGGCTCCAACTTAGTTCTCTTCTCTTTTGGAACATGAACATAGACAGGACATCCAAAGATCCTCAAATGACTAACCTCAGGCTTCTTCCCTGTAAAGGCTTCTTTCGGAGTCATATTCTCCAAGACCTTGTGAGGACTTCTATTCTAAACATATACTGCAGTCCTAGAAGCTTCTGCCCATAAGAAGGTTTGTAGATCCTGGTCATGAATCATGGCTTTTGCTGCTTCCACGATCATCCTGTTCTTTCTCTTTGCAACACCATTCTGTTGAGGATTATAGGGGACACAAAACTCCCTCTTAATCCTAGCATCAACACAGAAATTTCGAAAGCTACCAGAGGTGTATTCTCCTCCATTATCAGATCTAAGAATCTTGATTCTTTTACCAAAAAGATTCTCTACAAGAGCTTTGAACTCCTTGTACCTTTCTAACACTTCCTCAGACTCTTTAGTTTTCAAAAAATAAATCCAAGTCTTTCTAGAGTGATCATCAATGAAAAGAACATAATACAAGAAACCACTCGAAGAAGGAACAGACATAGGTCCACATAAATCAAAATGAATTAGGTCTAAAACACACTTAGATCTACTTTCTTTATTGTGGAAAGGGGCTTTTGAATTCTTACCCATAGCACATCCTTTGCAGGTTCCTTCATGCTCTTGATTGAACTTGGAATGTCTCGTGACCATCTTCTCCATGATAGGTAAGGCTCGGAAGTGGAGGTGTGCCAATCTTTGATGCCACATATCACATAGGCTTGAAGAATCATGAACCAAAGCTTGAAGAGGACGCGTACATAGCCTATAGAGGCTTTCATGTCTAACACCAATTACTTGAGCATCTTTAAAATTGGAATTCCCCATCCACACAAGAACTTTTCCTTTGGAGAAGGCAACTTGATATCCTTCATCTTCTAGAGCTGAAATAGAAATAAGATTGCGCTTGATTCCTGGGACATATAGAACATCTCTCAACTGAAGTATAATGCCGGAATCCAAATGAAGAGTAGAGGTCCCAATTCCTTTTACGGAATAGCCAACATCATCTCCAATAATAACTTGTTCGGAAAAATCTTTCTCCACCAAACTTGATAAGTGCTCCTTAAATCCCTTGATGTGTCGAGAAGCACCACTGTCGATCAGCCAAGTGTTGGTATCTGAAGGTACATTGCTTGATAGAGCTGAATAGAACAAGTATTCACATGAATCCTTCTGCGGAGAGGCATCATCAACATCTGCAACGATGGCTTGTTGCTTAGGTCTAGTTGGACAATGCTTAGCAAAGTGGCCAAACTTATCACACCTAAAGCATTGAATCTTGGATAGGTCTCTCTTCTTCTTGGAGGCAAGTGCATCATCATTTCCCTTATCTCGATTCCTCTTGAAGAACCCTTTCCTTCCATCTTTACCTTTCTTCTTCGAAGCATGGGAGGCGAGAACATGAATATCTTCATTCTTTGAACTTTGACCAACGCCTTTAGCCACCAACCTTGATTCTTCTTGAATGCAATCAGACCTTAGACGATCGAACTTGGGCAATTTTGATCTTGCACTGATTCCCTGAATGTAGGATTCCCAAGATAAGGGAAGACCATTGAGAGCAAGCATAGTCAGGTCTTTGTCATCAACCATGTGCCCAATAGTTGAGAGCTGATCTCTCAAATCTGAAATCCTCATGAAATATGCAATCACAGATTCTCCCTTCGCCATCTTCACATGGTCTAGTTGTTGCTTCAGTGCAAGTGCCCGGCTGGTATTGTTGATTTCGTACATTTCTTCCAATGTCTTAAACATGTCTCTTGCCGTATTCAATTTAGAGACAATAGGAACGATATGATCCTTGACGGAATCAACTAAGATTTTCATTGCCTTGATATCTTTCTTCACCCACTGCAACTTCTCTTCTTCCTCCTCAGGTTCAGGAACACTGGACTCCACAAACTCACCCAAGTCATTTTCACGCAAGGTAAGCATGATCCTAAATCTCCATGAGGTGAAGTTTGATGCTCCTTCGAGTCTATCCTCAATCTTCAAACCATTCACCATCTTGACAAGAGTGAAGATAGACAAAAATTATAAAGAAGAGAATAGGATATCGCTGTATAAATAAATCTGATCACGATCTCCTCAAACCCGCTCTGATACCATGTTAGATTTTAGTGATCAGATTAAGTGCACAAAAAATTAATTCAAAATCAACACAAGACACAATAGATACCCTGGGAAAACCCTCCTCTTGAGGGAGAAAAACCCAGCACTAATATATCTCTTATATATTAATTCTTGAAGAGAAACACTTGTACAAATGAGGCCAAGAAGAGGGGCCAAAATAATGCATCAACAGATGATACAATCACAGATCATATCACATATGATCTGCTAACACAGAACTGAAAACTTTATCAAAGTCGCACTGCACATATGTTGAACTCACACTGCTGTTATAATGAATTTGCACTTCTCTTATAATGAATTCGCACTTGAGACAAAACAATGATTGAAATGAATTGAATGCCGAATGGAAGAAACTCAATGAATATAAATACATGTGTGAAGAAGAGACGTGCCTCTTCATGAAACTCCAAGTCGGCCTCCAACAATAATAATGGATGTCTAGAGAAGGGTCACATCCAATAAGAAATGAGTCGGCACACATAAGAACTCGTGCCATTTAGATGAAGCGCACCTCTTCACAATGTCAGCCTTGACAAATAGATAGCACCTCTAAATACTCGTGCCTCTTCAAGAATAGAAGTCTATAAATTAAATAGCTTTAAGCTATTATTTAATTTACTCAATCAAATAGATAGGCTGGAAGGAATCGCACGATGCTGCTTTTATCGTCAACAACTCTTACAAACGTATATTTGCCTTATACTTAAGCGCCAAGATATGGGTCGACTAGTATGGGTCGGCTAGATTAATATAATAAATTAAATTTAACATTTGTTTGAAAAGTGGCACCAAAACAATGAGGGTCGGCCAGGCTTTATTAATTGTCATTAATTCTAGCGCCATCCTTATTTTCATGAGTCAGCCACTGCAATGGAATGTGTTGGTTTTATTAAATGTTTACTATTTATCCAAGTGGTTCGGCCAGCATCTTCATTTGTATTCATTGCCATTCAATTTTGTCTCATGGTCAAAGGTTGTATGATGGATGATCACACAAAGGCCATACATGAGACTCATCATAGCGTGAACACTGAATCTCCCTCTTGTCACCCTTTGTTGGATAAAGATGCGTAGTAATGGCGACATACAGGTGGCAAAGGATATGATATTTTGTGGAGGCCTGATGAATTGGCTAAGATTGGAGATCCATGAGTGAAGGGAGAAGGTATCAGAGTAATAGGTACAAAACTAATGTCTGTTTTGAACTACTAGGGGCATAATAGGTTGCAACCATTGGGAAACATTTTTTGTGGAGATTGGTGAGCTATTGATTAATGTTGAGAGAGGGTACAATGTGTGGGAGTGGTAAACAATCTCCTCATGAAGAAAGTACATGTCATAGGAGGGCCATGAAGATCACTATCTTTTTAGAGTTTAAGAAGAATAGTTATGGATAATGCTTGGGTGTCTACTTACTCCTTGAGCGAGTATGAATTTGTGAACAATGATCAAATTGGTACCCAACCAATGAAGCATTGACCATACAAAACAAACTCCATTTTGCAAACAAGATGAAACCAAAGTTTTACAAGATTTGGGATTTTATGATCACATTAAAATTGGAGATATCTGATGGGTCTCATTTATTGTGATGGCCCCTATTAAGGACCTGTTGACGTGGTTTTTGAGACCGCACCAACACAGAATAAAGTTTCCCAACGGATACTCTATCCTCTCTTGAACAAAGTATTCAGCATGCTAAGATTGCGAGTGAGTTCATGCTTTCAACTCCAAGGTTCCGATAATGCGAATAGACTCAGTTGGCTCAATGTGATTTTGTTGGTATTTCAAGGGGGACTTACACAATTGTTCGACAGTTGACAGCAGACAGCGGACAAAGGGATTTCAGGTGGTTCGAATGATTTAGCAAGTGAGCACAAGTTTCCTAATTCTAACCAGGAATGAACTGAATTTAAAAGAGTGTAGGGCCTAAGAAGTTTACTTTCTATCTAAGGACGGGACGTGGGATCAATCTTGACAGACTTCGACCAAACTCTGCTTTGCTTCACGTTGGACAACTTACACAAAGTCGGTGCAATCTTCAAGGGAGTGACAAGAGGTTTTCAAATTATAATTCAACATATAAGTACCATCAGAACGACGCATACACATACATGAATCACAATCGAAGTTAAGTTTATAAAGTTTTCCAGTCGACCACACAAGGCAAACTTGCCGTCAACAAGCTGCTAGTGGTATGGATAAAAATGAAGTTGCCTCGATTAACTCCACAAGTCCACAACTAACATCTACTTGCATGAAAACTACTCTACTTTACTTTAAACTACTTCAAGATGCTACGTGAATTGGAAGGACGAAGAAGCCTCAACAACTACTCATAACAAAGAAGAAATCACCATCAATGAAAATTCTTTTATTATGAAAGCATACATGACAACTTCTTACAAAGTATCAAAGGGAAGACTTTCCTTCCTTTTCAATCTAAACTACTCTACTTTCTACTCTATCAATTTCTCTCTACTCCTTCTCTAAGCTCTGCTTCTACTTCTAAATCTAATGAGATACAAATGAGGGGGACTCCCCCTTAGATGGCCAAGTCCAACGGACGGCTCAGATTACAATTGGCTGGATGGCCCAGATCGTGCCACCTCAGCCCTAAACAAGATTCACCCTAAAAACCGCCACCAAGAAGAGTGGGGTAATAAATGAGCCATAATGTCCATCATCCTTCTAGAAGATTCCATCTTTAAAACACATTCTCACTGTTCTCGATCTTCGCATTAGCCAATTCTGTTGATCGCTTGGAGGAGGGTAAAAGAGTCTCTAAGATCGCCTCCTCAGATAATAAAATTTGGTAGAATCTGGAGTTCAACTGCTCTTGATCTTCTTCTTGACGTTGTTCTTCAACTTTGCTTGAACTTCCACTCTTTTCTCCATCTTGAGTTATACTAAGTCTCAACACTTAGCCATTTTCTTGCAACTTTCTTCCTTTGAGGTTGAGATGTCGTCTTGAATCACTTGCTTCATCACTTTAAGTCATCATCGTTTGGTCTCAACGTTCCTCCTGCAAAACAAGCAAGGAGAAGAGCATTAGAACACTTCATAATATAAATTCAACTTACTTACCAGGATTTGCAAGTTCTGACTTCCAAGGGTTCATCGTTTTCACTAGCCAACTTCGCGTTCAAATTCTTCATGCCTTAGCCAAATTTTCAACCCATCTTGTCTTCTGCCTGGCGCACTTCATTCTGATATTTCATCCAACTCAGGCTCGAGAAAAATCCTTTCATCAAGAATTTGATCAAAAATCATCTAGGCGATCACCTTCAAATTCATCCACCAAGGCAAATTTCATCTTGAAAACACGTTTTATTCCTTGCCTTAGAAATTTTTTTCAAATTTCCCTTAGGAAAACTCATCAATCCAGTGCCCATCAAAATCTTCATCCTGAAGGCCTTGGCGAAGTGTAGAAGACATGGAAATCAACTTCTCATCGAAGATCTTCAATACCCAGAAGAAAATTTTCTTCAGAATGCGCCAAACCCATGGGTGTACAACGAACGGGTTCATTTAATTTTGAATTTTGAACCTTGGAAAAATATTTTTTTTAACAAATTTATTCAAGCTCTTCATATCTGTGAAAAACCTATTGCTCTGACTTGAGAAATATTTATCAACCCTGTGTCGACATTCTTTGACTTCACCTTTGGCAATTCCGCTCACGCTTCAGGAAAAATTCCATCACCTCTCCAGACTTAGGCATTTTTCTAGGGGAGAACATTTTGTGCCTTAGAAAATTTTGTATCACTTAGCATTTTGAAAAATTTTCCCTTAGAAAATTTTATTCATTCCTCAATCCATTCTTCCTGTGGAGAAATTTTATCTACTCAGAGAAATTTTCAATTCTCTTAGAAAATTCTTGAAAGCACATATCACGCCATGGAGAATATTTTACTTTCAATGCCCAACATATTTCATTCACACCACCCTAGGCGCACTTCACACTTGAAGAGGATATTTAAAAGTCCAACGCCTTAGCAATTATCACCTCACTTATCCTAGGCGCATATGATATTTGAAGAAGAAAATTGATCACGCCTTGTATTTTACTTCACCACCCTCAAGGTCTACCTAGGCGCATAGCATACTTCATGGAGAACATATTAAATTCCAACGCCTAGGCAATATTTTCTAACACCTTGGGACTTACCGCCTTGGGCGCACATAGAATATGCAAGTGGATACGCCTAGCAAGTTTCATCCTTTCATTTTACTTTCACACTCTTCATTCACCTTTTACTAACTTCAGCTTGGGCGCATATCACGTGTGAAGGATGACCCTTGAACTTCCCTATTTTGTCTTCACATGGCCCCATTTGGGCTCATTTTGCTATGTGTGAAGGATGAAAATCGTTGACCCTTTTGACTTTGCATGGGCGCATTTGTGAGAGAGAAGAATTTTGAATCCCCAACGCCTTGGCATGTGACTCTTCACCTTCTTTTCTTTTGTCCTCACATGGCTGCTTTTGGGCGCATTTTGGGCATGGTGGAAGACGAAACTCCTTGACTCCTTTGACTTTTATCACCTCTCCTTGAAGTGGGCGCATTTTGCTATAGGAGCAGGATGAAATTCATTGACTTCTTTGACGTTTTCTTACCTTGGGCGCATTTTAGCCTAGGAGGTGGATGAAACTCATACTTAGAAATTGCATGCCACTACCTTGAGCTGGGCGCATTTTGGCATGAGAGCAGGATGAAAATCATTGACTCCTTTGACTTTCTTTATTTGGGCGCATTCTACCCCCTGAGTAGGACGAAACTTATCACTTAGAAAATTTTAAAACTTTCTCCTTGAGGGTGGGCGCATTTTCCCTAGGCAGGTGGATGAAGTTTGTACTTAGAAATTTTTTTATGCTTCTTCATCAACTTGGGCGCATTTTACCCAGGCAGGTGGATGAACTTTGTGCCTTAGAAATTTCTCAACTTCAGCTGAGGTGGGCGCATTCTGAAGGTGGTGAAGGATGAACCCCGGACTTAGTCATTTTTCCTGACTTCTGCCAACTTCACAACGTCCTGCTATTTATAGTAAGTCTCTCGATTCTTGCATCTTTGAAGCTCAGAATGATTTGAAATTTTGAGCGTTGGATCCTCACGACTTCATTAACCTGTCGACACTGCTATTTCGGGTCGGCTTACTATTTTTAGCCCATTTCTGAAGGTGATTTGCTATTAATAGTAACTGCTTGCTTCCAATAGCTCCACAGCTCCGTTTGATTTGAAATTTGAATGACGCGCTCCTCACCACGTGACCTGCCTGTCGTCATCGGCGCATGCTGCCGATTTGCTATTTTTAGCCTGTTTCCAAAATGACTTACTATAAATAGTAAGTGCTCCGTTTGCCTTCAAATTTTATCAGCAGATAGCTTGAGAGATGCTAATCACGGTGGTGTACATCGGTTTTCAAAAATTCTTACTTTTTAGGCCTCTTTTTGGGTCCCGAAGTTGGAAACCCTAATTGGTCTTGCATGCATATCAAATGACCTCTGTTTGTCCTCGTTTCTATGGCATTGTGATCAGCTCGTGATTTTGAAGTGCTGGGAGGCGGCTGCCGTGATGCACCTGCTAAAAATAGTAAGTTCCCAAATGAGTGACCATCTCCGTTTGCATGTCACATCACTACGAAGCTCTCTAAAAACCCATAAAGAATATGCCGACATGCAAAGAAAACCCTGACATGCAAACCCTAAAAATAGCTCCGGAAGACTAAATTCTGAAAGTCGTTATCTCGCTTTGCATGTCATACCATTGTGAAGGTCTCGAAAAACCCAGAAGGAATATGCCGACATGCAGAGAAAAACTCTTCATCTGAGCCCTGAAATTTGCCCCGGAAGCTGGACTGCTAAAAATAGAAAGTTGCCTGTTTTCGCTCAAATTTTGCACGCGAGTAGCCTGACATGTTCTGAATGTGGTATGACTGTCGGAATCTCAAAAATGCTGACGGATTGCCAGTAATTGCACACTTACTAAAAATAGTAAGTACTTCAGAATCTGATGAAAATCTGCTGAGAGCCTGCTGGAAGCATATTGACATCAATGTTAAGCTCTGTTTTCAATTTATTCACTTCGTTCGACCTCGGATTGACCAGGAAAGATGAAACCCTAATTTTCAGACTTGGTCAATTTCATGCTTAAACTCACTAACGGGCGCAACCCTTGAAAGGCAGACATCAGAAAAGAGACGGAGCAAGAGAGAGAGAGAAAAACCCAAGCCAAAAGACCAGAATGGAGCAAAATTAGGGGGTCCCCATCTTGAATGGGGCGATGTGTGAAAAGGTCACAACATCTGGCATTCCCACGGGAAAGTGTTGAAAAACACTTTAAGAATTGAACTTTGATTAATCTTCCTCAAACCATCATACAGAAAGGACACTTACTCAAAAGGGGAGAAGAATCCGATATTGGATCAGAACACTTTCATCTAAGACCTTGTGAGTGTGTGCATTTGTTCCATCCCTAAACCATCTTGACTTTCGGAATCGGCTGTGACAGGTTATATAAATATCTTAACTTCAAAAGCATCCTGGACATTGCCTCGTTGCTAGTCAGGCGTCCATAGCCCCGACGAGGTTGTCCCTACAATTCTCACGAATATTGCTCCACTGCCGTCCGGGCGTCCATAGCCCCGGTGGAGTTACTCGTATGTTCCCAAAACCTATATTTCATGATAATTTTCTTTCACTTTTCATTCTTTATTTTCTTTCTTGTTTCTCAGATATTTCTTTTAAACGTATTTTTCTCCTTTCCTTTTGATTTCTCCGTCAATCCCTTGATTGGCTGGCAGGCAATGAAGCCTCCAATGGGTTTGAGAATTGTAGTGGCGCTGAAGCAAGACGTAAGATTTTCACCTGCCACGACCTTTCCCAAGAAACCAAAATGACTCAGAATGTAGATAGGTGAGATATTTAAGGTCTTTAGACTCGTGTGTTAAGACACAATAACGGGTTAAGCTCCCGAGACGAGTTTAATCACTAACTGGATGATGACAGGAGGAAAACAACCTTAGTCTTTTCAAAAATTTGCACAAATTCTAGTGAAAGAAACCACGTTGTGAGAATGAAACCATCATCCCCCCTTTCGCCACGGGGAAACCCTAAATCCTTGCCCATTCCAAACCAAAACCACTTGAACGGACAACTCAAGGGACGAAAACGCCAAACCAAAAACCCAAAGGGCAACAAACCAAATCCAAAACAAAGGAAAACAGGAAAGCAAACCGAAAGCAAATGAACGGGAAAGCAAACCTAATCTAACTATGTTACAAAGTAGGCTCTCGGAGAGAACCTAGGGTTAGAAATAATGCTTGAGGAATCTCCCATCGTCCGGCAATGGGATATCCCCTCCTGTTCTTGTTCGTAACTTAAATGCATCATCTCCCAGGATCTCAGAATCTTGATAGGGGTCCAACCATGTTTTGTCGATCCATTCGTTCATAACTCTTTGATGTTGAGCCAAACCTTCTGAAGCGTCATTCCTTTTTTCTTCCAAGTGTATTAATTGAGAGAACCTTTCTCTCTTATTAACTCCTCCACATTCTTCTTCTAAAGTGACTTGTTGAGTCATCTCTGGGACTTGCTCTGAGGAGGTCTTACCCATGGCACCTGTGTTCTCTGAATGGAAAGCTTCGTGAATAGGTAACGATAAGTCTTTGATGGGGGCACTTTCTGCATCTTGCTTTATACCTTTTAACATAGAATCTTTGAACATCTTTTCACTCCCCTTCTCACTTGAGTCGTTTTCAATCAATACTTCAGTGGAGGCAGGCGTATCTTCTAAAAGCTTTTCTTCTTTCGAGCTCTGCAACATGAGGACTTCTTTCCTAATGGGCTTATATGAACCCAAATCAGTTTCCATGAACAAAACATCACTACTTTCACCACATTTTGTGATCATCAATTTGAGCCGTGGTGTACTTTCAATTTTTATCTGATTTGGAACTCCTCTCCAAGGCAACCACATGTGGGAGAAGTCAGTTGCGATGTATCCATTCAATTTTCTGGCCCAATCTCTGCTCAATAGCATGCCATAACCATCTGGTATATCCACAACTGATATGTCGATGCGGCTCTGAATTCTGGGATCCGCAGCTAGCTGCATATGAATACTATTTAATTCCCCTACAACTGGAACTTCAATCTTATCTAGTTGCGTCACCTTCTTGTTGGTCTGGAGCGGAATTATACCCAACGCTTGACATATCTTCAAAGGCATGACATTACTTGATGCACCGGAATCAATCAAACATTTATGCAATAACTTTCCAAAAATTCTAACTGAAACCAGAAATGGGGCTGGCTCACCCTTTCCCTGATAAAATACTACTGGCTTCTTCCTTTCCTCTACTGAAGCATTCTTCTTTTCATCTTTTTTGTCCACTGAAGCTTGATTGTCTTGGGTAGCCTCCTTTAGATTCCGCGTTTGCTCTTGCTTTTGTTCTGCAGGAATATTAAACCGAACTCTCCTTTTATCTTCAATCTTTGATTTCTCGGGAGTGTTTGAAGAACCTTGTACCATACCTACGAAGTTTTGAGGTTGTTGCGGAGCCTCCCAAGTGTCAAATGGTGCGTGAGGCATCTCTTCTACCACATTCTTTTCTTGTGCTGGACGAGACTGTGTGACAACAAGAGGATTTCTTTGTGCACTGATTGTTCCTTGGGACGTACTCACAACGGGCGTTTCATACACACTTCCCAGAATTGTATCTCTGACCTCTGAAATCTTCATTAGCTCATGTAGTGGGAGACTAACTTTCATCCTTTTGAATTATTCTAGCACATAAGAGCCAAGTCTTTTCACGTCCTCTCTAGGAAGACTCTCCTTTTGTTCTCGCCCAACTTGATGAACGGGCTGCTGAATAACCTGTTGTCCACTTCCACCTTGCATTGCATTCTGCCTCTTGTACTTTGGAGAATCTCTTGGTAAACTTGGATTATTGCTCGCGTTGGGGTGCGGCGGAGTTGTAAAATTATTTGGAGGTATTGATGACGTCAAAGGTTCACGTTGTTGGTGGTAATTCCTCTGATATACTTTAGGAGCTTCACCTCTAGCAATTTGAAGAGCTTGTACCTCCCTTCTTCCTTCTACCAAGACGCTGTTGTTGAGAGGCGGAAAAATATAACCATCTCTATAAAGAGACTCTTCTGGTGATGCATACGTGGCGTGAACTTCTGATGGTATTTGAAACTCTGGCATCCCCACGGGAGCGTTTGCTGAAGCTGATGGAAATTGCTGATTAATTGGTGGGGGCGTGTAACTCTGAAACTCAGGCGGGAAATTGCAATCCTCTATTATCAATGCCTGATCATATCTGGGTGCTGGGACTAATTCATATCCCGTAATTGGAGGATTTTCTGTGGCCCCTGTATTACTTGCTTCACTCTTGAGAATACCAGCCACGACTTGGAATTCGTGGCATTGAAGTTCAGAGTGCTGGTTCGTGTTGTGTAACCTACACCATCCTGACAAGGCAGTTTCGGCCATATAAACTCTATCCGCAGGACGGTTTTCAGGATGTGGCGGATTGTCCAACGGCGATGGCACTCCTCCATTGTTGGGACCTGTATTCCAAGACCTTTTTTGAAATCCGTGATGGTTATTTTTATACCCATGACTATTATCTTGATGGTATCCTTGATGGGTATCCTGATGACTTGGAGGATTATTCTGATATCCTCGGTTAGCACCTTGGTGTGCCTGATAGTTTCGTTGCACAGTTTGGGTCTGATTACTTTGATTTTTGAGGTGAGTCACCTCGGCTGACAGCCTCTTCACTTGTTCTATTAAATCTTTTATTTCATCTTTCTCTTCTTGAGTTTTCACTGGTGGCACTGTGTTTTGGAGATAAACAGGCTGTGTGACTTGCGTCTGGGACAAAGGCATCCCAGGATGGAGAACTAATTGACTTGATGGTGCTTGAACTTGATAAGCTGGCTGTGGAATTGCATTTAACGCCAGAACTTGTGGATTCAATGTTGAACAAAATGTTGGCACTTGATTGTTCACTGTGACTAAGCCAGTATATAGTGAGGGTCCAGTTATATTCTGTCCTAAACCTTGACTTATTTCAATAGCCTTAGCATAAGCTTGATTCATGTCCCCTGGAGTGGGGTGAGATCTCACAAACATTGCGGTCAAAGGATCAAGTGCTGAATAGTAGCTTTCTCGAGCATCAGCAACAAGATAAGGAGTGGGTAACCTAGTGAGGGCCTTTTGGAACCTATTGTTGAATGCATGAATGGGCTCTTTGTCTTGTCTTCTCACCTCTGCAAATTGACGATAAAGTTCTACAGGGCTGATTGGTATACCAAACTTTCCGATGAAGGCCTCCTTCATCTACTCCCATGTTCTTATAGACCCTACTGGTAGGTGAATGAACCAAAAATGAGCCTCTTCCCCCAAAGAATATGGAAATAGGCGGCAAGCCACGTCCGCATACCCAATCTGCCTATTGCGTAGGTGACCTTCAAACATCTTGATATGGTCCTCGGCCGTGTAGTTAACATCATTGGCAATGAACTTAGTACAAAAATTTTCAGGATTCTTTGGCATCTCATGGTAGTCTTGAAACTCTAGCGGAGATGGGTTGGTAACCAACCATGTAGCACCATTTGGAGCGGGTTGACCTCCTTGCTGACCTCCTGGTTGAGCCATTGCTTGAACTGGTTGTCACCTTTGATAAACAATAACTTGGGCTGGGTGTTGTACAACAGCTTGAACTTGTTTCGGCTGAGCAAACCTCGAAGCACTAGGTGGAGTTCTGAACAAACTTGAAATTTCTTCTCCGCTTCCTTCGCTTGACTGAACTTCTTCGTTTGATAAAAAATCTTCACTTGACTTGACTTCTTTGCTTGAATGAACTTCTTTCTTCTTCCTTGATCTTGTAGGTAGCTCTAATTCCACAAAATCTTTAGACGAACTGGGCGTAGACCTCAAGATTCTCTTCAACTTGTCTAGCGAAAATGAACTGATACGATCCAGGATGTAGCTACTTCTGCACGGAATTGTTCAATCTTGAGAGAACACCATCTTGACTTATGATAATTTTCTCCAATAGAACTTTTCATACTTCAAACCCTTTCCACTTCAACACAACTGTATGCTGTAGTTGTTAATCGCCCTCCTTCTAGCGCCAATTCTGTTGACGTGGTTTTTGAGACCGCACCAACACAGAATAAAGTTTCCCAACGGATACTCTATCCTCTCTTGAACAAAGTATTTAGCATGCTAAGATTGCGAGTGAGTTCATGCTTTCAACTCCAAGGTTCCTTTAGTGCAAAATAGTCTTAGTTGGCTTGATGTGATATTCTGGTATTTCAAGGGACTTACACAATTGTCGACCGGTGACAATGGGCTTGATGAACTAAAAGGGATTTTGTGTAATTCAAATGATGATTTGGCAAGTGGCATAGGTTTCCTAATTCTAACGAGAAATGAACTGAAATTAAAGGGGTGTAGGGATAAGAGTGTTCTAGTCTATTCTAAAGCGTGGGACACGGCGATCAATTCTCACAGACTTCAACCAAGCTCCGTTTTTCCTCACTTTGGACAGCTTCCGCGGAACTGGTGCAATCTTCAGAGGAGTGACTTAAGATGTTTAGATCATGATTTAGCATGAAGACACCATCACAACGATGCATGCCAACCTATAAACCATAATCGAAGTTAAGTTTCACAAAGTTCCAGTTGACCACGCAAGGCAAACCCACCGTCAGCGAGCCCGCTAGTGGTATGGACAAGTGAAGTCTTGTTCAAATCGAGCACCACATTCCACCGGTACTAAGTACTTAGAAATGAAATCTACTTTACTTTAAGCTACTTCAAGATGCTTCGTGAATTGGAAGGGCAGAAGAAGCCTTAACAACTATATAATTATTATGAAAGCATTCATGACAACTTCTTACAAAGTATTCAATGGGAAGAATTTCCTTCCTCTTCAATCTAAACTATACTATCAACTATCTAATTGCTCTCTACTCCTTCTCTGCTATCCTAACTCTTATCTAATTCTCCTTCTAATGAGATACAAATGAGGGGGACTCCCCTTTTATAGATAGTAAGTCAGCGGTTGACTCGGTCTAATTGGCTGGATGATGGCCCAGTTGTGCCGCCTCGACCCTAAGCAAGATTCACCCTAAAAACATACCAAGAGGAGTGGGGTAATAAATGACCATTATGTCCATCATCCTTCTGAAGATTACGTTAGCCAGACTTGTTCTAGCGTTCTTGATCTTCTTCTTGATGTTGTTCTTCCAACTTAAATTTCGGCTTCCATTCTTTTCTCCATCTTGAGGTTTAAAACATTTTAGCTTCTTTGTCGCGAGGCCTCAACACTTGCGGGTTTCTTGTAGCTTTTCTTCCTTCATCACTTTTAGTCACCAGCAGTCTCAACGTTCCTCCTGCAAAAAAAGCAAGGAGAAGAGTATTATAACACTTCATAATATAAATTCAACTTACTTGCCAGGATTTTTATGCTCTGATCCCCAAGCGTTCATCGCCTCCACTAGCCAACTTCTGCCTTCTTCATGATTCTTCATGCCTTAGCCAAATTTTCAACCCATCTTCCTCAAAGGCGCATCATCTTTGAGAAATTAATTTCATTAGCTGGGTTATTGATGATTTTATTCATCTTTGGCTCAAGAAGATTGTCTTCATGAAGAATTTGAGCAAATTCACCTAGGCAGTTCCTTTCATTGTCTGGAGGATTTCACCTTGAAAACACATTTTCTTCACATTTTTCTTAGAAAATTTTAAAATTTCCCTTAGGAAATTCATCAACCTGGTGCCCATTTAAAATTTTTATCTCAAAATCCTTGGCAAGCTGTGGAAGACCTTAAAATCCATCCCTCATCGATAATCATCAATACCCAGAAGAAAATTTTCTTCAGGATACGTCAAACTCATGGGTGTACAACGAACGGGTTTATTTGATTTTCTTGGATTTTGAACCTTAGGAAAAATGATTTTCAATACTTTTAAATCCTGTTCTTCACATCTATGAACATCTCTTGTTGCTCTGATTTGAAAATATTGTATCCACCTCGCGAAGCACTCACTGACTTTTCCACTGGCAACTTGCTCGTGCTCTAGGAAATTTCATCATTATTTCAACCTGGGCGTATTTCTCATAAGGAAAATTTCCTTGCCTTAGAAATTTTTTTGAATCACTCAACACTTTTGAAAATTTTGCCTCAGAAAATTTTATTTCATCCTCCTGTGGTGAAATTTATTTTTTATGTTTCAACTCACTTAGAAATTTTTTTCTTGAAAGCACATCATGGAGGATTTAAATTCCAACATCCTCTATATTTTAATCCTCACCTAGCAATTTCCAACGCCTAGCATATTATTTTATCACTTGGCATTTAAATCTTAGGCGCACTTCATACTTGCAAAAGGATACTAGCCACGCCTTACATATTTTCTTTTATTCATCTTGTGTCTTGGCACATTTGGCACATCATGGGGGATATCTTTCATTTTAAAATTCCAATGCTTGACAATATTCATCAACACCTTTGGCGCATATTCAACTTGAAGAAGAATAAAACCATGCCTTTAAATTTTTTTTCCAAAACTTAACACTTTCAACACCTTACCACCTTACCTCACATTTGAATTACTTTGGGCACATTTTCCTTGTCATGGAGATCATTTTCAATGCCTTAGTGACCTTTCAACTTCTTCATTTTTGTCTCCATATGGCCTCATATGGGCACATTTTGGTGTGAGAGGAGGATGAGTTTTGTTGATTACTTTGACTCATTTGATTTTGGGCGCATTTTAGCATAGGAGGAGGACGAGTTTCTAACTTAGAAAATTTTTAACATCTTGCTTTCAAGGTGGGCGCATTTAGCCTATGCTGAAGGATGAAAAAATTTGACTTGTTGACTTTCTTGGGCGCATTGTTGCCTTGATGAAGGATGGGCGCATTTGGAGGGTGGTGGAGGATTTTCATACTTAGATTTTTTTTTTCTTGAAGTCATCCACTTTGAGCTGGGCGCATTTGGAGGGTGAACTAGGATATTTCTTAGACTTAGTCACTTTTCTTCATCTTCGCCAGCTTCTTACTATAAATAGCAAGTCTCTTGATTTTCACACCTCCGAGGCTCAGATTGCTTTGAAATTTTAAACACTGGATCTTCGCGACTCCATCAACCTATTGGCACTGCTATTCTGAGTTGACCTGCTAAAAATAGCACATTTTTGGATGTGGCTTGCTATTTTTAGTAACCTCTCATTTCTGGTACCTCCACAGCTCCGTTTGTCTTGAAATTTGAATGAGGCGCTCCTCACCATGTGACCTGCCTGCTAACATCAGTGCATGCACCTGACTTGCTATTTTTAGCCTATTTCCAAAATGACTTACTATAAATAGTAAGTGCTTCGTTTGTCTTCAAATTTTACCAGCAGATAGCCTGAAGGATGCTGATCGTAGTGGTTTATACCGGTTTTCAAAATTTTTGACTTTTTTCCCCTCTTTTCAGGTCCTAAAGCTGGAAACCCTAATTTGTTCTACATGTGTATCAAATGATCTCTATTTGTCTTCGTTTCTGTTGCATAGCGATCAGCTCGTGATTCTGAAGTGCTAGGAGGCAGCTGCTAGGACGCACCTGCTAAAAATAGTAAGCTCCTTACTGAGTGATTATCTCCATTTGCATGTCACATCACTGCAAAGCTCTCGAAAAATCCATAAGGAATGTGCCAACATGCATAGAAAACCTCGACATGAAAACCCTAAAAATAGCCTCTAAAGGCTGAACCTTGAAAGTTGTCATCTCGTTTTGCATGTTATACCATTACGAAGGTCTTGGAAAACCCAGAAGGAATATCCAGACATGCAAAGAAAAAATCCTCATCTAAGCCCTGAAATTAGCTCTAGAAGCTGGACTGCTAAAAATAGTAAGTTGTCAGTTTTAGCTCAAATTTTGCACATGAGTAGCCTGATGTGCTCTGAATGCAGTGTGACTGTCGGAATCTTAGAAATGCTAACAGACTTCCTGTAATTGCACACTTACTAAAAATAGTAAGTAACCAGAATCAGATGAAATTTTAGTGGAAGCTTGCTAGAAGCATACTGACAACAATGTTAAGCTTTGTTTTCAATTTATTCATTTCATTCGACCTCGGATTGACCAAGAAAGATGAAACTCTAATTTTTAGACTTGGCCAAAATTTCACGTTTTAAGCTCAATGGCAAAGAAATTCTGGGAAAGCCCGGACAAAAAGAGATGGAGAGAGAAACCAAACCAAAAGACGAATGGAACAAAAATTAGGGGTCCCCATCTTAGATGGGGTGATGTGTGAAAAAGGTCACAACAATAACCAAGAGGTGAATCGTTACATGTTTGCATAAGACTCTTCCTAAACTTAACTTCTCTTTTTTTTCAATTCTTATTGATAGACATATTTTATGTTCCTATACATTTGTATCTAAATATTAAATACCCTTAAATATTAGCACATAGCATCGAACATCATCAAAATGTGTGTTTAAGTAGCTTAGGGAAAGAAAATAAAGGGGGGCAATTGACCAATTTTGAATAAAATGAATTTTAAAAAGGAAAAGGTTAGTTTCTCAATTACAAGGTCAGCATTGCAACATGTAAATGTTGTGTAATGGAAGGGTCTAATCCAAGTGGTTAATGACTATATCAAGATAGGTGTCTATATGAATGTGGTGAATGTGTAGGTATGTATGAATAAAAGGATAAGGTAGGTGTTAAGTGTATGGGGATGTGCATATATATCAATGGGGTTAAACACTAAGGTAATGAGCCCAACTTTGTATAAGATTGCAACATTTGTTAGTATATACATTTATAAACATATTTTCTCAAAATGGGTACACAAATAATTGAAAAATGTAATGCATATATAATTTTCACAATTACATTTTGGACGCACTTTAAGGTGTGTGAATCCTTAAATGTTCATTGATCTCAAATTATATAACACAACCATGCATGTGAAGTCACTATTCTAACATCAAAAGATATTGTCAAAAAGTCCATATAAACTAATGGACCCTAGAGGGATGCGATCATGTATGTTTGTTCCTTGGCATGTACTCTCCATGAGAACTTATAGAAAAGAGGAAATTTATATTCCATAAGTAGATTTTCTTTTACAAGTGAAAATTAATGAAAAATAGGAACTTTCCAACTATTAGGAAAGATGAACAATGAGAAAAGAAATAAAGTTAGAAATTTTCACCTATTCAAAAAATAAAAATGGTATGTTTAGCATGGTATCTATGCCAAGATGTTGAGGTGCATGAAGTATAAGACATGTAATGTGACAATTATTTTTTGTATAATGGCAATGCTCTATTTTTCATGGTGGTGAGTCTCTATAGTACTTCTCATTCCTAAAAATAAACATAAGAATATTTTTTATTAAGGGTAAAACAAGTTTTGAAGGGGCCCCAAAACCATTTACAAGAATAAATTATAGAAAAATCACAAAAAACAAACAACAAAATGTTTTCATAAGAAAAACCCCAACAAACCACAACATTGCATAAAAAGAAGAGAAATAAATAGAGAAAAAAGACTACATATTTTTTAAAGTTTTTGTCCCTTCCATCTCATTCCAGTAAAATTATTCCTATAGTTTGGAGAAGCCCATAAAATATTTATTTTCTCCCTTAAAGGATTTATTCTTCTTGCATGAGTCATCATACTTGGGCTAATGTGATCCTTATTTTCATGTTTCTTTGTCCCTTGCATCTTCTTACCTTCATGGAATTCTTTAAGTTTCTTTGTTAGGATTTTAATGTCGGCAACACTATTTTAAATAGTGCATTTGCTTACGTAAACCATATAATCCAAATTGTCATTGATGGAGTTAAACTCATTTTCCAAGAAAATAACCCTCTTATCGATTTCCTTTTTCCAATTTTTGCATTAGCACCATCACAAACTTAAACTTATTGTTCAAGCTAGAAACATTTTTATCAATTTTCTAATTTTTTTAGAATTGATTTCCATCCCTACAAAATGATTGCATCCTATTACTTTTATATTTGGTACTCACCACCAAAAATTCTTGTAGAGATTGCTCAATTTAATTTTAAGGAAATTTATCTCAACATAAAACTATTTCATCATAATATTTTGAGAAGAAACAACCTCCTTTACCATGCCTGGGACTTTCTACAATTGGTCATGATTTGAGGCCTTAGAAACTATTTCATGTAATTCCTCAGTAATATCAAGGGTAGGGTTTGAAATGACATGGAAAGGGACCCCTATCATCAACTCCAAAAAGGTATTCTTTCCCTTTCCACTAGATCCTTTAAGACATGAGCTTATTATTCTTTTCCTTCCATTCCCAACTCTTCACCACTTCCCATTTCCAATTCATTACCAGTTTCAAAACCCTTTCACCTAGATATTTTCTCTTTCCCTTCCCCTTTTAGCTATCATGCCCTAAAATTTTTACAACTCAAGACCAACACAACCATAATTTTTTTTTCAACTTTCAGCCACTAATTAAGACAAATATGAATTCTAAAGTTAATATGATATTTGATGACATCACATTTTGATTGTTTTAACTATCATAGGTTGTCGTCCTTTTCCCTAGGGGAACTAAGACAAGTAAAGTCTGCTCCTTGAATAATTGCACTACAAATAACTTTTATTCCATATTATGTCTACATTTATTTCTCTATTTAAAAGATAGAAAAGTCATACTAAAGCAAAATAAAACTTAATATTGAGAGTTTAAAATGATAGATAGAACTTCAATAAATAAGACATTTAAGTATGATTGATAATATAAGATAACTCCATGATTTATAGAATATCATTGACAAGAGAAAATTCATTTCCCTATCTTTACTTAGCACTAGTTTTGTCTTTTAACAAAGAATTAAGTGATAACCATAAAAGTCTACTTGGTGGTTTAATTTAGTAACTCTTACTTCATTTTTTGAATTAAGGTTTCAAGTTTAAGTTGAATTCATGGTTTAATCCCTTTATTTTTAAATTTGAGAGAGACTTCTTAATTTTCCGTAAGACTAATGTTTACCCAAATTGAGATAGATTCTCAATTCAACTCTCAAGCTATTATTTTAATCTTATGTAATTTATTTCCACAAAATTTAATTGTATAGGATATTTATCCTCCTACTAGCTCCATATGATCTTGTTAAAGATTAAATTGGAATATAAGACTTAACTTGAGATGGTATTACACATCTACGATAAATTTTTTGAGTTGTTAAGAACATCATATGTAAATTCATAAAGTCCACACGCTATTCTATGACCATAACACTTTACGATTAAGGAATTTTCTTACACTGTTTTCATGTACATTTGAATATTTAAATTTAAACTATTTATTTCTAAATCCTTTATTGTCATATATATATATATATTCTTGCACTGCACCTATGCATATGTATTATTACCCTCATGTGAATAATTGGTTACCGGCTATCTCCATTTCAGTTTTATACTCTCTTTTATCTGAAAAGTGAGATGAACTTTCAGTTATCTTATCTTATAACCAAGAGGTCATCGTTACATGTTTACATAAGACTCTTCCTAAACTTGACTTTTCTTATTGACAGACATATTTTATGTTCCTATACATTTGTCTCTAAATATTAATTGCCTCCTTTAAGTTTCCTGCTTAACTTTCATTTGAATTTCGGATTTTAATGAATCTTTAATTACACTCATTTATTTGTTCATTTGTTTTCTGGAACATATAAGAAATCAAATTAACTTCTTTCGTGTAACTACATAGCAACTATACACAACTGATTGTTTCCTGCTTGCTGGAAATGGTAGGACGAAACTGCCTAACTTCCTTTTCCTTGCAAACTCAGAGGGATGGTTTAAGGTTACAGTGATTTAACCGTTAGATTCCTACGCCTAGCTTTTGCGCTAGTTTATGTCTGAAGGTTTGATTGACAAATGTTGAAGTTTTGAATGATTGAGGATCAACCCAGAGATATGCCTTTATAAAGGTGATGAACACGATGTGCCTCAAGAAGGCAGGTCGGCGCCTATGGTGGCAGCCCTCCAGGTCACCTACCTTTCACAATCATAGTTTGCGCAAAAACTTAAGAAGAATGGAAACTACTTAGAGCATACTCGATTGCCAAGTGTTGGTTTACAATACAGGCAGGAAGAAAAATAAAAATCCGGAATGACAATAAGGTATCGTCAATGGTCTAAGTCTAAGTCTTCACTCACTGCATAAGGTCTAAGTCTTCACTCACTGCATAAGGTGGAAAGGAAATTGATTACGTTTCATGGGTTTACAAAGATTTAGAAATACTACTTTCTTTTTGTTTGTTCTGCTCTCATTGATTCGTGTAATCCTAAGTCTAGTTACCTACCACTAATATGTGTTTTTTTTTCTTGGGTTTCTAACATTTATCTGGAGACAAGAATTCTTTGAAATCACATAAATTTGTCTACAATCTGAATGCTTGTAAAAATTATTTGAACCAATAAAATAAAAATAAAGAGCTACATTATTATGGAACGATCAAATAAAAGTAAATGTTTTTTCCTTAATTAATGTTTCTTAGCATTACATGGTATATTATTTCTTCGAGAAGGTTTCTTTTAAAAGATAGCATTTGCAGACTTCATGCTACAATAAGTAACTTGCACTATAAATTATACTTTACTTTCCCATCATGTATCAATTAATTCACGCATAGAATTTAAAGAAAAGCATCACATCTCAACATAGTAAAAAAACAGGGATGCAATCTTTGTTTTCAAAAAGAGATACAATATTTTAATTTTCATCATGCCTAAGTTCCCTTTTGATTCCAAATACATATAAAATGATAAAGTTACAAAGAATTTACAATATTGGCACTTGACAAATCAAGAATTTTCCCCTTGAGTCCCACACACCATTTGATCCATATCTTCAATGACTTGGAAAAAAAACCAGATTTCAAATATGTCTTCCAAATCTCCCTTCAAACGTCAAAAGTACAAAATACAAAAAAATAGCATTATACTGATGGGATCTCCTCCCATTCATAGAGTTCTAAAAAAACTCATCCCCGAGCATGGGGTATTCATGTAGCCATTTAACTCAAGACTCAAAAAGTGTATACAACATTATTTCACATATGCAACAATCCTCATGACAAGACTCTCACATAAAGCCACAACACATTTCTACCACATTGGTTTACCCCAAGGGTAAACCACTTAGGGGGAGTAGGGGCTCAACTAGACATGGGAAATTAAATTACATCTCCATAATAAAGCTCCACAAAACCCAACACCTCAACACCCCTCTAATGCCACAAAGCCAAAATTAACCCAACACCGTTATTCCTCCCAATAACACATTTGTGAAAATACAATGAGATACTCATATCCCATAAATTCAAGGGTACTCATACCCCTGGTAATGGCCATTACCTAAACATGATACTCTTATTCCAAAATGAAAAGCCCCAATGCGAGGGAGCTAGTCCCACTCAAAACCCATGTATGTGGAAGACCAAAGGAGCCTCTATACAAGAGGGGGTCATCTCCCCTAAGAAAGAATACACATAAATGATACAATAAATACAAGAAGACTAGTCACATCAAAAGAAAACCCTAAATAGAAAACCCCAAAACAAAAACCTCCAAACAAAGTTCACTTTTAAGAAAACACACCATATTACTATGAATTGTTAAAGGATAAGAATACCTCCAAATGCTTTAATCCCAATAATGGTAGACTCTACTAGATGGTTGGTCTCCTCCTTTCTCTAAAAATCTCCTCCTTCCTCCTCCAAGATCTCTCAAAAACCAAAACCAAGATCACAATAGTGCAAAGAACAAAAAGGCAAGGTAACCCTCTCCTCTCCATGAGGAAGAGGTTTTAAAGAAAAGGGAGAAATAAATCCCTCACATAACCACCTCAACCACTTAACCAACCTCCTATTTTCGTCACTCTTATGAGTGGGGACAAAATATGGGTTAAAACACTTTTTAAAATATTTCAAATAACAAAAATAACCTTCCCACTCATACCTTTAGGTCCTAGGCTAGCTTTAGCACATAAAACATACCCTAGAACCCCTCTAAACACACTTAAAGTTCACCTTTCAAAAATTAAAATACAAAACTCAGACAAAACATAATCACATAATACATGACACACACCATACTTGAAAACCACATTTAACTTAACACAAAAATAAATAACCCATAGGATCCAAAGCACAACACAAGGTGGCTAAGTGAATCCCCTACATTCCATTGGTATTAGAAATCCTTATAACTCAACAAGATGTGTTAGTATGATAGCAACATTCACATATTCATATAAACCAAACAAAATACATCATTTTCCATATCAATACAATCAACTAATCTAACATAAAATATGATATACGGTTCTTCATTTTGAAACATAAGTCAATTAACCATAACTAGATTAATACATGCACACTGTATGACATCCATCAATATCACTCATAGAATATAAAGGTGCATCATCATCATCATAAATACGGTGAGTATCAAAATGTATCAAAAATGTATCAAATATATATTAGGTATATGAGATCTAACATAAGAAAAATATGAGGGCACAAAGTAGGCATCTCACGTTAGCCAACTAGAGTTTGGGATTTTCAATTTTAATTTTCCTCTTTTTTGAGAGAGTATTAAATCCTTTTCAAATTCATTATACTTTGGGTTTGAGGAGGGACTTGAAACTTCCTCTAGATAACATCCCCAAAATCTCCAGCACCTCTTAGGCACCAAGATTACCTTCAATTATTTTGATGAAGTATTAATGAATTTATCAAGTAGGCCTATGAGGGTTTTTTATGTTTGGATTTAGTTTGAACACCAATGAACTCTCTATGAAGGGTATAATATTTCATATGCGTAAGTATCAAGAGCATGAAACCTTAATGGAGAGGAACCATACTAGGCACTTTATTTCTCTAATTAATAGAATGTTCTATAGAAGCCAACATAAAAAATAGGAAGGAAGCAAACATCTTATGTTAGAAATGATTTAGTAAAATGAAATGATACCCATAGATTGATCTATACCTACCTTACAAGGAAAAATACCTTATAATAGTCTTTACCACCACAAATGACATTGGTTTAAGTGATGTGCATTCATACCCTAAGTGTAGCTCAACTAACCAATTCCTCTCATCACCCTTAAAGAAGACATGTAGAGCTTCATCACTAGCCTTTCTATCCTTAAAAATTCCTTCCCTTTGTAGAGAGGTCCATAACTTGATAATGAGTTGTCATGTCCCCTTTTCTAGATAGGTAATTACAAAGTGACACCTAGTCACCTTGTCACATTTCACAACAAAAGAGTTTAGGCATGTGCAAGTTGGAACATAACCACTTCAGTGTCCAATGCACCTCATATCCAACATTTAGGAAAATAAGATCCATATATGGAGAGTTATAATTGTTAGAAGATCGCTCTGTGTCATAGTCCATCTTCACCCGCCTGGCCTGATCAAGAGATCATACTGCATCATATAGCCAGAAGATATTTCAAGATGTAGTTCAGAAAATAAAATTTATAGATCCATATCTACCACATATGAATTCAGAGATTCAAAAGGAAAAATAAATTCCCAATGAGAACTCATTTCCAGAATATGCTTGCACCAGATTCCCAATAGTAAACTCCACAGGTGAATGGGATGAGTGTTCTCTAAAGCATGTGGAGATAATTGCAAAGTGAGAGGATAAGGGAGGAGATCTGGAGAGCACATGGATAGTTTTGTAGTAGGATATGTTGGTCCTAAGTGGGAATTTCCTTTAGGTCTTAAGGCTGACCTAAGCGTAGCGTGCAAATATTTGAATTCTCGGCTTTGGCACCACTTTGGCTCAAGCTGAACTATTCCTTGAGGGAATTAGTAGCATATATGTATAGGTAGCTGGATTCTATACGGGTCAAATGATTATTATGTTCCCTATTTTTATACAATTTGTACATTATGTTATAAAACCTTTTGTGGATGAAAATCCATAAGAGTGTTGGTATGTGGCGACAGATCATGCAAATATTGTACACTCGTAATGTATCCGCGCTGGGGTTCAAGGGTAGAAACCCCTAAAAATGGGGGTTTGGGGGTGGCAACCCTTGATAGTAGGGGTTTGGGGTGTATCCCCCAATTTTTTTTTCCTGTTAACATGTCAAATAAAAAAAATGACTATAAAACCCTAATTCTAGAAGCTTCCAAAAAGCTTGTTATATAAGTAGTTGGGATGTAAGTTGTAGTGTGTGTGATTTCTGAGATTGTAATCTATTTTGCATTGGATAATAAAATCATTGGGTAGCTAAGTTTTTGTGGATGTATCCCATATTGGGTGAACCACATTAAATTTCTATGTTGATCTCTTTTGTGTTATTCTTCATTGTTATTTCTAGGTTATTTAATCTGCATATAATTGCTAATGTTTATTTCTCCTATCTTCCTAAATCCTAACAAAGAGTTTTAGTCATTGGAAAAAACCACAGTGATTACCTAGATCTGAGGATGAAACCCCTTTGGTTCTTGAGATATCTCTCACCTTAGAGATTGCATTGTGCTTTGAAGAAGTTTTGTAATAAGTTGTTGATTGATCTTAATATATTTGCATCCACTAGTTGATATAATTGGCTTATCAATGTGTGATTTCAAGTGTTTATGTTTGGTACATTGCTATTCGTTGAATTTCAATCCACAAATAAGTATTTTGTGTTAAATTATATGTTCAATACATTACAATAGTATCAGAGCGTGATCCCATCAACCTGTAGGGTTTAGGGTTTTACTAATGTTTTTATGTTGAGTGATAGAGAAATTAGATATTGGAAGAGATTTTAGAAGTTAAATCAAGATCAAGATCTAGATTTGAAGGAAGGAGAAATGGTGGAGGAAGAAGAAAGAATCAAAGGAACAATCACTAAACTTCATGAGATCACAAGAGGGTTAAAGGATATCCCACAACCCTAGTAGAAACAAGGGACATTTTGAAGATCTTGGTGGACAAAATATCAAGAGGAAATATGAATCAAAATGGTCACATAGGTGAATCATCATCTAGCAATGGAAGAGGTGATGGTAGAGCCAATAGTGCTACCATAGGGCCCCCAAAGAATTTATTCCTTCTAGAAATTGAACAAGATAGGGGCGAACCTGCAGACACTAGTTCTTTCAATCCAAAAAATATTTATAAGTGGCATGCAAAATATCCATCTCTACCTAATGGAATCAAATTATATTTTTTGTGGGTGAAATACATGGAATCTGCTAGCAAGAGGAACCACAGAAGAAAGGATTGTACAAGAGCAAGGACCTAAAGCAAAAGTTGGAGAAGCTTGCAACAATTTTGTTTTGATTGGAGTAATAAGATCTTAGCAAGATCTTGGTTACAAAATATTTAAACCTATTTCATGCTCAACGCTATGAATAAGAAAGATGTATTTCAATTTTCCTCCCTACATCTAGAAGGAGAAGCATATGAATGGTGGTTTCATGGTCACACTACTCTAGGCCATGATTGGATACAAAGATTTAAGCAATTCAAGAAGAGGATACTTGATAGATTTGAATTGAATGATGAAGAAGATTATTTTAGCGAGTTGACCATGATCAAATAAAACAATTCAATTGATGATTACATTATATAATTTCAAAAGGTGGTGGTGATGGTTCCAAAACTATTAGAGAAGAGGATAGTGTATCTTTTCATCTTGAGACTCATTGAACCTCTCAGGGGTTTTGTGAAATTATTTTCACTTGTCTCTCTTTAGGAGGCTATAAAAAGGGATTTAACCCTTGAACCATCAATTCCTAAGAATCTACTTTCTCAGCAAAAAAACCTAAAATTCGGCATCAAAAGGGATTTTGAAAGAGATCACAACCTACACTGACATCTACGCCCAGGAATGCATCTCCTAATATGGCAAAGAAGGCAGATGAAGAGACAAGGAATGAGCTTCAAAGGAAGAATCTTTGCTTCTCCTATAGAGAACCATGGGTCCTAAGACATGGATGTCTTGGAAAGGGACAAGTTCACTACATAGAGGTCACCTCTAAAAATTACATTGAGTTGGAAGAATCTGATGAATTTCATGATTCAAAAAACTCCACTCTAGGGGAAGAAGATTAAGGTGTTTTGGAATCTCTATCTAGTGTGCATAGATATCACTCTTTCATAGTAAGAGGGATTCTTGTCAGAAAAAGAGTAACTACTCTGATTGATGGAGGAGCTACTCAAAACTTCATTGATGAAGGGCTGGAGAGGAGAAGGAGATTAGATACAAAGGACTTTGAAGGCTTTATGATCACTGTGGCTAATGGATATAACCTACCATGCAAGAAGAAGATCGAGAATTTGGAAATAAATTTTAGAGATCATAAGGTATGTGATGGCTTTCATGTTATTGGCTTGGGTGATATTGATGTAATCTTGAGGGTTCAATGGTTACACTCCTTGAAAGAATGCACTACAAACTATCAAACCATGGAACTAAAATTCCAAGCCAATGGGAAGGATGTAATCCTAAAAGGAATGGTAAATGGAGGTCCACAAGTAGTCTCAGTTAGGAGAATAGACAAATTGTTCTAGAGAAGCCAAGTTTCTTGGGTTGCTAGTTGCTTAGTGATCTCAAAAGAATTTGCCACTAGTAAGAATGAGGAAGTTCATGTTGATATACATTTTTTTTGGATAAGCATAGTTTGGGTTTCACTGATATACCTCTCGAATTGCCACCAAATAGAGGATTCCAACACATCATAGAGCATGAACCAAGATCCAAGCCAATCATGAGCACTCCTTACTACCATCCCCAGATGTATAAATAGGAGATAGAGAAGGATATCAAGGAAAATTTGGATAAAGGATACATCAGGCCAAGCTCCAACTCATTTACATTTTCTATAGTATTGGTGAAGAAGGATGACACTTTGAGGATGTGTATAGACTATAAGGCATTAAACAAGAAGACCATCAAGAATCAATACCCCATACACCAAATAGATGAGACTATTGATGAACTTCATGGAGAAGTGTATTTTTCAAAGATTGATTTGAGATATAGATACCATCATATCCACATGAGAGAAGAAGATGTGCAAAAGAATACTTTCTCTAGTGTCACTATGGGAATTTTGAGTTCTTGTTTATGCCTTTTGGTTTGAAAAATTGCTCCAGAAACCTTCCATTCATATAGGAACCATGTCTTTGGTAAGAAATTAAGAAAGTTTTTCTTGGTTTCCTTTGATGAAATTTTGATCTACAACAAAAAATGGGAGGGGGACTTGCAACACCTAGAAACGGTTCTAGGAATCCTAGAGCAACATCATCTTTTTGCAAAGTTGTCTAAATGTGAATTTCAATTGAAGGAGATATTGTATTTGGGTTATGTCATAAATGCTAAGGGAGTTCAAGCTGACTAGAAAAATATTCAAGCCATCTTGGATTGGATGCCTCCTACAAATCTATCATAGTTGAGAGGTTTCTTTGGAATGTAGTTATTATCAGAGGTTTTTTCTCAAACAACAACACCTCTCACCAATCTGACTAAAGGAGGGGCCTTTGAGTGGACAAAAGGAGCACAATCTAAACATTTACAAAGATGAAGGGAGTAATGAGTTCTTGTTTAGTACTTGTTATTCTTGATTTCTCACTTCCTTTTGTGGTTGAATGTGATGCATTTGGTGAAGGAATAGGAGAAGGGACATCCTATATATTTTGAGAGTATGAAGTTGAGAGACACCTAAAGGGGTTATTCCATATATGATAAAGAGATGCTAGAAATAATGATTGCCTTGGAGAAGTTTTAATAATACCTGGTATGTGGAAGATTTATGGTCAAGTCAGATCATAACAGTTTGAAGTTATTTTTGGGTTAATAGAACCTGAATGATAGACAACAAAAGTGGGTGAGAAAACTTTAGGAATATGATTTTAACATTGAATATGTCAAGGTAAATCAAAATGTAGTGATAGATGCACTCTCCAAGAGACCTACACTCTGTCATGTGACAATTACATTAGCTAATTGGAAGGACTCCATCATGGAGTATGCTAAAGACCCCTTTGCAACCAAAATCCTAGAAGGTACAAAGAAGGATGAAAGCTATGTGGTGGTGGAAGGTTTGATTCTCTTGAAAAATAGAGTGTTTCTAACCTATGGATCAAAGGTGAAAGAAAAGGTTTTGGAGGCTTAGAACAATTCACCAACTACAAGGAATCTTAGATACTATAAGACCTACCTACAAATAAGAGAAAGGTTTATTTGGAAGTACCTCAAAGATGATGCTCTCTCACACATTAGGGAATGTCTCACATGCCAAAAAAATAAGGGGGGAACAACAATTCCCTACTAGACTACTGCAGCCTCTTCCTATTTTGGAGCACAAGTGGGAGAGTATATTCACAAACTTCATTATTGCATTTCCTAGAGTACAAGGAAAATATTTTATCTATGTTTTAGTTGAAAAAATTACTAAGTATTATCATTTCTTTGCAATCCTTAGTGAATTCAAAGCTCTAGAAGTTGTAGGACTATTCTTCAAAGAGGTTTCCAAGTTGCATGTCCTACCCTAAAACATTGTAAGTGATAAATATGTTCAGTTTCTCAGTAATTTCTAGAAAGAATTATTTCAACTGACCGGTACTAAGCTCCCTCCTAACACTAGCTATCATTTGCAAATAGATGGACAAACAAAAGTTGTGAATATATGGGTAGAGGGCTACTTGCAGAACTATGTCTCAAGTCAGCAGTTAGCATGGATCAAGTGAATTCATTTGGGAGAATACTGCTACAATACCACCCACCACATGTCAATTTGCATGCCTCCTTACAAGGATCTTTATGGGTATAAAGCTATGTCATTCAGAAAATTGGTTCTTATTGATAGTAGATTTACGGTAGCTAGTGGCCTGATCAACCAGAGCCAAAAGGCATTGAGGACACTGAAACATCTACAACAAGCTTAAAACCAACAAAAGATAAAAAGATACATGCAGATAAGAAGCACATTGAAAGATCATTCAAATTAGGGGATATGGTCTTAATCAAACTTAAACCTTATAGATAATCTTCCCTCAAAGAAAGTGGAATAGAGAAATGCAAACCATGGTTTTATGGGCCATATAGGGTGATTTAGAGGGTTGAAGAAGTTACTTATGAGTTTGAGCTTTTGAAGGGCAGAAAAATCAACAATGTCTTCCATGTGTCCTATTCAAAGAAGGTTTTGGGATTGCACATAGCTCCAGAACCTAAGTTACTACCACTTGACGATGAGGGGAAGCTCACTCTCATTTAGGAAGTAGTGATTGACACCTAGATCAAGAAGCTAAGGAATAAGAGCATAAATGAATACCTTGTCCAAAGGAGGAATTTTCCAATTGAAGATGCCACATGGGAAGGTCCTACAATTCTTGAGCATACAAGTATGAATTTCTTGAGGACAAGAAATTTCTAAAGGGGAGGCCTTTTCATGTATCCTTTTCTAGATAGGGAGTTATAGAGTGAACCTTGATCATCTTGGGCCACATTTGATAACAAAAGAGTTCAGGAACATGCAGGGTAGAACACAACCTCTTTAGTGTTTAGTGTACCTCATATTGAATATTTAGGAAAAAAGGATCCATATCTAGAGAGTTATTGTTGTCAGAAGATCACTTTGTGTCATAGTCTAGCTTCACCCCACATGGCCTTATTGGGAGATCATACCACATCTTACTGCAAGAGGAAATTTTAGACTGCGGTTCATAAAACACAATCTACAAAGCCATATCTACCACATATTTAGAGATTCAAAAGGAAAAAGCAATTTCGAGTCAGAACTCATTGTTAGAATATGCCTGCACCGAATTCCCAATAGTAAAATCTAAAAGTGAATGGGATGAGTTTTCTTTGAAGTGTGTGGAGATAATTGTAGAGTGTGAGGATAAGGGAAGAGATCCTGGAGCACGTGGATAGGTCTGTAGTAGGATATGTTGGTCCTAAATGGGAATTACCTTCAGGTCTTAAGGATGACCTAAGTGTAGCATGCAGATATTTGAATTCTAGGCTTTGGCGTCACTTTGGTTCCCAACCTATTCCTTGAGGGAATTAGCAGTATATATGTATAGGTAGCTGAATTCTATACATGGAATCTGATTATTATATTCCCTCTTTTTATACAATTTGAAAACTATGTTCTAAACCATTTTTTGGATGAAATCCTAGTGATTACCTAGATCAAAGGAAAAAACCATTTGTTTCTTGAGAGTTCTCTCACCCTAGAGATTACATTTTGCCTCAAAGAAGTTCTGCAAGAAGTTGTTGATTGATTTGAATACATTTGCATCCGTTGGTTTATATAGATAGCTTATGAATCTATGATTTCAAGTGTTTATTTTTTGTACATTGTTCATTGAATTCCAATCTACAAATAAGTATTTTGTGTTAAATTATGGCTAGGACATTACATGAGCTCCTCATTTACTAAAAATTCCCACCCAAAAACCATTACCTTCTTGTTTGTATCCCCTTAGGAAACTACCTTTGTAATACAAAGGTCACAACCTTTGAGTCTCTCTTGGTATGGGGCTAATTCACCTTCCTCCAAGATATTCTATACTTGTGTCCTACAGTAGCCCCCCTTATAGTTTGAGTTCTCCACCCTATTCTTATCATCATCTATGACCTTAAAATTCTTCTCACCTCTTTTGATAGGTGTCCACAAATCCCCAACTCATTATCCCTACTAATAATCGATTGCAAGCAATCAAAGATACCATGGAAATGATAGAAACCATCATAAATTAGGAATATAGGATTCCCTTTCTTGATCATGATTACACCTTAGGTGGAATCCAACCCTTGTAAGGTAATCATTAATTAGAATTATCTTAACTTTTCTAGGGATGGAAGTTGGATCCTCCTAAGTCTTATTGTTCTCATAATTTATCTATAAAGTTTGTATGGGATCCCACCATCTTGTTGCCCTCATGAAAACATGTTGAATAATAATTTCCTCAAAATAATTAGGCTTAAGGGAGCATTAATAAAATTTTAAATCATCCAAGTAGAGGCTTGGATACCACACATACATTGAAATGTTTTTAATGTGTCTCCTTTGATAATAATATTGTTAAACCCTATAAAGTGTGAAAATTTGATAACATTAAAATCCACAAATTCTTCAACATAGTCAATTATCTATAGTTTGAGAGGAAAACAAAATTTTGATATAAAATTACCCTTGTCATATCTCAAAACACCACTAGCTCAAGTAGCATTCAGGTTTCCCTTGGAGGCCCCATAAAACTTAACCTTTAACCAACCCCAGGGGGTGGGTTTCAAACTAATTGATCTCTTGGTTTCTCCAAGTTCTTGAAGGAGGTAGAAATATTAAATTGTAATTTCCAATTCTTTGCAATTTGAATATCTAGATGAGAGACTTCAAAATTGGAATGTTATAAAAAAATATATGCATTCCTCCAATTAATTATATCCAAAGAATGCAATAAATTGAAGGTAAAAATTAAATTTAATCTAGAGATAAGTGTGTAATTATGTAAGCTTGTCAAATAATAATAATAAGTTTTCTAAATGACATTTAGGAAGTAATGTTCCCCTAGAATGGGAAACATATAATGGTGATGCAACCTTCAATGGCCCAAAACACCTATTTAAGTACATAAGGAACCAAGTAGCATATTCATCAATGTAGTGTTGGAAATAGGTGTTGTCATTGATGTAAACTTGATATGTGTTGTCATTGATGTCAAATGCATGTGTTGAATATTGTATAATACTCCAGAGATAGTTGATGTTTAGAGATGTTAGCTAGTACAAGACAATAGTGTAGTATGAGGTAGAATCGTGATCAGTCTCATGTCTGTGTGATGTGGAAGTGGGTACACTTGTTCCAATATGTTTCCTACATGCCTCCATTGATATCATTCTTATTTGGTGTACCCCACATTGAAATAAGTTGTAGAATATTTTCTAAGGCATTCACAGGGTATGCTCTAAGATAGAGTCATGGTATTTTGGTTTGCATCCTTTTTTAGAGAAATATTTTGTATTGCCATTCACAAGATAAGATGGTTGAGATGTGAAGGTATTATATCCAACAATTCAAGTCATTACACCTTCTACAACAAAATTTATAAGTGACAAAGTTTTGGTTTGTGCTCTGGTAGAGTAAAGTATTGACGAAGGCATGTTGGAATGCTCCACAGTCCTCCACAAGTAAAGTTTTGGCCTTGCAATTTTGTGAACATGTCCAATGATGTTCAATGCATACTATATTATTGCATCATGTTATTTGGTGGAATGCAAGTGTAGTTTTCAAAGGACAGTGTTGTATAGTTGGTTTTGGATGCTTAATTGCTCCATAGAACATATGTTTCTCTTCTTGCACCAACAATTAATGATAAGATACTTCAAAATATGGTTGAAGAGGTATTGTGTATAGTCTACAATTCTCACATATTGGTGGGCATGGTGTTTTTGATTTCTCCCTAGTGGTGTAATATTGAACAATTAACATTTTTGGCGGTGTTGTCATTGTTTGGGTTGACAGTCTTGTTTCCTTCATCTGCGATTGATACTAATTAATTAATTTTTCTTTGGAGGATGTGTTGTGATGCTTTTTTGTCCTATTATTCCATGTGTTGATCCATAACTCATTTTCTATTCATAATGTATATGTTTGGATCTGACCTATGTAGTATCACACGTTTCATCTAAACTTCCTCTTGGAGCTGACCTAATTGAATTTTTGAGTTGTTGCAAAGGACATTTATAGAAGAAAAAATTCATTTGTGAAGGTAACTGAGTAAAATGAATTGGAATTGTGCAGTATGTTGAATATGAAGTGTGTGAAGTCAGTATGATGGAGTAATTGTGTGAAAAATCAATTGCAACATTAGCATATGTTGAATATGATGTATCTTGCTTTGAAATAGTGAGTCTCAACAAGTCCTTGTACCTTTCCCTAAGGTTGTGTACCTTAGTCTAAAATTTCTTAGGCAATGAGTCGTAAACAACATTGTAATATTTGTAAGCAATGAGCTTCATATATTGTGAGTTAACTCTCATTGCAGTTTTTACCTCATTGGGTTTTCCACATAAAAATATTGGTGTCCTTGTGTGGTGCATGTTTTCAGTTTTGCTCTTCTTTTAGTTAATATGACTTGATTTTTAATCTACAAAATGGAATTGTTTAAGTTTTAGTATATGTTGATTCACCCCCTTATCAACATTTTGGTGTGTTCAATAATTGGTATTAGAGCCAAGTTCCTTTGAGAATCCTAATAGCTAAGGTAGATCTTGCACTTGAACACATGGGGTTTGTAGCAAAGATCAATGATATGTTTATTCCAAAATTGGATCTAGAGTCAATGGAACCTAATAAAAAATATTTTGAAGGAGAAATTTGGTCTTCTCTTGAAGATATAGATGAAGAAAGAACACTAAACATCAAATATGAGTTCGTGCTTGAAAAATCAAAGGAGACAATTGTCAAATTCAAGGCACAAGCTAAAGAATCAAAAGTAGAAATTGACAAATTGAAAACTCAAATGGAATGAGGTAAAGGATATGAGAATAAACTCAAGGAGGTAGAAGTTGTGATCTTTTAATTTGAAAGTTAAGATTTAAGAAGGTAAGAGGATTGAATATTTTTTTAATACCAAGCTCAATAATAAAAATAATGAATGTTCAAATCTTGAGGAAGAGATTTTCACTCTAAGAAAAGAACTTGAAATAGTAAAAGAGAAAATTAACAAGGGTCTAAAACTAAGAGGAGGTTCTAAATCCTTGATGAGTTGGTTAACTCTCAAAATCCTTTAAAAGAGAAATCTAATCTTTATTTTGGAAAATGGAAAATTCCTATGACTAGCACATCTGCAAACCTGTATGATAACTTCAAAGCAGACGAAAAGTTTAAAACAAGGGAGGATAAAGAATAAACTAAAAAAACTAAGGATATATCCTCTAGAGATGCAAAGATGAATCAAGAAAGCAAGAAATAAAGTGGATTCATTCTTTTCCAAAACAAGAAGAACTTTAGAAAGCCTGCCTAAACAAACTGCACCTACCAAGTTCAATGGTAATTGCTATACTTGTAATAAGATTGGTTATAAGGCTACTGAATGTAGAAGCAAGATGAGTTATAATTCATTTAGGCCTCCAAGGTAAAATACTATGAACTCTCAATCATTTCATGGTCAGTGCTATTTTTGCAATAAATTTGGTCATAAGGGTAATGAATGCAGAAGTAAAGTGATAAGGAATAGTAATGCTATGAATTCTCAATCCTTCTATGGTTATTGCTACATATGTAACAAGTTTGGTCATAGGGTTGTTGATTGTGGATCTCTAATGTGAGAAGAAGTAATTATGCTCCCCAAACTAGTATCACCTACTACATTTGTAATAAACCTAGACACATTTCAAGGTTTTGCAAGGGAAAGAATGTAATAACTTTTTCTCCTCAAAATAAAATTGACTCCAATCAGCAAAAGAAGATAATGAATAAGGTATGAAAAAAAAGGAATAAAGTGAAGCAAAGAATGAATTTGTACCTCAGCTTGGTCTAGATGGATCGTCAGGTAACTAAAAAGAAAGTATTGGCTCAGGGGAGTTGCAATTGCAAAAAAAATTCAAATCCCTATAAAGAATATGATGTTGAAATCTTTAGCATAATGGTTAATGGTAATATGGATTTTCTTGAACAAGGTTCCAAAGCAAATACACTCTATATAGAATTTTTTTGAATGAGCATTGATCCCTATGATATCTTAGATAGTAAAAAGATACTTGCGTTAAGAATTAAGAAATGAATTTAATGCAGAGTGACTAGGGTTGGTGTGAAGCATATTTAGTCCCTATTTTATCAAAATTGATTTCATTTGAAAGATATCAAGTGTATGCAAGTGCTAAGGAAGAGAAGTTTTTCAACATGTTGCATGCAAATGCTAACAAAATTATTCACAAACCATTTCTCTATTTTTCTTATAAAACCCTAGAATTCAGAAAGTGATATAATGGCTACAGCAGTTTTCATTGATGTTGTTGAGAAGCCAAGGCCAAAATTCAAGAAATATCCATACATATCCATTTTCATTGACAAGGATGGAGCATTCTCTCACATTCCTATCAATGTGTTATATTTAGAAGATGTTTGCATCAACATTCACTTATAGATAAATGAGTACAACCATCTAAAGTTGGAAGAGTTCAAATATAATCATCTCTTGGGTGATGATTTTTATCTCAAGAAAAAGTATGCAAATGTGGAAGAAAAAGGTTTAGATGTGTGGAAGGGTTTCCTCAACTTTTTCTTTGAAAATAAATGGGTCAAAATTGCTTTGAGCCATATTCATGAAGATATATTTTGCTTGACCAACCCCACCTAATCACAAAGGAAGCTATCAACATTGTGTCTAGTTTGTGCTCCACTTGACCTATGGTGGCACTGAAGGCTGTGAAGAATGAAGAAGTTATGAAGCTTACTAGAGCTAATTTTGACAAAAGAACCCTAACTATGGATGCCATCTCTAACTTAGGGGTCCAGTATGCCACGATGGGTATTGCATACAAGGTTTACTACATAAATAGGGAAGGATCTATTACCACCACCACCATCTACACTATTCATCATATGGTGAAGGAAGGAAAGGATTATGATCTTTGTGATCTCTTACAGCGCCAATTGTTGGAGAATGTGTAGAGAACCAAGGATTCACACTACAATTTCTAGTGTGTCACTTTTATAATTTTCCTTATGTTCTATTTCATGAAAGAATTTCCAGTTTGAAGAATTCGGTCTATAAAAGGGATATTTCTATTGCATAATAGATTGGGGATCTAATAGAACGAGGGTTGGATTGAGAAAACACAATCTCAATGCTTGAGTCCTTGTCTTGAGAACTCCTTAAGGTGCTGATTCCTTCACCCTACAACCTATAGGTCCTCTTCTTTTGAGGAACCCCTGGTACTTCAGCCAACCTTGCTATCAAGTTTTAGAAACTTTCACCAAGTTATCTTGCTGCTCTTCTTCTTTTTCACTACCTAGCCCTTAATCACCCTAAGGACTAACCATGCTCAAAGGTTTGTTAACTCTGTTACAGGGGTGAGTGACACCTTTCCAAGCTACCAAATTCATTTTTTCACAAGTGCTTAAACAGCCACCAAGCTCCAATTCCCTAACGTTTTCAGAAAATCCCTGCTCTAGGGTTTGGGCAGGGCTACAAGCCTTGAGCCCTTTTAGCCCTCTCAACACAAGAAAACAGCTCACAACTTCTCTCTCTCAATACTTTATGCCAAACTATCTTCAGAAACCTTGGTTCATTTTTTGAGCCCTAAAGGATTTTTGGGGTTTGTGTCCTTGACTGACCGTACAGAGGTCCAATGCAGATTTTACAAGAAAACTAGGGTTTTCTAGACCATTCTTGGTCTGTTTGACTTCTTCCTGCCACAAGTACTTACATAGGACTCTGCCTCCCTCTCAAACCCACTCACTACTTCCTGCAAACACCACACACCTCCATTGCATAACATATCAGCACCCCTACAACGTTAGCGTATGTTTTAAATCTGTCTTTTCTCAACCGAGCAACTCAAACTCGCCTAAGAAAAGGTTATAAAGCTTCCTTCACCACTCATAAAGACCTACATATATACACTATTTACAATGGTGGAGTCTAGCTCTGTTTCCACAGCCTCCATACCTCTTAGTATAGGCAGAAAACTAGCTAAGACCCCATTCTTTCTGGATTTACCAGTCCAAAACAGCAAAAACAAAAAAAAACACTGTATTTACAGAAGGAAAAAAATGATGGAGTTTCCAACTGTAAGATCAGATAAAATACTTAAAAATTCTCTGCCACATGTTATTCCATATAACCAAAGCTTTATTTTATTCAAAAGACTGCTGTACCAACGCAAAAACTAGAGAAATCAAATCTGCTAAAAAACAAAACATTGTTTCTTCCTTATTTTTCACAACTGCCATCATCAAAATACCACTCATCTGCTCAAAATGTCGGGCTCCTTCTTCCCAAACCGAAAAAAATCAGTTAGGTTAAAAATTCGAGATCAAAAGTGGCCAAAAAACCCGCGTTTGAAAAACACTGTGTTTTTGAATTTCAGCCAAAAACTAAGGAAACGCCTACAAAACGAGTTTCCATTTTATTTTAATTTTACCTAAGATTCAAAGAGGTCCCCTTACACCTTATCAATGGTGTATGAGACCATTACAATACAAAACAAAAAGATTAAGAGAAAAACATTAAAATTATGCTTGTATTCAAGTAGGTGCTCCTGCACCATTCTTCCCCTCTCAGCACGAAGATCAAGGACTGGAAGGTGGTATCAGTTTCAGATCAATGCCAAGCTTCTTGAATTGGTCCTCTTGTACCCATGTAGCCTCTGAGTTAGGTTTGCTCTTCCACTTGATAAGGTGTTCCATGTATACCTTATTCCTTGTGGCTTTCTTCACCCTGGACTCCAAGACCTTCTCTGCCTGTGCTTTCTCTTGACTTGAAAGGGGTATATTTCTGATATATTTAAAGATTTCCTGACTATTTTGAACTTCATCATTGACTGTACCCTTGTACCTGATCAAATCAACAACGTTGAAGATTGGGGATATGCCCAAATCCGATGGAAGTTCCACCTTGTATGCATTCTTTCCATACTTAGCTATCACCTTGCATGGTCCTACCCATTTCATTTGCAACTTGGTGGACATTCCCTTCTACAATTTGGATTTTTTGAAGTGAACCATCACATAATCACCCACCTGGAATTGCACATCTCTTCTTGTCTCATCAACTTTATTCTTCAACTTTTGTGTTGCTATTGTGATTGTCCTCTTAACCTGCTCATGAATCTCCTTCATGGTTTGAGTGAAGTCTTCTTCATGTCCACTCCTATTCTCCATTGTTCCCAAGTCTCTGAGCTCACAAAATCCCCTTGGATGCATCCCATACACAACTTCAAATGGGCTTTTTCCTGTAGTTTTGTTCACACTATCATTGTATGCATATTCCACTTGGGAAATCACCATATCCCAGGTCTGCCCATATTCCTTTGTCAAGCACCTCAATAGGTTACCTAACACTCTGTTAACCACCTCAGTTTGACCATCGGTCTGAGGATGGTAAGCTGATCCAAATGATAAATTAGTTCCCAATCTGCTCCATAGTGTTTTCCAGAAATGACTCATGAATTTTACATCCCTATCAGAAACAATACTCAATGGCAATCCATGGATTCTCACAACTTCCCTGAAAAATAGATGGGCAATATAGCTTGCATCATGTGTAGTCTTGCAAGGAATAAAGTGACTCATCTTGCTAAATCTGTCCACAACTACAAAAACGCTGTCAAAACCAGATTTAGTCTTGGGAAGACCCACCACAAAATCCATGCTCACACACTCCCATGGTCTGTTCGGAATAGGCAAGGGCTGATATAACCCAGCATTGCTAGCTCCTCCTTTGGATCTCATGCAAACAACACATTGTTCAACATACTTTCTAACATCTCGTGCTAACTTAGGCCAATAGTAAAACCTTTGTACCAGCTCTAAAGTTTTATTAATACCAAAATGCCCACTAAGACTACCATTGTGTTTTTCTTGGATCAGATTTTCTCTCATTGATCCTCTTGGGACACATAACAGATTGCCCTTGAATAACAACCCATTTTGCAATGTATACTCAGCATATTGACTGTGAAAATGATTTGCAAAGTATGAACATACCTTGTAGGCTTCGAAAAAATCTTCGTCATCACCATAGAGATCTTTAAAACTTTCCAATCCAATGCTTTTCAGCTGTATCTCTTGGACTGTCAACATCCTCCTGCTTAATGCATCTGCCACTTTGTTTTTCTGTCCCTTCTTGTGCTTAATGGTAAATGTGAAAGCTTGAATGTACTCCATCCATTTCAAGTGCCTATTGCTTAACTTCTCCTGGGTATTGATATAACTAAGTGCCTGGTTATCCGTGAAGACCACAAACTCTTTGGGCAATAAATAATGCCTCCATTTCCTAAGGGACTGCACTAAAGCATAAAGTTCCAGATCATAGGTGGAGTATTTTTGCTTAGCTTCATTGAGTTTTTCACTAAAGAAGGCTACAGGTCTACCTTCTTGACTAAGGACTCCTCCTACTGCTACTCCACTTGCATCACACTCAACTGTAAACAATTTATCAAAACTAGGCAATAACAAGATAGGTTGTGTTGCCACTTCTTTTTTCAACTTTTCAAACCCTTTATCAGCCTCTAAAGTCCACTTAAACTTTGTTTTCTGACCACCCTTGATTGTATCTAACACTGGTGCACATATACCACTAAAATTCCTTATAAACTTCCTATAGAACTGAGCCAAACCATGAAAACTTCTTACCTCAGTTGCTGTGGTTGGTGTAGGCCAGTTTAGGATAGCTTCCACCTTACTTGGATCCATCTTCAGTGTTCCTTGGGATACCACAAAGCCTAGATACACAAGCTCTTGTTTGAAGAACTCACACTTCTCAAGGTTGATTGCCAACTGTTCTTCTTGCAACCTTTTGAGTACCATCTCTACATGCTTCAAATGTTCTTCTGTTGTCTTACTGAAAATCAGTATGTCATCCAAGTAAACTACCACAAAAATCCCTATGAAATCTTTAAACACCTCATTCATTAGTCTCATGAACGTGCTAGGGGCATTCGAGAGGCCAAATGGCATCACTTTCCACTCATACAAACCATCATTCATCTTAAAAGCTGTCTTCCATTCATCACCTTCCTTAATTCTGATTTGGTGATACCGGCTCTTAAGATCTAGCTTAGTGTAAAATTTTGCACCTCCAAGGAAATCCAATAAATCTTCAATCCTAGGTATTGGAAATCTATACCTAATTGTGATTCTATTAATTTCTCTAGAATCAGTACAAAGTCTCCATTTACCTCCTTTTTTAGTTGCTAAAACAATTGGGACTGCACATGGACTAATACTCTTTTGAATCAGGCCTTGATTCAGCAACTCTTCCACTTGTCTAGCCACCTCTTTGTTATTCTCAGGGGTCAATTTGTATGTTGCTTTGTTAGGCAATGAGGCTCCAGGTATGAAGTCAATTTGATGACTTATTGCTCTCTTGGGTGGTAGAGTGGATGGTGTTCCATCACTCACAATGCTCTTGTATTTTTCTAGCAGCCTTTGAACTGTTTTAGGTATGACTATCTTCTTAGCCTTTTCTTCCTCTTTGGACTACATTAGGACCACATAACCTTCATTCCCTTGGTGGAGATCCTTGACGAACTCTTTACCACTGCTCAACATAATGTTTGGAACCTTGGATTGCCCATCATCTTCCTCAACCAATGATTGCAGCTTGAATGTTTTTCCATCTTTTGTGAACTCAATGGTGTTCTCCTTTCCATGATATACAACACCTCTATCATATTGCCATGGCCTACCAAGAAGAATATGGCATGCATCCATGGGTAGCACATCACAAATCATCTTGTCTTTGTAGCCTCCTATTGAAAATTCCACTGTAACCTGCTCATTCACTAAGACACTCTACCCTTTATTTAGCCATGTGACTTTATAGGGATTGGCATGAGGTACCTTTTGCAATTTTAACTTATTTATTGCCTCCTCAGAGATTATATTGTCCGTAGAACCAGAATCTACAATAACCTTGCATACCTTTCCAAGTATTTTGCACCTTGCTCGAAACAAAGCTCTCCTTTGCTTGGGTTCTTCCTTGACCGGTTGTTTAATCAACACTCTATTAAACATCAGATTTTCACCTACTTCTGATTCTATGTGACTGATCTCAGGTGTCTTTACACTCACGGTGTCCTCTTGTGCATAAGCTACTCTTTTCTCGTTGCTAGATGAAGCTTTCTCTGGGCACCTTTAAGCTGGATGTCCTAGCTGATTGCAGTTATAACACTTCATGGTGGCAAAGTAGGAATTACTTCTGCCTGCTCCTCTACCTCTGTTTGAACCCCCTTGAGGTCCTCTTCCTCTATTAAATCCTCCTCTTGATGAGGTTTCACCTCCATGCTCGGTAAGCTTTGATTCACCTTCGTTTCTTTGGTCACCACCTCTTCCTTGGTAACCTCCACGCTGTCCTTTTTGATCTCTGCCTCTTCCTCTACCCTTAGAGGACTGATCATGCTTCCTTTTATTCCTCTCTTCAATCTTGATAGCTAGCTGATAGCATTGGTGGACTGTCTTGGGGCTGAGCAAGCCATCTCTTCCTATATATTCCACTTCAATCCGTTGAGGTATCTAGCCACTTTCAGGCTCTCATCTTCTACCACATTTGATCTCAAACAAAGTTTCTGGAACTCTTCCATTTAGGTGTTTACATCTTGGTCTTTTTTTCTTAAACTTTGCCTCTTCTTGTGGAGCTAAATTTCATAATCATTTGGCATATAGGCTTCTTTCACTTTAGCAACCATTCCTTTCCAAGTTGATATAGGCTGCTTACCTTGTTTCTCCCTTTCAGTTTGAATAAACTTCCACCAAGTTAACGTTGATCCTCTCAACCTTGATTTTGCAACCTTCACCTTCTGTGCTTCTATGACTCCATCACATTCAAAGTGATTCTCCATGCCATCTATCCAGTCCAAGACCAGATCGGAATCCATCTTTCCATGGAATAGTGGTACACCCTCAAGTCCTTTTCCACTTAGTGCTTTTAATTCCTTCAGGAAAGGCTCCTCTTCTAAGACAAGGTCAGGTTCAGGGACTTTTTCCTCCTCTACAACCTCTTCTTCTTTTGGCACTTTGCCTTCCAGTTTCACCTTGTTTAGTGCTGCTTCAAGCTGCTCTATTCTTTCCTTTAGAGATTTGTTATCCTCTTCTTGCTCTTCAACCATCTTGGCCAACTGTGCATTCGTCACCATCTTTGGTAGTTCACTTGATTCAACTTCCTCTGACATATAAGCTGCTGCTTCCCAAATCTTTCACTGCTCTGATACCAATCTGATAGAACGAGGGTTGGATTGAGAAAACACAATCTCAATGCTTGAGTCCTTGTCTTGAGAACTCCTTAAGGTGCTAATTCCTTCACCCTACAACCTATAGGTCCTCTGCTTTTGAGGAACCCCTAGTACTTCAGCCAACCCTACTATCAAGTTTTAGAAACTTTCACCAAGTTATCTTGCTGCTCTTCTTCTTTTTCACTACCTAGCCCTTAATCACCCTAAGGACTAACCATGCTCAAAGGTTTGTTAACTCTATTACAGGGGTGAGTGAAACCTTTCCAAGCTACCAAATTCATTTTTTCACAAGTGATTAAATAGCCACCAAGCTCCAATTCCCTAACATTTTCAGAAAATCCTTGCTCTAGGGTTTGGGCAGGGCTACAAGCCTTGAGCCCTTTTAGCCCTCTCAACACAAGAAAACAACTCACAACTTCTCTCTCTCAATATTTTATGCCAAACTATCTTCAGACACCTTGGTTCATTTTTTGAGCCCTAAAGGATTTTTGGGGTTTGTGTCCTTGACTGACCATACAGAGGTCCAATGCAGATTTTACAAGAAAACTAGGGTTTTCTAGACCATTCTTGGTCTGTTTGACTTCTTCCTACCACAAGTACTTACATAGGACTCTGCCTCCCTCTCAAACCCGCTCACTACTTCCTGCAAACACCACACACCTCCATTGCATAACATATCAGCACCCCTGCAACGTTAGAGTATGTTTTAAATCTATCTTTTCTTAACCGAGCAACTCAAACTCGCCTAAGAAAAGGTTATAAAGCTGCCTTCACCGCTCATAAAGACCTCCATATATACACTATTTACAATGGTGGAGTCTAGCTCTGTTTCCACAGCCTCCATACCTCTTAGTACGGGCAGAAAACCAGCTAAGACCCCATTCTTTCTGGATTTACCAGTCCAAAACAACAAAAACAAAAAAAACACTGTATTTACAAAAAGAAAAAAAAACGACGGAGTTTCCAACTGTAGGATCAGATAAAATACTTAAAAAGTCTCTGCCACATGTTATTCCATATAACCAAAGCTTTATTTTATTCAAAAGACTGCTGTACCAACGCAAAAACCAGAGAAATCAAATCTGCTCACAAAAAAAAACATTGTTTCTTCCTTATTTTTCACAACTTCCATCATCAAAATACCACTCATCTGCTCAAAATGTCGGGATCCTTCTTCACAAACCGAAAAAAATCAGTTAGGTTAAAAATTCGAGCTCAAAAGTGGCCAAAAAACCTGCGTTTGAAAACACACTTTGTTTTCTAATTTCAGCAAAAAACTAAGGAAACGCCTACAAAATGAGTTTCCATTTTATTTTAATTTTACCTAAGCTTCAAAGAGGTCCCCTTACACCTTATAAATGGTGTATGAGACCATTACAAAACAAAAAAAAAATATTAAGAGAAAAACATTAAAATTACACTTGTATTCAAGTAGGTGCTCCTGCACTAGGATCACATGTGTAGCTTTCCTGATACCAAAAGATGTGACACAATGTTGAAGTATTTATTCAAAAAATTTCAAAATGAAATGAAAAAGAAGGATATGATACCCTCACAAGTTGTGGAGAGATATAAGAATGAAATCACCTTTATGGTGGATAAAGACAATTTTTATATAGAGGTAGTTGAACCAAGAACTTCATGGATAAAATTTTTTTGTATGAGGTCTCTGGATCTAAATGGATTACATATGATGATATTTTTTTAAGAAAACCTAGGGATCCCTTTGTTGAAAGGTTTGACACATATGATGAGATAACCAATAAGCAAATCAAGAAGAAGGTAGAAGAAAAGCTGGAGAAGATGTAAAATGTGGGGAAGATGATTTATAAGTTGAAAAAGGATTTTGAAACTCTTGAGGGTCCTGTGGAAGAATCACAAGCTCCTAGAAGGACAAGTAGATCTGCTTCTATCTCTACTACATATTTCAAACTAGCTCAAAAACCTCCTAGTAGAAGAAGGGTTGTTATTGTAGCACCGATACAAACTAAGACTACTAAAATGAAGAAGCCTAGACCTAATTAAAAGGAAAAAAGGGAAAAGATCAATCTTGTGAATATGGATGATAATGAAGAGGATGAAGAAGAAAAAGTACAATATTTTTTTGAGAAGAAGAAAGAAAAGATCAAGAGATGGAGAAGAAGAAGAAATCCCCTTGTAGAAGAAGAAAGGAAAGGAGATTGTTGAGGAGAAGACTAAGAAAAATATTTTAGTCAAACATGACCCTCTAGATTATGGTGCAATCTTTAATGGGACTATCAAATATGGTCTATTGAATGATACAATGGAGATGCATTCGGATGTCCCTTCAGAGGAAAAGAAGAAAATTGAAAATGTTGTCATTGAATATATGTTGTCCTCTTAAGTGAATTCACGACATAACTTTAAGATAGGAGGATTGGCCAAATAACTTTTGATTATTGACCCCACGTTTGCCGTTGCACCAAAAGGTCAACTTGTTAATGCCCAATACAACCGTTAGAGTTAATAGATCCATGAGAGGCAATTAGTCCATGTCACAAATGTACTTAAGAGGACAACATGTATTCAAAGCCAACATTTTCAATTTTCTTCTTGTGCTCCGAAGGGACATCCGAATCCAGCTCCATTGTATCATTCAATATACCATATTTGATAATCCCATTAAAGATTGCACCATATTTGATAATCCCATTAATACACTTAAGAGGATTTAGTCTCATCTGATAGATTCAAAGCCTTTAAAAAATAATATGAATATTTTCTATGTGATCTAGATGATTCATAGACTTAGCCAAGATATCATCAACAAAATCTTCTAGAATTTATGAATGAAATCATGAAAGATTAAGGATATCAACCATTGGTAAGTTGTCCCTACATTCTTTAACCCAAATGACATGGCCACATAGAAAAATTACCCCAAGGAGTAGTTAAGGCTATCTTATACTAATCTTATAGGTTAATATGAATCTAATCATAGCCCAAAAATCCATCCATGAAGGAAAACAAGGCATGGCCTACGGTTGAGTTTATAATCATATTGATATTATAAAATGAAAAATAATCCTTAAGAGAAGCCTTATTGAGATCATGAAAGTCAATGCAAATGTGAATACGACCATCAAGCTTGCTAATGGAAACAATATTTGATATCCAAGGGATATAGTCAATAGGATGGATAAATCCTACTTTTAGTAGCTTCTCAATCTTAGTCTTAACCAACAATGCAACCTTGGGATTCATCTTTTAGATCTTTTGTTTAATGGGCCTAGCATCGGGACATGGGATGATATTGTCAACCACCACAAACTCATCAATACCAGGCATGTCCTCATATGACCAAGAGAAGATATCAAGATGAGAATGTAACAGTTCAAAATATTGCTTAGATACTTCTATAGAAAGGAACTTTCCAATTTTAATCACCTTTTCAGAAGATTTATGATCCATGGAAACATCAGTAGTATACCCTTTAAGGAGAGAACTACAATATTCAGGATGGGAATTAAGAACATTATCATCCACATTAGATAAAGGAGCCTCCTCATCCATACTCAAAATGAATTTTCCAAAGTATGCTTGTTTATTCAAGCAATATGGGAATCAACATTTATGGCGACAAGGAGGTAGATGGGGATATACACCTAAGAAGCACTCTAGTGATTCCTCCAAGGAAAAAACATTAAAAGGGACTTCATTAGATTCCCCTTTACTCTTAATTAGCTCAAGATGAACTAAATCAAAAGGTTTGACAGAAATCATGTTGAAACTCCACCATGGTTTTTGCCTAGATTGTTCAAAAGAACAACCCAACCCTAGGTTATGCTTACGAGGCCTAACTTGGATACAAACTTGAATTCCTTTTTAGTATGACCAAGGCCTTTATACCCATAACCATACTTAGAAACAATTTTTTATTTAGGGTTGTATGACCAAGGCCTTTATACCCATAACCATACTTAGAAACAATTTTTTATTTAGGGTTGTAACATGTTTACAAATCCCAATAAGAAGGTGGATCCACATAGAGAGTGGAATTCCACCAATGAGCATCAAATGTGTCCACAAGGTCACAATAATCCTTCTTGTCATAACTACAGACATTAATTTCCTCATTGGAAGAATGATTGTCTTTCTCAACAAGGGTACAATCATTTTCCTTGGTAGGACCCTAATTTATTTTCTTAGTAGGAGGACAATCAACTTTCTTAGTGTTGAGAAATGTGACTCAAATTTACTGGCTTGATCTACTTCCTGAAGCACTTGTGATTTCCTCCTTCATGGCACTAAGTTAAGTCACTAGTTTTCAAGTTTTTCTAGTTGAAGTTGCGGGTTTCTAAAGTTTCATAACCTCTTGACTTAGTGACTTTGTGGCTCTCTTCATTGTTAGAATGTCGCAGGTTTTGAGAACTTCGCAACCTCCGACATGAGATTTGAAAGTTCGGGTTTTGAGTGACAGAGCGATCCCTTTGCTGTTAGCGCATAGTGAGTTATGGGAAATTCACAACCTTTGACATGAGGTTTTGAAGTTTGGTTTTTTTAGTGATATAGCCACTTGGATGCTGATGGATGTGGGGACCACTTGGGACTTGATAGGTTGGTGGATCATGACAAAAACTGATAGGTGGTGATGACACAGAGGATAGATGGCATGTGGGCCCATGTGCTTAGTGAATATCGGTGAGATGGTAATGAATGTATCTTCGACTAGGCAACATGGTGTTAGGTGGATAACCCTAAGTTCAACACTAGAGATTTGTTTGATTTCTTATCTAATGGAAAAAATTAGATACTAGATGATGGTATGTGACTCGAGGTGGAAACCCTAATGGGGTGTGGTAGTTGTACAGTTAGAGGATGTAGAGTGTAGGTCAATCAAGCTGAGTAGACCGAGAGGCTACGTACAAGCGGAGGTTACTAGGTGCAGGTAGGCTGAGAGGCTAGGTGCTGGCTGAGGTTACCAGGTGCAGATAGGCTGAGAGGCTGGGTAGCTAAGAGAGATGATTTGTGCAAAAGGTGAAGGTTGAGTGGCTATGCAATAGAGAGGCCGTGAGGCTAGTGGTCGAGCTGTGAGGCTATGTAGTTGAAAGAGACATCTCTTGCTAAGAGAGGTGGTTGCGATGGTTATGCTGTCGAATTTTCTCTAGAATGGAACAAGATGTAAATCTCATGTAAAGGCCATAAGCTTGATATTGTATTGTAACTGTATTTTGTTATTGAATAATACAATGACAATCCGGGCTTTTGGAGTGTGGGGTTTTTACCCAAAAGGGTTTTCCCACCGTATATCTATGTGTTCATGTCTTCTATTTCATCTTTCATGGTTGTTGGTTATGTTTATTGAATTTGTTAATGGTGTTGTTGAAACTGGTTAAGCATGAGTTTCTCTCAAAAGTATTAATGTGGGAAATGAACTATGTCTAATTTTTCTTTATGGCATAGCAGTACATGTCTTCTACCAAAGGCACTATTGATCTTGGATGCCCTTTCTGAGATGCTTGTCCATATTTCCTGACACTTAATAGGGGTGTGTGATACCGTTGGAAGGTCAAGGTGGATGGGGTTGACTTTGTATTCTCCAATAAAGAAATTGGATAAATCCAAAGACCCCCAATCATCACCAAGACATGCATTCAATTTAGAAGAAATAGAGGGGGAAGACTTAGGATTATTCACTTTGATTCAATCTTCTTTAGGGACATCCACTTCAGGGGAAACCTTGACCTATATTCATCACTGAAGAGCATACCAATGCATCAAAAGATAATGATGGAATATAATCCTTAAGAGTGGAAACAACTAAGGCTTGACCAATGACTGCCATCTCACAAAAGTGCATAGCCTTTGGGTAAACCCTAATTGTAATCACTTCATTATTAGCAACAAATTTTATGTAACAATATAAGGTAGAGGTTACAACCCCTAAAGCATGAATCCAAGGTCTACCCAAAATAATATTGTAAGGTAAGAGACTAGGCATTACATAAACCAAGGCAGGTATTGTAGCAAGTCCCAACCTTAGAGGCAAGATTATTGTGCCCAAGGCTTGACAACCAACATTATCGAATCCACAAATGTATAAAGAAGAAGATCCAATCTTAATCTTAGGTAATAAATCAATGCAACATACATTGAGAGTCAAACTAGTGTCAAAGAGGGCACATCTAATTCCAATATTATTAATGTTAACTATAATCATCAAAGGGTTTGATTTCTTATGTACTTCTGGGGATGAGAGTTCCTATAGATAGAACATGATATTCGAAAAATCCATAGGAATATGATCCATCAACGCATTAACATCCATTGACCTAGTAGAAGAAGGAAAGATGATCTTTAGCAAGGATTCCTGAAGCATACCTTGATAAACTGATGTAGATTGAAGCAAGTCCCACAATGAGATCTTAGCCAGAGTAACACGGAGCTGCTCGATAAGATCATAATCATGAGGTGCTTTAGTCATGGGTTTAAGTACTAAAGGAGGATTGGGTTGAGAAGGTGGTAAAGAAGTCAGATGAGGAGTAGGTTGATTCAAATTCTACTAATTTCTTTTAGTATTATACATATGTCCTATAATGTTATAAGAATCTATAGCTTTCAAGAATCTTGTGTAAAGGTATGATGAGTCATCAGAGTCTAGAACCCCACAAATAGAATGAATCATCTTACAGGAGGGCTATCTAGAGTCAATTAAATGATGGTTATCTTATGCCTTTGAGGGGCCATGGAAATAGTCACTACATTCACAGACTCCTCGACTTGTGAAGAGGAAGTAAATGGTTGTAATGAGGAATTTTTTTTGGTAGATCTGTGAATAGGAGAAGATGCCTTTAAGAAATCATCCAAGGAATCATCTAACATATCAAAATATTCCTTAGAAAAAGTGCTATCATAAACATTAAAACATTGCAGAAAAAGATCTGACATGATTCATGTCAGGTTCACCAAAAATGCAAGGAAGGGGGATTCACCACTTCCAAGTCTCTAAGACACCAAAGAGTCTTAGGGGAGTGAACTCTCCTAAACTACCTCAGACTACCTAATAAGATCAATCGAGAAGATCAAGATGAAAGAGATTGCAAAATGTATTAAAAGAAGAGTTCTGGGAATAATAATAGACATAAAACTTCAGGGATTGAAAGAATAGATCACTGAGATTTCTAGAATAGAGGGAGGAGCTCTTGGATAGAGGATGATAGTGCAAAAGTGGGAAATCATCATGATGCACTAGAGTCCCAGGGATGCGCTAGCATCCTATAGAGACAAAGCGATAAACCCTCAGATAGAACTCAAAAGTATCTGTTAACTATCCAAGATCATTTTAAGATATAATTTAATAGAAATCAAGAATGTAGATAAATAATAATGAAGGAAAGAGACTAACTTACAATAGGTCTTGCACTTTGAAGCCTCTCGCAAAGCTCCACATGAGCAACCTACACACAAGGTGAATGATAAAAAATGTTGGGTTAGTTTTGGGGCTTTCCGTAATCAAATCCCCATTTTGGTGTTCCCACCTCCATGGACTATGAGATAGATAGAGAGAAATAGACACAAAGTAAAATAGAAAAAAGAGTGATAAAAGAAAACCTCGCTATGGAGGATAACGTATATCACAAAATAGACACTAAAGTGATAAAAGTAAACCCCACTATGGAGGAGAACCCATATCATGAAATAGATACACAATAAGTATTATTCTATCAAATTGATAAGAAGCAAGAGAGTGTTAACAATAGTCCACAACCCCCTCTTAGCTTGATAGGCACAATGTTAAGCACCTGCAAGAGAGGTTTGGCTATTGGAGAGACTTCAATTTGGTAGAGCTTCACCGTAAGAATGAGATGGAGAAGAGAAGAGAAAGAAGATAAAGTTAGAATGAGAGTGAAAGAATGATTTTTTTTTCAACTACATGGGTAGGAAGAGTCGTTACTCTTGGAATCCTCCCACAGAGACACATGTCACGGGTCAAGAATTCCAAGATTCCTCATTTGGACTCGTGAAAGTATGGGGAAGCTAGCGTGTCATACAAACGTCCATATGTTGCACAGGCATCCAACTCATCATTTCATGAGAAACGAGGTGGAAAATTGTTGTTGCTTCATCGTTGGTCCTTATGGAGTTAAAATTGTGAAATTTTGACTCATAAGGTTCTTGTCGTAAATGCGGCTAGACGCCATAAATGTGAGTGTCAAATGCACAAATGTGAAATTGCCATGGGGTGTAATTTTACATTACAAAAGGTTTATTAATATGGATATATTAATAATGAGTGAATAGTTATTAAATTATGCTACCAAAATTACTTCAAATATATAGTTAGTGAGACTCTTGTAATTGGTTGCTCTGTTCTAGTGTATTGTAATTGTGTTTATATTTTTAAATACATTGGACTTGTTTAGAGTGTGGGGTTTTCTCTTGAAATACTTTTCTCCATGTGCATATTTGTTGTGGTATAGTTTTATATTTTATGTGTTTCTTGTTTCTATAATTGTAAAGATCTAAAAAGAGTATAAAATACTCTCCTCTAAGATTAGTTTAGTTATATCACATTACATGGCCACATAACATGTAACTTTATCACATCGCCACATCATGTGGAGTCTTATCAAATTGTCACATCACATGAATCTATATTGCATTACAAAATCATATAGATTAGTTTCATATCACTCTCAATATGATAATAATTTTTTATCCATTATATCTTATCATTTCATAGATAGCTGAGGAAAGTTGTAATTTGTGCTTATTTTGATTACCTTTTTATTTTTTTATAGGTTTTGAAGAATAAATTATACTAAGAAGAATACAAGAATAATTATTGTACCCTTTTTTAGAAACAATATCATATGATAATAATTTTTTATCCATTATATCTTATCATTTTATAGATAGTTGAGGAAAGTTGTAATTTGTGCTTATTTTGATTACCTTTTTATTTTTTTATAGGTTTTGAAGAATAAATTATACTAAGAAGAATACAAGAATAATTATTGTACCCTTTTTTAGAAACAATATCATATGATAATAATTTTTTATCCATTATATCTTATCATTTTATAGATAGCTGAGGAAAGTTGTAATTTGTGCTTATTTTGATTACCTTTTTATTTTTTTATAGGTTTTGAAGAATAAATTATACTAAGAAGAATACACGAATAATTATTGTACCCTTTTTTAGAAACAATATCATTTTATGACTGTGAATGTTTACTTTCTATGTTTCCTAAGAATGCCTATATACCTTGAAATGCATGCTCATGTTAATATAATGGTGATGTTAACATGCCTATTCTATTTCCCATTTAGGCTTGCATGCTCATATAATTGTAATGGTGAAATTAACATACCTGTGTTATTTTTCATTTAGTTGTGTGTCCACCTTGGTGGAATTCCTTAAATGTAATAATGTATTGAAAAGTGACATACTTTTGTGCTTGATTTAGCTCATGACCCAATCCCCATCCATCTATATTTACCCTTATTTGTATATACTCCTATGCATTTACCATTTTCTATCATTATTGCACACCTAATCACACTTATTTCCATACACTTGCTCCCTATCTCAAGATTCCTATTTTAAACTCATGGTTCATATCAAATTAGCAAGGGATTGATCTAGTTCAATCTTATAACATGTGAGCATGAACTTAAAATTCAAATTATCTAATTTAAATTCTAAGTTTCAAGCCCATTTCCACTAGTTGTTGTGAGTTGACTTAACACATTTGTGTAATAGGTTACTATGTTTTTGTATTTATGGACATTCAATGTGCACTCAAATGGATATCTAAAAAATAGAGAAATATAACAAACATATAAAATTACTAAATTATTCTTTAATTTCTAAAGAGATAAAAATGATCACATCTACATATAGGTCATTTGCATGTTGATTAATGTTGTCTTCTATATCACTCACCATCATTAATCATGTTTACCATTGAGGTTTACCTATTGAGTCAAAAAACTCTTAATAATGTCCTTAGGCACCACCTTGGAAAGTTGAGCTAATGAGAAGATGAAAAGTGGGCAACAGTTTAGCTACATATTAAATTAGTTCATTCCTACATGACACAGATCAAATCTGTATGATAGATTAAGTCCATAGCACTCATGATCAAACCTACAAGGTTCAAGATTAAATCAAAATGCTTTATGAAGGTTTACAAATTCTAAGATAAATCAGATTGAGAGCATTATTTTTTAATAATGAAAATAAATTTAACATGGTATTAACATTTTTATATATTAATTGTAAAATTAAATAATCTTAATACTCGCATTTAATTTTCATACATTATTAAAATTATTGCATAATTTTTTTATTTAAATTATTTACTTATTAATTAATTCTTATTCCATTACAATATTATTTTATTATTATAATTATAATATTGAACTCTATATAAAAATGATGGCAATATTATAAAGCCACAAATTAAAGGAGATGGAGAGGTGGGAAAAAAATAGATTTATATACATATAAATAAATAAATAACAAAGGAGAATTATGAGGTTTTTTTTTTTTATATATATACTACATCTCTCAAACTTGAGAGCGGAGTCAAACTTGAGACCAATGAGGAGCAAACCCACTGTCCAAGCCAACTCTACTACCCGTTCGGGCTAGAATTAGGTGGTATTTATTTTTAAATGGAAAATTAAAAGTAAGCGAATAACCCACATTTATTTTAATTGGACACTAAAATATTCCACATTACTTTTCTATTTAAAAAGTAAAAAAAAGGTCAATAAAACAACATTTTAGTGTCCAATAAACGTCAATATTAAACACCTACATTTTATTTATGGCTCGTGACATAAGCATGACCACCTAATTATACCCCCACATTATTGGATGACACGTAAGTAGTGGCCTTTTCCTTATCCTTAAATTCCTATGCAAAAAATATGGTCCAACTTTAAAGTAAAATAAGTGGAATACCTAGAGAAATTCTTGGGACCATACATATCTTAGTTGACTAGCTCAAATTTGCAAAGTGCACAACTTTTCAATGGTGGATTTTCATATGAAAAAAGTTAAAAATTTGAGTATTACTTTTTTATTTATTATAGTTGTATATGATGTAAGATGAACAATTTTAAATTTGTTAATTTATTATTTGATATTTTGGTTAATTTTTAGAATTTTGAAAGTGACTTTTATAAGAATAAATTTGATCTTATTTACAACTTTGAGTTTTTTTATAAATTCAAATTTAATTTATGAATTTAAATTGTGTCAATTTGTTTATCTGAAGTATGTTTGTCTCAATGTCTTTAACTTGTATCTAAAAGGGGTGGTATCAAAAGATACCAATGAGGAGGTCTTCAAATAGAGGAATTATCTTTTGCTCAACCTATGTTTCTAAGTCAATAGTCTAAAACCAAAAATCAAAGATAGTATGAAATAGGCAATGATGTCTAAATGTTGATGTAAGAATATGATGTTTTGGTTATGTTATTGGTGTATCTTGAATGCTCATACCTAGATGTTCTCTCTAATGGATGCAAATAAATTAGGGTTTTTTTCTTAAGTACAACATCCTAACACACAAGTTGATGATTTTAACACTTTGGTTAGCTCATAATGACTAGTTAGAGGGAGTTAACAAGGGCCCAAATTACAATTAAAAGTTTGAAAACTTTTGGGCCATTTCTACACTCATAAAACTCAACTAATTTAATTTTATGGTTACAATTCTATTTCAAGTAAATGAATGGGTAAACTAAAGGTTGAAATTTATTATTGGAGACGTGTGCAAATAGAATCAAGCAAGGATCAAGTTATTTGTCAACTTTCACATTAGAATATACCATGTGTATAAACCAGTCAAAGTGAGCACAAAATAAAATGGCAAAGTACATGGTGTGTATTTCCATCATAATATTTTGCCCCCACTTTGACTTGCGTGTGAACCACTATAAAGATCTATGCCAAAATAAAACAAGAAATCAACATCAAAATAAAATATTTAAACACTCATAAAAGGTACAAATAAAGATAACAATTTGGTACATTCTCTTCTCTTTGAGTGCTCCGTTTTGAAACCTATAAAATGTTGGAGTAAAATAGGAAAATCATCTTTTAATTAATTAATTAGGTTACCTTTTTACTTTAGCATGTACTTAAGTTAAGTTAAACTTAGGAGATGTGTTTTTTAATTCTTAAGTCATTTTTTTTTCTCGTGGCATAGGATGAGAACACATGGTATCGCCTAATTTAATCCTCACCTAGCATTTCATCTAAGGTCTCTTTTTTTTCCTTCTTATAAGGATTTATTATTCTATATTAAAAATATTTAAATGTTTTTTGGATCAATACAATTATCAAAGTTTATATAGTAAATCAATTTATTTTTTCACTCTATATGATAGGTAATTTGGTTGTAGGTGATTTTTGGGTGCTATTAGGTTAAAAAATCAACTCCAACATGGTATCAAAGCACTAGATTTGTTCTTTCATGTATCTTTTTTAAGAGATTTGGCTTTGAGAAAAAAATAGCGCGTTGTAGAGAAAAAAACCTTGCCATTACATCCACAATGTCTAAAACCCCTAAGATCACCTTGTTGGGACTAGAAAGTCAACCTTAAACTTTCCCCAACAATTCATTTCTTTGAAATACCCCATTGCCTAATCTGCCATTTTTAATTTCATTATTCAAAATATTCCATCTACCCACCCTCTAACCATCATCTTAATAAATCTACATTCATTATCCTACCCATGCAAGAGATAAGTTATGTCGTTGAGACTACATCACATTGGCAGAGCTCATTTTAGGGTCTCTTCAAAGAAGCGATGAAGCAAAACAACATGAACATTTTATAAGAGAATATACCATGTCAAGTAAACATATTTTGGTGTCTATCCGACAATATGATCAAAATATTATCAAAGGAACTTCGATGCATCGGGGAAAAATATTTTGGGTCTCTTTCACAAGCTGATACATTGATTACCAAGGAGTATAATGTTTTAACTTGTATCACTTTGAGCACAACTCACAAGGTAATTACACTTCAACATTCTCTCTTGAACATGACTCAACAATGTGTTGAAGTGACGATGAAAAATCGAAGGAAAAACACTTAAACCTGACAATCGAAGAGACTTTGGGATGTTAGGATGAGTAATTTATGATTGCTTTCGACATAGTGAAAAGGGGAAGAATTTATCGAAAGGAACTATGTATATCGATAGGACAAGGAAAAGTGTCTCTTTGATAAGTGATAGCCTTCATTAGTAAAGGAGATAGAAGAAATTTAGAAGGGACATGAAAGGAATTTGAAACATCGGAAGCAACTAGTTCCTAGTCTCCCCGAAAACCAAAACAACATATCAACTAGAGAAACATTGAGGAGAGAGATCTATATCAGTGAAATTCAAGGATCAATCCCTTCGATGGCCCTAAAAGAAAGAAGTGAAAACCTAAATTGAAGATTCCATCAAAGGTAAGAATGCATGTCGAAAGAATGATGATAACGATCCTCCCGATAAAGCGATAAAATTTATTGCCTTCATGAATTTGTGAACATAAAAGGAATACCAAAGAAACCACCTACAAAGAGGGTTTCAAGAAGACATGGTGATATCGGTATGAAGCCATAAGGGGTCCCTCCAAAGCCTCGAAAGATTAAAGAACCTAGCATTTATCAGGGAGAGAAACGAATGTCGACAAGGGTATGGAATTATCCATTTTGATGCAGCAAAAGCATTAAACTCACTTGAGGTGACAAGAGAAGTGATATCTAGAAGGAAGAAATTGGCAGCAATGGAAAACAAATCAATGGTTGATATTCAAAAATAGCAGTAGTGACATGAAAGTTGGCATCATTTGTCATTTATGAACTAGATTTGAGCAAGTTACAAATAGACAATTTGCCTTGCTCTAGCTTGAGGAATTCTCTTGCACCTGGGGAGAAAAGAGACCAAGAATCTAGTGGTGACTATGAATGAAAAGAACCAAAAGAAAAGTGATAGCTCAAGTAAGTAACAAAGCCTGAATTGAATTCATTCTATTTGGACTAGTTAAAGAATAAGAACAAAGTAGGGTTTACATCATTCTGTAAATAAATGGCAAGTAAATCAGAAACATCCAAAGCTAAAAGGCATAAATTAGATATTAGGCATTTAAACAAAGATTTAATTAACCAATGCCCTAGTTTTGGGCTAAGATCCAAAAGAAATGTCCAATTAAACTTGGGAGCTGAGAAGTTAGAGGATAAATAAAAGGGATTAGGAGATGTGTAGACTAAAAAAAGGGATTATGACCTATTTATATACCATTACAAGAAAATGTATAAACATAGACCAATATCTAACCCGTGGAGGCTTAATTTGGGAAAACTAGTAACTTGCCTAATGTTTTTATCATTTTGGAATTGATGAAGGAACTGGTGAAAATGTATAACCCTTAGACTCATACAATCTACTTGGCAGATGGGTCATCCTTTGTACTCATTACAAGCTCAATTACATCTCTATGGTTTTCAATTGGATTTGAGCATGACTATGAAATTTAGGATCAAAGACCTTCTAGATGAATACCATAGCATGGATGTTAGCTATAAAAGGTGGAGATTACCCTTGTACAAACCTTGGGATGAAGCGAATAAACTCAAAATATTTTTAGAAGGTGAGCAACCCCCATTTTTAGCTAAATTGTTTGAAGAGTATTTTCAATACACATACTACTCTGCTGGTCAAGTCTTGGGAATAGATCTACCCACCCTAATGTCCATAGCCCCAATGGTCTTAGCAGCCGACATACAAAATCAAGATGCTAGACCTTTTGATTACATAGAATAATTGGCAAAACACCTCAATGATGTGATTACTTCCATTAAGAATAACAATAGTTCCTATTGCAAATAGTATTCATTGCTCATGCATCTTATCTTACATGTAGGACAATCTATTGGATTATGGAGTGATCACTTATGAATATGGGACACAAAAAATGATGGAAATTTTATGCCAGTGTAGATGTGGACTTCGATATGGGATAGAAGATGCACTAGATTGCTTTACCTTCATTTTCAAGAATATTTTGTGAAGCCACTCTATGAAGTTCTTGGTCACCCTTATGATTAGAACCTGTCATCAGAAATACAAAGGTTTTTACGACCTAAAGAAAAAGATCATAGAGGAAAAGTAAACCACAATTGGGGTGACAAGTATGTTTATGAAGACTATACCAAGATTAGGGTTTATGGTTTTCAAGGAGCACCATTCCTCTTACCAAGGATAGTTCTAGATAGAGTGGCATACCTGGAAATAGTTAGACAATTGGATTCTTTAGATTTTTTACATTTGAAAAGTTATAGCAAACAGTCCCTTATTCCAAATACTCTTTATTTCAACGACTTTACTATTGTTTCTGAGAAAGGATAAGAAGTTAATGATGATAAATTGGATCATTACAATCTACCCAAATTGAATGAAAGAAAATGGTTTGACCTTGAGCATTTCATCAAAAATGCTAAGTTGACATAGAAACTGAAAGGGTATAAACATTTTCTCTTTGTAGATGATGATTTAATTAGGAATACTGATGAGTGTCATGCATCAAGAAGAAGGGATATGTATAATAGGATAATGATGCCTAAAGCATGGAAAAGGAGTCACAATGCACTATACTCTAGGGCCTTTCATGAGATTGAAGACCCTCTGGGAAGAATGGATAAAATCCTTCAAAATGAAACTGAATTGATCAAAGATGTACCTCCTGAAGCACTCAAGAGGAGAGAATATGCTCCTTCAATAGGAGATGTTGCAGCAACACAAGTTGAAGATGTAATGCCCTTTTACCACATGTCACCACAACCTACCCCAGACATCAATTTTTCCATTGATACATCTATGACAAATGAAGAAGGTGTTGAAGATGAAGTTGAATTTGTACAGACAAATAAACTTGCTGTTGAGAAGTATGAACCTCCACCTAAAAGGAGTATTTTTTTATTTGAGGCATCGAATCAACTTTTTGATGATGTCAGGCATAGTGCATGTCAAAAGTTTACTTCAAATGATGCCTTTGTCAAGTCTCCTGAGTTCAATGTGTTTGTTTATGAATACAATGGTAAGATGATAAGAGATAGAACAAAAGAAATCCCTCCTGACAAAGAATTTGAGGTCTTAAATGAGTTACAAAGAGAATTTGTTACACCCCAGTTGTGTAGTTACTAGTTACTATTACTACATAGGGTAATTATGAATTTGATGTAAATTATGGAGATGAATATATTGTGCTTGTACCTTGTTAGTAGTATAAATTTTATCTCATTTGATGATTGTCTCATTTGATGTTATCTTAGCTGTGATGTTATCTTAGCTGATGTTATTCATAGTTAAATACTACATATATGTGAATGAAATTTTGTTGAATTATTATTATTCTAACTTTGGAGATGTCTTTATATACTGCATATGTTATGAACAATTGACTATCATGTGCATGTGTTAGTGGATGTAGGTATGTGTTCCATTCCTCCAGGTGAAGGGGAAGTATCACTTGGGAGAAGATCTCAGTTGGGTAATTGGTAAAAGTAAACTATTTGAACATGAACACACACCATATTAGAATGATTGAGTTGAGTCAGTTTGTGGGTAATAGGTAAGTCATCCTTAGTTGATATGTCTGAATTTGAGAGTCTTGTTTACTAATGAGTGCATTGTTAGGTGATGTTTATCTGTTTGAGCTTTTGAGACCTTCCTTATTTTATTGTGCTTGTTGTGTGGTGAGTTGAGTATGGGAATATATACATACATGCATATGTAGACATACACATATGATGGATATAATGGGATGTCCATATGAGAATGAGGACATATGTATAGACATTCATATATATATAGGCGCATATATAAATGAATATATTTATGGCCATATGATGCTATTATGTGTTTGAGGTTTATGTGTCTTTGATCCTATTGTCGATACATGTCTACATCAAAAGTATACATGTATATGAGTATATACATACATTGATCTGCATATGAGAGTACAAACATACACAGGTATGTGTAAGTAGGAATACTTACAAACATACTCACTCGAGGAATTAATTACATATATGTGAATATATATATACTTAACAAATGTGTGTATCGATGTGAATATGAATATATAGATGTGTATGTGCTTGACGCTGCAATCAAATGTATATTTATATATATAAGTTATATACATAAGCAAAGAGGAGTATGTGTATATATATATATTTGATAATATATATGATAATACTATCTTGCATATATATGCAAAAGTATATATATACATATGTAATATTATTTTTTGTATATATATGGGAATACATATATATATATATATCTATACATATATATACATGTACGCGTAATGCTTATATAGAGGTGTGTATATATATATTTATATATATATAATGTATTATGCGTATATATATTTCTAAATGATTTTCTTATATATTTGTTGTGTGAATGCTTTTGGAAATAGGTTCAGGCTAGTGTTAAATGTTTTACTAGACCTCAAACAAATCCTTTTGAAGAAAACAAATGAAATTATATTGAGGCAACGTGCTAGAGCGTAGCCATGACAAATAGTAAAAGATATTGTAAAGTTTAGATAGTGCATAAACAATAGAAGGTTGTGCATATTTAAAACATGTTGAGCTAAAGGTTAAGCAATGCCATTGCTGGGAGAGTGATGAGCACATTAGAAAGCATAGGGTGCAGCCTTGACCAACACCATAAAGGCTATTTATATTTGATGGAGACTGTGTATGGAGGTTGATAATGACCAAGTCTATGGAAGCTGATTTAGCTTATGGTTGCTAGTAGGAACCGATTATCATTGAGAATAACATGCAATACATGACATGGATTTGCATTTGGTATTAATGGTTGTAGAATCCTTGACCTATTCGACATATTAAATGAGATCTTTCTTGACTTAGTATCACATATTAATTGGTTAATGTCGATTCATTTACCATTTGGAATGATTGAAACTTGTTGTCATATTATGGATATTGACTGAGTTTGATGGTGCAAAATGTGAAGGAAGAAGAATAGTAGATAGCACCACCTTTGAGTTTGATTTCTTGTAGATGTCTTTCATTGTGACAATTCAAAATTTCCACGAGCATTTTGAATAAGTCTTATATTGCTATCAAGGAAACTAGTCGATCTGTAGGAGGTTTTGCTAAGTCCGAGCTTATTTGATTGCCACCTTATTGTTGAGTTGCTTTGCATAGAGGTTGTATTTTTGCATGCATAAAATGTAGGCTTTGAGGTTGCTAGGTTGATCTATAAATAGTTGAACCATTTCATTTGTGAGGGACACATTCTTTCCCCAAGAGATTATACATCTTTTGCAGTTCATTATTTCTGAGCTATTACCAACCATACTTTCCTTATTTTATGAGTGAGATATAGAGAGTGTTCTATTGTGAGTAAGAGGTAACATTGTTGTTAGAGAGAAGTAAGCTATAAACAAGTGAGATAGAGTTGTTTGTGAGAAGCTTAATGTCAAGCTAGTTGTTGTTGGAGAGGTTGCATTGTTGTCTTTAGTTTGGACAAGCGATAACAGGTATGGGGATTTCTTCTTTGATTATTTTACTTTTGAAAGATAAGTCTTGTATGCATGGTTGAGAGGTCTTTTCCAGTATATGCATTAAATAATTTAGATTATTTTGCAAAGGAAGTTGAAGCTATTATAATGTTTTCTTAATGTGTTTTTAAGTACTCCATGATAAGAGAGATTGCTTGACACAAGTATTTAATTATACTAGATATGTTAAAGAGATTGCTTGACATAGGTATTTAATTATGCTAGATATGTTGACAACATAGGTATTTAATTATACTAGATATTTTTGGACATGGGTTGCAATGTGTCTGTATTTAATCCATAGTAGGAGATGGGTGTTTATCATAAGTATTATATACTAGGTTTGATTGAACAAAAGACACATATGGTACACTTAGATAAGTTATTTATTTAACTAGGAAGGCTTGTGTTTACTCCTAAGAGAGATAATTTAGTATGGGAGGGAGTTATATACTTACATGTAAGTAGGGTTATCCAAGAATATAGGTTATCTTTGGAATGATGGACTATCCGTTGAGGAAATACCTAGCTTGTGTACTTACTAGTTAAGTAGGTTAATTCCAAGTAGATTAATATGGTTGTAGGTTATTTGGGATGATGGACTATCCATTGAAGGAAATAAATATGCATAGATTTAGATAGCCTTAAGTCAAATCGACCTTGAGTAGTGTATGTGATAGATGACTTTATTGGAAGTACTGAATGAGAAATCTTTGATCAAAGTAGTGTGAATGTCTGAGACTCCACCCTAGATTATGTGACTCCACTCTAGAATATGTTACTATCGAGACTAACATTGTCAGTTCACCATGATCCAATATTACATGCTAGGTAGAGATTGTGGGATTACAAGTTCTAGTTATGTATGACACAACACTATGCTCAGTTGGTTGTTGTTATTAGCTACTCTACCAATCTCTTTGTCAAAGGGAAGGTCCATCTATTGAATAATATATGTGTGGGGGACCACATTATGAGTCTGTGGTTGGTGGAAAAGTTCTTGAGTGATGCTTCACCTCCACAATAGGTGACAAAAGAACCAATATTTGAAAGGAAGGGTCTTAGACCATCTTACAACTATTTGTTCTAAAGGTCATTGGAGCTATGTATGTAAATGTAAGTTTTCTTGTATTATTGTAACTTGTGAAATTATTGTAATGAAATGGGATATCTATTGTAATATGATATGGAATCATGTCTGTATATTCTCAATGAAAGAAAGAAATTTTTTATTGCAATGACTTGTTACCTAATTAATTTACTCGCAAGGTGTAAATTTAGGAATTTTTACTACATTGAAGGGTTGGAATGTTACATAAGTGGACCAAGATATGGAGAACATTACTCTAGAAAAGGGGCGAGAGCTGTTGTAGGAGGTTGGAGTTATGCTCCTACCAGGATGGGATATCAATTTTTCCATTGTATTCGATAGTTTCATAAAAAGATAGGACAAATCCTTGCAATTGACTATTGAAGCAAGTGATAATATCTATACTAGTTCCATATACAAACTTGATAAATCCACTTCTAATTTGGGCCCTATACCCACCAGAGAAAAGGCCTACTATCATTAGTGACCCAGGCCAAGTATTCGACCATCTTCTTGTACACAAAGTGGGAGACACTGATCCCATGGAGACTACTGACCTAAATATCAATGTTGCAAAATTTACCGAGGCACAAATTGAAAAATTAGTGAAAGATAACAAGTACATTTATGAGAATGAGAGGTTGCGGCAGGAAGTAGTGAAGTACAAGGATAAATAACTTTCTTCTTTAAGCACCTACTCTCCATTGGTAGAGTGTGAGAATAAGGTACTGGAAGCTATGTTAGAAACTATATATTGGAAGCATAGAACTGAAAAGGATCAAAAGAAATGTGATGAATTGGACAAAAAGATGAAAATCACCAAGTTTAAGATGGCCTAAGAATTAATCAGAAGGAGATTTGAGAAGGTATTAGGATAGACCAATCAATTTTGGACAATTCACACTAAAACACATGGGCTGATGCAAGAAGTTTGGTCCACAAAAAGCTCAAAAAGTGGAAGAGTTTTTGTTGTTTTTAAGAATTTGTCACACTTGGATTGAAAATTTGAGGCACTTGCACAATGAATCTTAAAAAAAGTTACTAATATGAAATTTAGAATTTTGAATCTAGTTTCCAAATATGTACTTTATTCAAATACCCAGATGATAGAAATTGAATTTTGATAGAATGTATAAAAAAAACTTTTTAAAAGTCATTTTTTTTTACCATACCATGCACGTGTATGGACACTACTTTTTGACCCAAATATTTTTTTTTTTTTTTGGTAAAGAGGCAAGAGATGCCTATATATATATTAATATAAAGTATGAAAATACAAAATTTGTCTATGATTGCCACTTGAGACTGGCAATGCATTTTAGAAGCTTATACATTCAATAGCCATATGTGAGATATAGTCCCCTATCCCTATTAGCACCACTACTTTACATGTAATTACAAAATTAAAGTTGTTCATCCCTTACAAAAGGCCTTAGACTGAACATACAGGCCAAAGATAATAGTATTACATCATTCCAGATTATAAAATTCTAACTTAACCAAGAAATAGATAACAGTAAAAACTATATTTTGACAAAAATTCTTAGGAGTCACCAACTAAAGCACTTATTCTTCCATAAACACTAGATTGTTTTCACCTTGAACCTTCTCCATATCATGAAAAAACAATAAACGAATCCTTTTCCTCCTAGGAGACTTCTTATCATGATCCTTAAGAACAAAATGTGCTCCTTCTTCCTTCTTAAGAGTAGAAAACAAATAAAATATCTTCCTCACAACACTCTTTGGCAAAGGCCGTACCCAAAAAGCTATATATTCCTGAGAAGCAATTTGCAATTTTTCCAAATTGGGGTTTTGATCATAGAGTAAACAAGCATGAGACTTCAAAAAAGAAACTGCAAAATACTTATCTTTTATATCCGCCTCTAGACCAGAACATAAACATTTGCAATTTTTCCATAATGCCTTCAAAAGAATCCTATCACTGTTAAATTGAAGGCCCAATTTCATCGCCTCATAAATTTCATGAAGACCCTGACATTGTTTGAGAAGTTTCTATGAAAAAACACCACCTACAAGCCATTTCCCTTTAAGAAAATTATAACCCTATACTACTACTAACAGTGCATTATCTTGAAGAAATTGATTCTTAACATATCTCTAAGCAATACCTTCCAAATCCTTAAAAGATTGGCAGATATCCAACAAATTCGACAAGAAAATAGACAACACTTGGGATGGAAGCAAGATTCATCGCTCATTGGGATTAATTACTTCAATGCCAGTTACAAATTGAATGCACTCTACAACCCTGGGGTACTCCATTCTGAATATGATTACTATATCCTCTATAGATAAGATATCCTCGAAGGGCTTCTCCTAGCTTTGAACCCACATATAGAAACAAAGGTTTCATGGTTGGAACATCATCTTCCAAGCACACTAGTTATTTACAAAGCTTCACCACCTCTGAATGCTGCCACGAGTCCACCTTTTCAGAAACCATTAATAGAATTACTCCACCTGCTATTCTTTCCCAGCACCACAACACTTCACACACCAAAGTTAGTAGAGTAAAAGACACTAAATCTTGATTATGAAGCATGCTTAAATAGAATCCTAGTTATCGAATACAATGTATAACCACAAGGGATGTCAAAATGATGATGAATCAATGTAGCAATCACATCGCTAGAAATTTGCACACTTCCCAACTTCACACACCCATATTTAAGTGATAACATCACCTAATATTATGAACTAAGTACTTGCACAAGCCAGACACCATTAGCAATAAAACTGACAGCCATGACATGACATTTTCTAGCATGGAAGCTTGCATCACTATCACATGAGGAATCTCATATGAAATAGTGAAGCAAGAACTCATGATTGTACTACCATCCTAATGATAGCATGGTTTTTTATTGATTTGAATCAATCAAAGAACTTCAACCCCTTATATTCATGATCATAAATGAATATCCCCCATATTCCCTTTCTTTGATTCAATTAAAACTTGTAACAATGGATATTCTTTTATTAATTCACTCATTCCCATACACTTAAATTCTTGCCCATCACAACCTAAATTTGCAATTTTGTCTACTACATTATTACCTTCCCGATATACATGCAATATTTGTATTTCCTAAAAATAATCCATCAACATCCATACCCTCCTTAGAATGTAACCAAGCCTCCAATTATGAATCTTTCTTACTTTACAAGCGTTAATGATAATTAGTGAGGCCCCTTCAATATGTATATTGTTTAATCCTAGATCTTTTGCCAATTGAAAACCTTGTAGTAATGCTTTAGCCTCTATCACATTATTTGTATATCATTAGTCAAACCTACTGCTTGTGCTACTACAAGTGAACCTTTGCTATCATGAATACACATACCCGCCCTTGACAATCCTAGATTCCCCCTCAAAGCCCCGTCAAAATTAAGTTTATGGAATCTTGAACAAGGAGGTGTCCATTGAACCTTAGATCTATCCTAATTTTTCCCACAAATGCTTTGCTAAGCACTAGTAAAGGGAATTGATATATACTCCTAACTACTCAATATCCAATTGTCCCAATTGGTAAATATGGAGGATAAATTCTTATTGTTTCGAACATATGAGTTGACCACTTCTGAGATATGCTTTTCCATTTTGAATTGAATTTTCTGAAGAGAATGACTTTGCTTATGAAAAATCCTCCTATTACGCTCCCACCATATACACCAAATAACTATTGATGGAATTACTTTCCAAATGGAAGCATATAAAGATGTTTTATAGAGAACATACCAACTTGAAAAGAGATCCCATAAGGATCTAGGCATTCAAAAATAAATATGCAGTTTTGATCTCATGAAACTCCAACATTCTTGGACTAATTTACAATTAACAAGCAAATAATCCATAGTTTCAAAAGAGTCTTGGCACAATACACACTTAAAAGGTTCCACAAATAAAAGTATTTTGCTAATTCCTTTTGGGGAAAGATAGCTAACAACATGAAGACTGATGAGGATATTGGCCTTAATTGTATTTTTGAAAAATCAACATGTATGGACACCATAATTGGACCTAAAATAAACATTTTTTGAATATTTTTTTTTCATTATATAGAGAATTGTCTGAAGATTGATGCCATATAATTTTTTGACAACAAAATTAACCAAAAAGGTTATTAAAAAGCAAAAAATGTCTAATATTTCAGTTTATGGATAATTTTGCTTAGAAATTAATTAAAAAATAACAAATACAATCCAATCTTTATAAAAATTATACGTTTGAAAACTAGACATCACATTGTCTAATGGGTTTTAATTTCATAGATTGATTTAGAAAAAAAAGTCCATCAACCATATTGCCAAAGTTGGACATTTCTCTTGAACCTGCCTTAGTTTTTTAGTTGTAGGTTAGGCTAAGGGTCGGGTTGCCAAGCCTTTCCCAAGCCTAAAACTGAGGCATCATGTGGGTTGGGGATTCAAAATTATAAAAATGTGTATGCATTACAAAACACACATGTGTTCTTTATTTGCTTGATTATTTAAAAAAATACTTTTTAGAAACGTGTAAGTGTTTTACATTACAAAACATGTACATGCTTCTAAAAGGTATATAATTTTTTAAATAAGTGACTCGTATGTGTTATAAAATGCACATGTGTTATATAACGCGTACATGTTATAAGGTGTATGCATTTTTTAGTGCATACACATTTTTTTAGGCTTGGGTACGTGAAGCATAACACATACAAATTTTTTTAATAACATGCATTTTCTACAAGATTTTTTTTTTGCCGAAATTTCCTTCTTTGTGGACCCAACTTCTTTCTTTTACCCACATGATAATTTTCAAGAGCACAAGAGATTGTGGCACCGAATAATGGAAAAGAAAGAGGAGTTGATGGCTAAAGAACATGTGGATGACCAAGTACTTAAAAATATTGATGAGCTAATTGACATACATAATAAGTTTCAAACTGCAATCATAGAGGAGCTTGATGATTTTGATTAAGAGATGGTTATTCCATTCCCATCTTTCTTTGATGATACAGGGAACCTTAAACACCAAAGTGAATGGAAAGACGAGTTGACACAACTACTACTACAAGCTTTGAATTTGATAAACGATGAATTGACAGTGTTAGACAACACCCATTTGCAACTTGAAGGGATGCTTCATATGGAGTACATTATGAAAGATATAATTACCAACGTAGATACATACACCAATGAATGATATATAGAGCATCTTTCTAGTTTGAATTTTTTTATTGTTCAAACAACATAAAGAGAATAAGTGATTGAAGTTACGTAGCATCAGATACATTATCATGGAGGAAGGACCTTGAATAGATATTTAGTGATCATGGGTACCTGATGGAGATTAATGGATTGTGGTGTGTCATGAATTGTTCTGAACTTCTCAAGTTATCTCTTGTTTATTGCTAATTACATTTATTAGGGTTTTATCAAAATATAGATGAAATGACACCACTTTTGATGTAATGGCCTGAAGCTTGTTGCTTCCTGTATATAAGGGAAACCAAGGCCAAGTTTTGATCATATATCATCATAGTTATTAGCATCTAGTCATAGTACAGTAAGCATAAAAGACTTCTAGTATGAATTGTATTATCTTTTGAAGCAATATAATAGAGGAGAAAATTTGAATTGGTGGCCCAATTTCTAGTGTTCAATTGTTCTGTCAATTTTAATTCTTACATGTTATTTGGCTATTTCTGGAGTGGTCTTTCTCTATTATTCAAATTAAGTATATCAATATATATTTAACTTGTCAAGACACATTTTGTACACTTGTGTTATTTACTTGATTGGTTTATGTGAGAAGAGAATTAAAATCCTTTTAAGAGATCATTTTTAATAGTTTTTTCCCAAAATTAAAGTCCTTTTGAATTGATTATCTTAACTGGTTTCCTTCACATCAAAATTAAAAGTCCTTTCAAACATCACAATAACTTAGGGATATATCATTAGGATTTGTAAGAAGAGCCCAAATAATTGACAAACTTGCACATTTATACATAGTATAGACATCCAAAAGTGCTAAACAATTAGAGTTAATCCAAGAAAAGGATCCACATATCCTACACATCTTGACTCCATTTACCCAATAGGAATAGGCATTGATTACATCCTTTTCAAAATGATACTCTGTATAAACCTTATTCACACATTCAAATTTCAAAAAATTGTATTAGGATTAGTTGTTAGCTTTGCATCTATTTCACATTTACATGCCAGTGTGGATAGATTGCCAAAGTTAAAGAATTCACACAACCTTTAAATCTACTCCATTATTAAGGTTCACCTGCCTAGGTCTAGCAAAGCCTAAAGTGCAGGGAGTTCTAAACCATATTGGTTAACTCCATTAATTGGAAAAAACATTGCAAACCTAACCATAGAGCCTGACATCCTCTTAGGGTTTTTAATCTACAATTTTGTGAACCAATAGATTGGCGACTCTTCTGGGGAGTAGCCTAGTTGAAACTCTAAATCTAGACTATTCCATTATAGAGTCATTGAACTTCACATTTGTGTAATTACACCTTCATAGGACTAAGTAGGAGACTCCATTGAGGATAAACCAAGAATAATTTTATTAAATCCATATCATTTTCTCACTTTTGAAAAAGTGAGTAGCGAATCTACCAAATATTTTGAAATTATTGCATGAAAGATAATTTGAAGTATAAATTAGAAAGAGTGAGCTCTAGGCATCAGAGTATCACAGTCTTCTACAACATGGATGGTAGAAGGTCCCTACATAAGGGAAGTCCAAAGAAAGATGGAAAAAATGGAATGATAATAAATCCCCCCATTTTCAAAATTCCACAATAAAAAAAGGTGGGACAATGTCAACTCCACCAGAAGTAACACAAAACAATAACCATGGTCATCAAGAAAATACATCAGAAAAACCTTTCATAGTGCATAATAGGTTTAGTCCTTTACATGAATCAAAATTTCACAATGATGAAGGATATCAACCAAGGCACCACCATACTCAACCTGAACAAAGCAGCTTCAATAATATTTTCCATTTTGAGATCAATCCACAAAAGATGAATGAGTTTGAAGCACAAATGGAGACTGAAAGGATATGAAACCAAAGAGAGTATGATTACAAAATGGAACTTCAACAAGGTGAAGAATCCAAATATGATTTCATGAATCATATGGTATCCATAGAGACTCATAATAGTCCACTGAAAGACACACAAACTGCTGAGGAGGTACAACAAAACATACAAAAACTAAAGGAAGAAATTAGGTTAGCCAGACTCAAGGAAGAAGAAGAACGAAAAAAACATGAGTTATAACAGATAAAATCTTGATGTACAAGTAACTAAAAATATATACCACCCCATGAGCAAGGTGGGAATTCCAACACAAGCAACTTACAAGGGTCACACTAGAACATAAGTGTTCTAAAGGCTCCAAAAATACCTCACAATGCAACATGAAATCCAAGTAGTACAAATTATGTGCAACAAAATGCTCCTCCACAAACCTCACAACCACAAAATGTCTATACCACTTCCTAACCCATGGCTAACACTTACCTACCTCTTGGTTAGCACTATTTCCCACCTCACCAATACCATATACCTCAAAAAAATGTGCAAGGTAATGTATAATCTCATCAAAATGTACAACAAAATGTACCTCAACATCAGTATCAACAAGGCCCTCAATACAAACCCAGCCAACCTAACCAAAACCCCTACTTGTAAGGACCCCTAATATAAACAAATATAAGAAACTAGATTTGTCTAGATATTAGATGTGTCTAGATCCAATTAGTAGTGATCTAAGGAATGCAATCCTAAATTTTTTTGGGAATCATGCCATCACAACAAAAGAACATATAAGAAATTTTGATGCAGTTATGGATGACTACAATGTACAATATGAAGATTTCCTCATGAAGTTATTCATGATGTCCTTGATTGAAGACGTCAAGGACTAGTATGAAAACCTGCTCGATGCTTCAATCAATTCTTTGGCATATTTCAAAGATTAATTCAAGGAGCAATATGGAAGTCATTTTAACCCAAATTTTGTTGTGTATCAATTGAAAGGTATTCAAAAATACCATAATGAATCAATTGTTGATTTCAACCAAAGATTCTCAAAGCTATTCAACAAAATCTCACCTAGATCAAAACCCCCAGATGGCATGGCCTTGGCCCTTTACCTAAACACCTTTGATCCTAAGACTATGTATGAGATCAGAAATAGAGCTCCCAATACCCTTGAAAAAGTTTAGAAGGCTACTATCAACATTTAAAATAAAAGGAAAGTTGTAGGGATAATTAGCAAGAGAGATAATGCCATAGTTCCACAAAATCCTAACAACCATAGGACTAGGCAAGAAAATAATAATAGAAATGAAAGACCTAGATTACATGATATTCCATACAACACTAATTGGAAATAGGGGAGATTTGTAGGAAATAATTAGAGACCAAATTTTAATAAGGATGCCCCTAACCCTTTGAAGAAACATGGGACACAAATGGTAGAAAATAATGTTGAGAAGTTGTTGAGATGATTTAACATTGTTGTCATTGATGTCAAAACCTAGATCCAAAAGGTTGAGCTTCGGATTATATACATAAATGATCTATCCTATCATATGCTTTGATGTTGTGTAGTGTGGATGTTATCTTTTATCTGGATATGGCAATACTTCTTTTTGGGACATTCGTGGAAGACAGTCAATGCAAGATATTGAAGTCTAATCTTTGGAAATTGGCTACTGTATTCAAAGGTTACTCCAGGTAACCTTGCTATCTAGACATTCACTAAGCATGTTACAAGTTTTGGTATGTCCAATTGTTTTTCTCTGGTTGATACTAAAATTGATGATAATTAAGATTTGGTCTTGGTTGTGGCATTCCCATTGGCTCCAAAATATATTTCAGGTAATTCAAAGTTTTCTATCTTTTGATAATTATGTGATGTAATGAACCTATCTTATGTATGACCTATTTATGGGTCCCTTGGTAACGTGGCAAGAAGATCTTTATGTGCGACCTATCTTTTGGGTCTGGTGCTAGTGTGCAAGGCCTTATTTAATATTTCAAGGTTGTTCCTCATGCCAACATGTTTTATGGTGATCTAAATTCAAATTGTGTTTGGCCAACTTAGAAGACTATTGTCTTCCTCCTACAATGATTCAATAAATAGGCCTTTACAACTGTGATTCAGAGATTGGACATCTAACCTGAATAGCTACTTCAATCATCATGCAGGTGCATTTAACTTGTCAACCCAAGGATGTGAACTTGAAATGGGTCAACACAGTATGTGCACTAGGAACCCAAAGTAGCCATTTTCATTCTACAACTAGGAAAAACACAATGCTGAAAGTAAATTGCTTAGAAAGGAATAACATAAATGCTAACCATCAATCAAAAATTACACCAAGCTGAAATGCATAACAAAAATGGAAATCTGAGCAAAAAAATAAGACACTACTTTGTCTACTTTGGCTGCAGGAACAATCACAAAATGGAATTGTAGTGGTTGCAGGAATAGTCAGTGCCAGATTCTTAACTAATTACTAAACAACAAGTGATACTAAACTAATACTAAAATAAACAATGAATTAATCACCAAGTGGCCTCCCTTGGATAAGTATCCTCTAAAACTAATGAGAACTCAAATGCTTGAACTCAGAACTTTATTTTATTCACTGTGAATCATGAGTACAAAAGAGTAATATATTTGGATTACTGAAAACTCAAGAATGCAAGTATAATATCAAATCGTGCAACCTTCAGAGAAGGAACATTAGATATTTATTTATACTACCAACTAAATGAGGTAGTCAAATCCACAAATTGGGAGGATGCCATTTAGGGAAAACATAGAAACTGGGGCGACGGTTATGCATGCATGGAATCCGATCAAACATGCATGTCCAACTACAGATTTAGTGCTGCAGTAACACACACATTTGTTCAACATCAATAATGACCACTACAAGGCGGTTACATTTGGTTTGCATGAGGAATATCTTATTGTTGACCTCCTTTGACCTTTGAACGATTCCCTTGTTGGACGTTATGGTGCATGCCCAACTGGCGGTGTCTTCCTCAAATTAAATCTACATGGAAATATTAGTATGCACAATAATTGCATATCTGTAACCACCTTAAGGAACATTCATTAACCACATGAAAAATTAATATAGACAGTCCATTTAACATGCCATTATCATTAAAGGTTTGCAAAAATAAGATTAAGCCAAATGTCTATAGTTTGAGGAAAATATCATAAAAGTATCAACAATTAACGTCAAAGACCATGATAACTTCAACAACTAAATAAAAAATTCTACCAAAAAATGAGACCATAAACTAGACTCATCATTCCCCCCCAACCTAAGATCTTGTTGGTCCTCTAGCAAGGGAAGGGTTGTTCTTTTGCTTGGTCAATGTTCTGAAATTTGTAACTGAAAACTATCCCACATTAGAGTGTGTTGTGCATGAATCATGATCCCAATAGAATCCTCCCAATCTTTCCAATCTGCTCCATCTTTGTTTCTCTACAACAATATCATACTGGTAGAACCTGAAGTTCGATACTGGCCACATTAGGATGGGTGGCTGAAAAGTCAAGGGAAGCCAAAATTGCCCCTTTGTGCTTCCAATGTGAATATATATGTCAATCCTTTTAAGATTTGTTGCATAGTTCTAGATGGAATGAGGCTCAACCTGCTTGAGATCATTAGTTAAGTTGTTCCATCTTTGTGAGAGGTATCTTTTCATGGTTTCCTCTTTTTCTTTTTCCTTTGCCTCATATTCACTATAAACTGCTTCTATCCAAGGCATAATTCTATTACCATAGCTAGGTTTGAAAAGAATTTTGTGCCATTCCCTAAAAATAACCCCTGGATTCCTTGATTCAACCCTAATGGGTAGAGGGATGTTAGACTCCAATTGCTTATAATCCCCATATTGTTGTCCCCAACTAATCTAATTTTGGACCCAATACATAAATGCCCTTAATTGGACATCCCGAACATACAACAATGGATTCCAATCATGTTCTTGAGTTACAACATAATTATGCAAATAAAACTCACACAAAAAATTCTTCATTTCAGGGGAAGCAATTCGATAATCATTGAAAAATTCAACAGGGGTCTCAATAGAAGGGTTCAAACCTGAGACAATTCTTGCTAGTCTAAAAGAGAGATATTTCTCCTTCAAATGCAGAGCATAGACCCTTGGAGGGGTCCTACATTCCAAAATATGTGGTACCATGGCTACCATATCATCCACCTTCTTCAACGTGGCAATTTCTGCATCTTTATCTTCAATTTCCTCATCTCTCTTTTGAATTTCCTTCTTCAATCTGCATTTTTCCTCCTTCCATTCCTATTCTCTTCTTTGCATCTCTTTCCATAAATACATGGCTACCTTGTGCCTTAAAAAATCAGGGGGGTTACATATTCCTACCAGCATATTCTCTGACACTAATGGTAACTAAAAGGATTCAAGTTGTCCTATCAATTCTGACTATAGGGGTACTGATTGTTCTCCCAATTCAAGTTGTTGTTGCAAGGACTCCTGCTCCTGTTTTGGCTTTTGCTGCAGGATCTCTTGCTGTAGGACCTCTTGCTACAGGAAGTCCTGATTTTCCTCATACTCCTAATTTTTGACTTGTTCTGCAATATTAGCAAGATCAACAAATGTTATGTTTTTTTTTGCCTTAAATATATCCTCTTCCTCAACATTCTCCTACCCTGTTGGAGCTTCTATGTCCCCTTGTGATACTTCTCTAGACTTAGGGCTTTCCTGTGGAGGCATACCAAAGGCTGGCCTATCTAGTCTTGCTTTCCTAGGAGGGCTCTCATGTTTTTCTTTGACTGCAGGATGAACAGTGTCAGCCTTTCTCTTCTTAGAGCTTGGAACCTCTTTTTCTATTGGCTGCCTTTTGGCCTTTCCTTTTCTATTTCTACTTCCCTCTTTTATGCCCTAGTTTTCACTAGAATTCCAAGTGGAACATCATCATCAAAATTAGGGGAAAAAATTTCTTTGTCTGAGTGCTCTGTCCTAGAAGAGCTAATTTCTATGGTTTCTTCTACTACAGGAAGGTTTACACTCAGGCCTGTGCCAGAGGTGGAAGCACCAAGAGTGGCTTCAATCATGCTCAATCTCCTACTAGACCTACGGGGTTGAGGTAAAACCCTTGGTTGCAAATGCTCAAGTCTAATTTGATCAATTTTTATGAATTCTTCCCATGTCATTCTAGATATGTCATGCAGAGAATTCTCAACTAGCAATTTAATCAGACAATGGTGGGAAACAGAATTGTCCCTACCTTTTTGGGTCTCAACCACAATGATTGAGAGAAGGTTGTATAACATTTTTGGCACATTCATCCTCCTTTCATGCCTCATATGATTCAAAAGCTTGAAGTGCATAGAATGCAAATTCGATTGGCGACCTTCATAGGTGATGTATTTTATGACATAAACAACTATCTACTTCCATGGCTTGGGTAGAGACATTCTCTTCACACCCTATTTATCTATGCTCAATGGAGGGTTGTTTGACTTTGTAAATTCAGACCTAGCCAATCTGGCATCGTTGGAAGTAGGGTAATTTTCACCATCAACAGGTAACCCTATAACTTCAAAAATTATTTTTTCAGTTCCTGTGACCTCCAACCCTTTCATCGTGGCCTTCCCTTTAGACAATGTCTAGGATAGCTCTAGTGCAATGTTTTCATCGAAATCATCCAGCTTCAAGAAGTAGTCAATCCACCCACAATTTCTAAATTCAGCCAAGTAGGGTGCATCCTACAGTAATACATCATGCACTATGGGTTCATTTTGAATTAACCCACCTCCCATTGTCTGCAATCAAACAAACACTTTGTGGTTTCCTTCCTGCAATTCCGTCTAAAAATCAAATTCACCTTCTTGCAACACTTGCTAACTTTCCAATGCCAATGTTGACTGGATTTTCCCTTTTCTAACTTACCTTTTGTTTGCAATGCAACTTGAGATATGACATGGTCAATAATGGCAAGGAAAGAGTAATAAAGGAAAGCTATAATGAAGAGAAATGGCGGCAATAGTTGGTGTCATTCACACATGTGAGTTGTCCTCTCACTCTGATTTAAAATCGACTCAATTTAAATTTTGTTGACATAGACCAGCATGGATTGGCATATGGGAAAAATATTCACATCTTTTTCCTTCCCCCCAACCTAATTTTGGGCATATTTCCACACATGTGGAATGGTGATTTGACAGGGTAGGGAATATTGGCATGCTATGGTGAACATCCATACTAACGTACAACAATTAAATGAATGCACTTAAAGATAATTAAGATATAGCAATTGATGCACACATACCTGAATGTGTGGAGGATTCATTGCAAAGATCATGGAGAAAGTACCGCTCTCCTTTTTAGGAAATAAGTTAATCAATTAATGAAGATGAGGTGGAATGAGGTGGAGTGAAGTGAAGTGATGGAAGAGAGAGAAAGGTGGAAACATATAGGTGTATGTGAAGATGGGTGAAGAAATGGACTCCCATGGAAGTGGAAGTCTTTATTATGACAAGTATGTACCTTAATTATCCAGAAGGAGGGACACTAGGTCCACTTCCTTCGGTCACAGGAAGCTCGGATGCTACGTGCTAAGTGAATTGCTACAGGAACTCCTCCTTGGAAGTTGGCTTGTTATATAGTCTGAGGTGATGACCATTGACAAGCAACTTAAATCTGACTGGGTCAATAGTAATGAGTTTTACAACACCATTAGGGAATACTTCAACAACTTCATATGGTCCTAGCCACCTTGTCTATAATTTTCCTATATTGTCCTGATATCTTGAGTCATAGAACATGGCCCAATCTCCTGGTTGGAATTTCTTGTCCTTGATGAATTTTTCATGCCACTTGATTCTTTGATTCTGCACTACCTCTATGTGATGCAGGGATTCTCCTCTCATCTCATCCAAAGCATTTAGCTACACGATTCTCTCTTTTTGTGCCTCAGAGATATCCAAACCCAAATCAACTGTAGTCCTAAGAGTCTTATATTCAAATTCAATGGGCATCACGGTTGTCTTTCCATACAACAACTCAAATGGAGTGAATTTTGTAGTTTTTTTCTAGGTAGTTCTATAGGCCCAAACAACTTCTGGTAATCTATTTTCCCAATCCTTTTTGTGGATAGCTACTGTCTTGGCTAGAATAGCTTCAATTTATCTATTGGTCACCTCAACTTGGCCATTAGTCTGGGGGTGATAAGGAGTAGACTTTCTATGCCTTATGTTGTACTCATTAACTAGTGTTGCAACAAGGGTTGATGTGAATTGAGCCCCTTGATTAGTCACTATCTCTCTTGGAACTCCATATCTTGTGAAAATCTCCTCATAAAGAAATTCTGCAACCTTGTTATCTCTTGCATACTTCATGGCCTTAACTCCTACCCACTTTGTTACATAATTAGTGCATACCAATATATAAGACTTACCATTCGATGGAGGTTCAATGGGTCCTACAAAATCCAATCCCCACTTGTCAAAGGGAATGATTACTACCTAAGGATAAAATGGTATCTCATCAGATTTGGTTGGCCTATCCATTCTTTGGCATTTGTCACATTTTCTTGTATACCTTCTTGCATCCTTGTGGAGTGTTGGCTAGTAATAGCTTGTGTTCAAAATATTCATTGTTGTCCTCTTGGCTGAAAAATGTCCTCCACATGGTTTGTTGTGCCATGCATGCAAAATGTCATATGTCTCATCTTCTCTTACACATCTCCTCATGACATGGTCTGGTCAAGTATAAAACAAACATCCAACAATCCAGGAGAAAGGAAAATATTTTTCAATGAATGCCCTTCTCTCTTTTGGGGAGAAGTGAGGTGGAACTCTACCTATGACCAAATAGTTAGCTATGTTAGCATACCAGGGTGTTTGTAAACTAATGGAGAATAGATGCT
>VDFB02058242.1:583442350-583515635 GCA_007258455.2 Sequoia sempervirens
TATATATATATATATATATATATATATATATATATATATATATATATATATATATATATATATATATATGACAATAAAGGATTTGGAAATAAATAGTTTAAATTTAAATATTCAAATGTACATGAAAACAGTGTAAGAAAATTCTTTAATTGTAAAGTGTTATGGTCATAGAATAATGTGTGGACTTTATGAATTTACATATGATGCTCTTAACAACTCAAAAAGTTTATCGTAGATGTGTAAAACCATCGCAAGTTAACTCTTATATTCCAATTTAATCTTTAACAAGATCTTATGGAGCTAGTAGGAGGATAAATATCCTATACAATTAATTGTGGAAATAAATTACATAAGATTAAACTAATCGCTTGAGAGTTGAATTGAGAATCTATCTCAATTTGGGTAAACATTAGTCTTACGGAAAATTAAGAAGTCTCTCTCAAATTTAAAAATGAAGGGATTAAACCATGAATTCAACTTAAACTTGAAACCTTAATTCAAAAAATAAAGTAAGAGTTACTAAATTAAACCACCAAGTAGACTTTTATGGTTATCACTTAATTCTTGGTTTAAAGACAAAACTAGTGCTAAGTAAAGATAGTGAAATAAGTTTTCTCTTGTCAATGATATACTATAAATCATGGAGTTATCTTATATTATCAATCATACTTAAATGTCTTATTTATTGAAGTTCTATCTATCATTTTAAACTCTCAATATTAAGTTTTATTTTGCTTTAGTATGACTTTTCTATCTTTTAAAAAGAGAAATAAATGCAGACATAATATGGAGTAAAAGTTATTTGTAGTGCAATTATTCAAAGAGCATACTTTACTTGTCTTAGTACCCCTAGGGAAAAGGACAACAACCTAGGATAGTTAGAACAATTAGAATGTGATGTCATCAAATATCATATTAACTTTAGACTTTATATTTGTCTTAATTAGTGGTTGCAAGTTGAAAAAATTTTATGGTTGTGTTGGTCTTGAGTTGTAAAAATTTTAGGGCATGACAGCTAAAAGGGGAAGGGAAAGAGAAAATATCTAGGTGAAAGGGTTTTGAAACTGGTAATGAATTGGAAATGGGAAGTGGTGAAGAGTTGGGAATGGAAGGAAAAGAATAATAAGCTCATGTCTTAAAGGATCTAGTGGAAAGGGAAAGAATACCTTTTTGGAGTTGATGATAGGGGTCCCTTTCCATGTCATTTCAAACCCTACCCTTGATATTACTGAGGAATTACATGAACTAGTTTCTAAGGCCTCAAATCATGACCAATTGTAGAAAGTCCCAGGCATGGTAAAGGAGGTTGTTTCTTCTCAAAATCTTATGATAAAATAGTTTTATGTTGAGATAAATTTCCTTAAAATTAAATTGAGCAATCTCTACAAGAATTTTTGGTGGTGAGTACCAAATATAAAAGGAATAGGATGCAATCATTTTGTAGGGATGGGAATCAATTCAAAAAATTTAGAAAATTGAGAAAAATGTTTCTAGCTTGAACAATGAGTTTAAGTTTGTGATGGTGTTGATGCAAAAATTGGAAAAAGGAAATCAATAAGAGGGTTATTTTCTTGGAAAATGAGTTTAACTCCATCAATGACAATTTGGATTATATGGTTTAGGTAAGCAAATGCAATATTTAAAATAGTGTTGCCAACATTAAAATCCTAACAAATAAACTTAAAGAACTCTATGAAGGTAAGAAGATGCAAGGGACAAAGAAACATGAAAAATAAGGATCACATTGGCCCAAGTATGATGACTCATGCAAGAAAGAATAAATCCTTTAAGGGATAAAATAAATATTTTATGGGCTTCTCCAAACTATAGGAATAATTTTACTGGAATGAGATGGAAGGGACAAAATCTTTAAAAAATATGTAGTCTTTTTTCTCTATTTATTTTCTCTTCTTTTTTATGTAGTGTTGTGGTTTGTTGGGGCTTTTCTTATGAAAACATTTTTTTGTTTGCTTTTTGTGATTTTTCTATAATTTTTTCTTGTAAATGGTTTTGGGGCCCCTTCAAAATTTGTCTTACCCTTAATAAAAAATAGTCTTATGTTTATTTTTAGGAATGAGAAATACTATAGAGACTCACCATCATGAAAAATAGAGCACTACCATTATATAAAAAATAATTGTCACATTACATGTCTTATACTTCATGCAACTCAACATCTTGGCATAGATACCATGCTAAACATACCATTCCCATTTTTTGAATAGGTGAAAATTTCTAACTTTATTTCTTTTCTCATTGTTCATCTTTCCTAATAGTTGGCAAGTTCCTATGTTTCATTAATTTTCACTTGTAAAAGAAAAGCTACTTATGGAATATAAATTTTCTCTTTTCTATAAGTTCTCATGGAGAGTACATGCCAAGGAACAAACATACATGATCATATCCCTATAGGGTCCATTAATTTATATGGACATTTTGACAATATCTTTTGATGTTAGAATAGTGACTTCACATGCATGGTTGTGTTATATAATTTGAGATGAATGAACATTTAAGGATTCACACACCTTAAAGTGGGGCCAAAATGTAATTGTGAAAATTATATATGCATTACATTTTCCAATTATTTGTGTACCCATTTTGAGAAAATATGTTTATAAATGTATATACTAACAAATGTTGTAATCTTATAAAAAGTTGGGCTCATTGCCTTAGCGTTTAACCCCATTCATATATATGCACATCCCCATATACTTAACAGCTACCTTATCCTTTTATGCACACATACCTATGCATTCACCACTTGGATATAGTCATTAACCACTTGGATTAGACCCTTCCAGTACCCAACATTTACATGTTGCAATACTAACCTTGTAATTGAGAAACTAACCTTTTCCTTTTTAAAATTCATTTTATTCAAAATTGGTCAATTGCCCCCCTTTATTTTCTCGCCCTAAGCTACTTAAACACACATTTTGATGATGTTCAATGCTATGTGATAATATTTAAGGGTATTTAATATTTAGAGACAAATGTGTAGGAACATAAAATATGTCTATCAATAAGAATTGAAAAAAAAGAGAAGTCAAATTTAGGAAGAGTCTTATATAAACATGTAACGATTCACCTCTTGGTTATTGTTGTGACCTTTTTCACACATCACCCCATTCAAGATGGGGACCCCTAATTTTTGCTCCATTCTGGTCTTTTGGCTTGGGTTTTCTCTCTCTCTCCATCTCTTTTTTGTCTGCCTTTCCGGGAATTTCTTTGCCATTGAGCTTAAAACGTGAAATTTTGGCCAAGTCTGAAAATTAGAGTTTCATCTTTCCTAGTCAATCCGAGGTCGAATGAAATGAATAAATTGAAAACAAAGCTTAACATTGTTGTCAGTATGCTTCCAGCAGGCTTCCACTAAAATTTCATCTAATTCTGGCTACTTACTATTTTTAGTAAGTGTGTAATTACAAGCAGTCTGTTAGCATTTCTGAGATTCTGACAGTCACACTGCATTTGGAGCACATCAGGCTGCTCACGTGCAAAATTTGAGTTGAAACCGACAACTTACTATTTTTAGCAGTCCAGCTTCCAGAGCTAATTTCAGGGCTTAGATGAATAGTTTTTCTTTGCATGTCTAGATATTCCTTCTGGGTTTTCTGAGACCTTCGCGATGGTATAAAATGCAAAACGAGATGACAACTTTCAAGGTTCAGCCTTTAGAGGCTATTTTTAGGGTTTTCGTGTCGAGGTTTTCTATGCATGTCGGCACATTCCTTATGGGTTTTTCGAGAGCTTCACAATGATGTGACATGCAAATGGATATAATCACTCAATAAGGAACTAACTATTTTTAGCAGGTGCGTCCCAGCAGCCACCTCCTAGCACTTCAAAATCACGAGCTGATCGTTATGCAACAAAAATGAAGACAAATAGAGATCATTTCATACACATGCAGAACAAATTAGGGTTTCCAGCTTCAGGACCTAAAAAGAGGGGCAAAAGGTAAAAAATTTTGAAAACTGGTATAAACCACCACGATCAGCATCCTTCAGGTTATCTGCTGGTAAAATTTGAAGACAAACGGAGCACTTACTATTTATAGTAAGTCATTTTGCAAACAAGCTAAAAATAGCAAGTCAGGTGCATGCACCGATGTCAGTAGGAAGGTCACATGGTGAGGAGCGCCTCATTCAAATTTCAAGACAAACGGAGCTGTGGAGGTACCAGAAATGAGAGGTTACTAAAAATAGCAAGCCACCTCAAGAAATGTGCTATTTTTAGCAGGTCAACCCAGAATAGCAGTGTCAATAGGTTGATGGAGTCGCGAAGATCCAGTGTTTAAAATTTCAAAGCAATTTGAGCCTCGGAGGTGTGAAAATCAAGAGACTTACTATTTATAGTAAGAAGCTGGCGAAGATGAAGAAAAGTGACTAAGTCTGAGAAATATCCTGCTTCACCCTCCAAATGCGCCCAGCTCAAAGTAGATGACTTCAAGAAAAAAAAATTCTAAGTATGAAAATCCTCCACCACCCTCCAAATGCGCCCATCCTTCATCAAGGCAACAATGCGCCCAAGAAAGTCAACAAGTCAAAGTTTTTCATCCTTCAGCATAGGCTAAATGCAACCACCTTGAAAGAAAGATGCTAAAAATTCTCTAAGTTAGAAACTCGTCCTCCTCCTATGCTGAAATGTGCCCAAAAGCAAATGAGTCAAAGTAGTCAACAAAACTCATCCTCCTCTCACCCCAAAATGCACCCATATGAGACCATATGGAGACAAAAATGAAGAAGTTGAAAGGTCACTAAGGCATTGAGAATGATCTCCATGACAAGGAAAATGCACCCAGAGTAATTCAAGTGTGAGGTAAGGTGGTAAGGCATTGAAAGTGTTAAGTGTTGGAAATTTTTTTCAAAGGCGTGGTTTTATTCTTCTTCAAGTTGAATATGCACCCAAGGTGTTGATGAATATTGTCAAGCATTGGAATTTTAAAATGAAAGATATCCCCCATGATGTGCCAAATGCGCCAAGACACAAGATGAATAAAAGAAAATATGTAAGGCGTGGCTAGTATCCTTTTGCAAGTATGAAGTGCACCTAAGATTTAAATGCCAAGTGATAAAATAATATGCTAGGCGTTGGAAATTGCCAGGTGAGGATTAAAATATAGAGGGTGTTGGAATTTAAATCCTCCATGATGTGCTTTCAAGAAAAAAATTTCTAAGTGAGTTGAAACATAAAAAATAAATTTCACCACAGGAGGATGAAATAAAATTTTCTGAGGTGAAATTTTCAAAAGTGTTGAGTGATTCAAAAAAAATTCTAAGGCAAGGAAATTTTCCTTATGAGAAATACGCCCAGGTTGAAATAATGATGAAATTTCCTAGAGCACAAGCAAGTTGCCAGTGGAAAAGTTAGTGAGTGATTCGCGAGGTGGATAAAATATTTTCAAATCAGAGCAACAAGAGATGTTCACAGATGTGAAGAACAGGATTTAAAATTGTTGAAAATCATTTTTTCTAAGGTTCAAAATCCAAAAAAATCAAATGAACCCGTTCGTTGTACACCCATGAGTTTGACGTATTCTGAAGAAAATTTTCTTCTGGGTATTGATGATTATCGATGAGGGATGGATTTTAAGGTCTTCCACAGCTTTCCAAGGATTCTGAGGTAAAGATTTTAAATGGGCACCAGGTTGATGAATTTCCTAAGGGAAATTTTAAAATTTTCTAAGGCAAATGTGAAGAAAATGTGTTTTCAAGGTGAAATCCTCTAGACGATGAAAGGAACTACCTAGGTGAATTTGCTCAAATTCTTCGTGAAGACAATCTTCTTGAGCTGGAGATGAATAAAATCATCAATAATCCAACTAATGAAATGAATTTCTCAAAGATGATGCATGCACCTTTGAGGAAGATGGGTTGAAAATTTGGCTAAGGCATGAAGAATCATGAAGAAGGCAGAAGTTGGCTAGTGGAGGCAATGAATGCTTGGGGATTAGAGCATAAAAATCCTAGAAAGTAAGTTGAATTTATATTATGAAGTGTTCTAATACTCTTCTCCTTGCTTGTTTTGTAGGAGGAACGTTGAGATCAAGCGGTGGTGACTAAAAGTGATGAAGGAAGAAAAGTTACAAGAAACTGGCAAGTGTTGAGGCTCAAGTGACAAAGAAGAAATGTTTTTAGAACTCAAGATGGAGAAAAGAATGGAAGCTCGAGCGAAGTTGAAGAACAACATCAAGAAGAAGATCAAGAACAGTGTGAACAAGTCTACGAACAGAATCTTCTAGAAGGATGATGGACATTAATGGCTCATTTATTACCCCACTCCTCTTGGTGGCGGTTTTTAGGGTGAATCTTGTTTAGGGCTGAGGCGGCACAATCTGGGCCATCCAGCCAATTGTAATCTGAGCCGTCCGTTGGACTTGGCCATCTATAAAAGGGGGAGTCTCCCTCATTTGTATCTCATTAGAAGGAAAATTAGATCGGAGTTAGGATAGCAGAGGAGTAGAGAGCAAGTAGATAGTTGATAGTATAGTTTAGATTGAAGAGGAAGGAAAGTCTTCCCATTGAATACTTTGTAAGAAGTTATCATGAATGCTTTCATAATAATTATGAGTAGTTGTTAAGGCTTCTTCGTCCTTCCAATTCACGTAGCATCTTGAAGTAGCTTAAAGTAAAGTAGATTTCATTTTCATGCAAGTACTTAGTAATTGTGGAATGTGGTGCTCGATTTGAACAAGACTTCACTTGTCCATACCACTAGCGGGCTCACTGACGGTGGGTTCACCTTTGCATGGTCAACTGGAACTTTGTGAAACTTAACTTCGATTATGGTTTATATGTTGGCATGCATCGTTGTGATGGTGTCTTCATGCTAGATCATGATCTAAACATCTTGATTCACTCCTCTAAAGACTGCACCAGTTCCGCGGAAGCTGTCCAAAGTGAGGAAAAATGAAGCTTGGTTGAAGTTTTTGAGAATTGATCACCATGTCCCACACCTTAGAATAGATTAGAACTTCTTAGGCCCTACACCCTTTAATTTCAGTTCATTTCTGGTTAGAATTAGGAAACTCATGCTCACTTGCCAAATCATTTGAATTACACAAAATCCCTTAGTCTACTGTCTATTGTCAGCTGTCGATCAATTGTGTAAGTCCCTTGAAATACCAGGAATATCACATCAAGCCAACTAAGACTATTTGCACTAAAGGAACCTTGGAGTTAAATGTATGATCTATCTCACAATCTTAGCATACAGGAAACTTTGTTCAAGAGAGGATAGGGTATCCATTGGGAAACTTTATTTTGTGTTGGTGTAGTCGCAAAAACCATGTCAACAGAATTGGCGCTAGAAGGAGGGCGAATAATAGCTACAACATAAAGTTGTGTTGAAGTAGAAGGGGTTTGGAATACAAAAAGTTCTATTGGAGAAAATTATCATAAGTCAAGATGGTGTTCTCTCAAGATTGAATAATCTTGCGCAGAAGTAGCTATGTCCTGGATCATATCAGTTAATTTTTGCCAGGCAAGTTGAAGAGAATCTTGAGGTCTACGCCCAGTTCGTCTAAAGATTTTGTGGAATTAGAGCTACCTACAAGATCAAGGAAGAATAAAGAAGTTCATTCAAGCAAAGAAGTCAAGTCAAGTGAAGAATTTTTATCAAATGAAGAAGTTCAATCAAGTGAAGAAAGTGGAGAAGAAATTTTAAGTTTGTTTAGAACTCCACCTAGTGCTTCGAGGTTTGCTCAGCCGAAACAAGTTCAAGCTATTGTACAATAGCCAGCCCAAGTTATTGTTTATCAAAGGCAACAACCAGTTAGAGCAATGGCTCAACCAGGAGGTCAGCAAGGAGGTCAACCCGCTCCAAATGGTGCTACATGGTTGGTTACCAACCCATCTCCGCTAGAGTTTCAAGACTACCATGAGATGCCAAAGAATCCTGAAAATTTTTGTACTAAGTTCATTGCTAATGATGTTAACTACATGGCCGAGGACCATATCAAGATGTTTGAAGGTCACCTATGCAATAGGCAGATTGGGTATGCAGACGTGGCTTGCCACCTATTTCCATATTCTTTGGGAGAAGAGGCTCATTTTTGGTTCATTCACCTACCAGTAGGGTCTATAAGAACATGGGAGCAGATGAAGGAGGCCTTCATCAGAAATTTTGGTATACCAATCACCCCTGTAGAACTTTATCATCAATTTGTAGAGGTGAGACAAGACAAAGAGCCCATTCATGCATTCAACAATAGGTTCCAAAAGGCCCTCATAAGGTTACGCGCTCCTTATGTCGTTGCTGATGCTCAAGAAAGCTACTATTCAGCACTTGATCCTTTGACTGCAATGTTCTTGAGATCTCACCCCACTCCAGGAGACATGAATCAAGCTTATGCTAAAGCTATTGAAATAAGTCAGGTTTTAGGACAAAATATAACTGGACCCTCACTATATACTGGCTTAGTCACAGTGAACAATCAAGTGCCAACATTTTGTTCAACATTGAATCCATAAGTTCCGGCATTAAATGCAATTCCATGGCCAGCTTATCAAGTGCAAGCACCATCAAGTCAGTTAGTTCTCCATCCAGGGATGCCCTTGTCCCAGATGCAAGTTACGCAGCCTATCTATCTCCAAAATACAGTGCCACCAGTGAAAGCTCAAGAGGAGAAAGATGAAATAAAAGACTTGATAGAACAAGTGAAGAGGCTATCAACTGAGGTGACTCACCTCAAAAATCAAAATAATCAGACACAAACTATGCCATGAAATTATCAGGCACACTAAGGTGCTAATCGAGGATATCAAAATAATCTTTAGATTCACTAGGATACACATCAAGGATACAGTCATGACAATAGTCATGGGTATAGAAATAGCAATCAAGGATTTCAGAAGAGGTCCTGAAATACTGGGCCTAACAATGGAGGTGTCCCATCACCATTGGACAATCCACCACCTCCTGAAAACCGTCCTGCAAATAGAATTTATATGGCCAAAACTACCTCGTTAGGATGGTGTAGGTTACATAACACGAACCAACAGTTTGAGCTTCAGTGCCATGAATTCCAAGTTGTGGCTAGTATTCTCAAAAGTAAAGCAAGTAATACAGGGGCCATAGAAAACCCTCCAATTACAGGATATGAATTAGTCCCAGCACCCAGATATGATCAGGCATTGATAATAGAAGATTGTGGTTTCTTGCCTAAGTTTCAAAGTTATACGCCCCCAACAGTTAATCACCAATTTCCATCAGCTTCATCAAATGCTCCTGTGGGGATGCCAGAGTTTCAAATACCATCAAAAGTCCATGCCACATATGCATCACCAGAAGAGCCTCTTCATAGAGATGGTTATGTTTTTCCACCTCTCAACAACAGTGTCTTGGTAGAAGGAAGAGGGGAGGTACAAGCTTTTCAAACATCCAAAGGAGCGACACCCAAAGTGTATCAAAGGAATTATCATCACAAGGAGCAACTGACGTCATCAGTACCTCCAAATAATTTTACAACTCCGCCGCACCCCAACGCGAGCAACAACCCAAGCTTACCAAGAGATTCTCCAAAGTACAAGTGACAAAATGCAGTGCAAGGTGGGGGAGGACAACAAGTCATTCAGCAGCCAATTCATCAAGCTGGGCAAAAACCAAAGGAGAGTCTTCCTAGAGAGGATGTGAAAAGACTTGGCTCTTATGTGCTAGAAGAATTCAAAATGATGAATATTAGTCTCCCCTTACATGAGCTAATGAATATTTTAGAGGTCAGAGATACAATTCTGGGAAGTGTGTATGAAACGCCTATTATGAAGAGTATGTCCCAAGAAGCAACCAGTGCACCAAGAATCCTCCTACTGTCACACAATCCTGTCCAACGCAAGACGCCAATATGGTAGAAGACGTGCCTCACGCTCCATTTGACACTTGGGAAGCTCCACAACAACCTCAAAACTTTGTAGGTATGGTACAAGGTTCTTCAAACACTCCCAAGAAATCAAAGACTGAAGATAAAAGGAGAGTTCGGTTCAATATTCCTGCAGAGAAAAAGCAAGAGAAAACACAGAATTTGAAGGAGGTTACCCAAGAAAATCAAGCTTCAGTGGACAAAAAATATGTAAAGAAGAATGCTTCAGTAGAGGAAAGGAAGAATCCAGTAGTATTTTTTTAGGGAAAGGGTGAGCCAGCCCCATTTCTGGTTTCAGTTAGAATTTTTGGGAAGTTATTGCATAACTATTTGATCGATTCTAGTGCATCAAGTAATGTCATTCCTTTGAAGGTATGTCAGGAATTAGGTATAATTCACTCCAGACCAACAAGAAGGTGACTCAGCAAGATAAGACTAAAGTTCCAGTTATAGGAGAATTAAATGGCATCCATATGCAGCTGGCCGCGGATCCCAGAATTTAGAGTCACATTGACATATCAGTTGTGGATATACCAGATGGTTATGGCATGTTATTGAGCAGAGATTGGTCCAGGAAGCTAAATGGATACATCACGACTAACTTCTCCCACATGTGGCTACCTTGGAGAGGAGTTCCAAATCAGATAAAAATTGAAAGTACACCACGGCTCAAATTGATGATCACAGAATGTGGTGAAAATAGTGATATTTTGTTTGTGGAAACTGATTTGGGTTCATATAAGCCCATTAAGAAAGAAGTCCTCATGTTACAAAGCTCGAAAGAAGAAAAGATTTTAGAAGATACGCCTGCCTCCGTAGAAGTATTGATTGAAAATGATTCAAGTCGGAATGAGAATGAAAGGATGTTCAGAGATTCTGTGTTGAAAGGTGTAAAGCAAGAGACAGAAAATGCCTCCATCAAGGACTTGTCATTACCCAATCCATGTAGAATTCACAAAGCTTTCCATTCAGAGAACACAGGTGCCATAAGTAAGATCTCCTTGGAGCAAGTTCCAAAGATGACTCCACAAGTCACTTTAGAGGAAGAATGTGAAGAAGTCAATTGGGGAGAGGACCAGATTCAAACAAGGCTATCTTAGTTGACACACTTGGAGGGGAAAAGGAATGAAGCTTTGGAAGGTTTGGCTAAGCATCAAAGAGTTATGAACAGATGGATCAACAAAACATGGTTGGACCCCTATCAAGATTCTGAGATCCTAGGAGATGATGCATTTAAGTTACGAACAAGAACAGGAGGGGATATCCCATTGCCATATGATGGGAGATTCCTCAAGCATTATTTCCAACCCTAGGTTCTCTTCGAGAGCCTACTTTGTAATATATTAGATTAGGTTTTCTTTCCCGTTTTCTTTCCTGTTTTCCTTTGTTTTGGTTTTGGTTTGTTGCCCTTTGGGTTTTTGGTTTGGCGTTTCCATCCCTTGAGTTGTCCACTCAAGTGGTTTTGGTTTGGAATGGGAAAATATTTTTAGGGTTCCCCGTTGCAAAGGGAGTGATGATGATTTAACTTTCACAACGTGGTTTCTCTCTGCTGGAATTTGTGCAAATTTTTGAAAAGGACTAAAGTTGTATTCCTCTTGTCATCATCCTGTTCGGGATTAAACTCGTTTCAGGAGGTCAACCCATTATTGTGTCTCAAAACACAAGTCTAAAGACCTTAAACACCTTACCTATCTCCATTCTGAGTCATTTTGGTTTCTTGGGAAAGGTCTTGGTAGGTGAAAATCTTACATCTTACTTCAGCGCCACTACAATTCTCAAACCCATTGGAGGCTTCATTGCCTGCCAGCCAATCAAGGAATTGATAGAGAAATCAAATGAAGAAAAGAAAATGTGCTTAAAAGAAATATCTGAAAAAAATGAGAAAATAAGAAATGAAAAGAAAAATATTATGAAATATTGGATTTGGGAACATACGAGTAACTCCACCGGGGCTATGAACACCTGGCCGGCAATGGAGCAATATTCGTGAGAATTGTAGCGATAACCTCGTCGGGGCTATGGATGCCTGACTGGCAGTGAGGCAATGTCTAGGATGCTTTTGAAGTTAAGATATTTATATAACCTGCTATAGCCGATTCCGAAAGTCGAGATGGTTTAGAGATGGAACGAATGCACACACTCACAGGGTCTTAGATGAAAGTGTTTTGATCCAATATCGGATTCTTCTCCCCTTTTGAGTAAGTGTCCTTTCTGTATGATGGTTTGAGGAAGATTAATCAAAGTTCAATTCTTAAAGCGTTTTTCAACACTTTCCCATGGGGATGCCAGATGTTGTGACCTTTTTCACACATCGCCCCATTCAAGATGGGGACCCCTAATTTTTGCTCCATTCTAGTCTTTCGGCTTGGGTTTTCTCTTTCTCTCTCTCTCTCCATCTCTTTTTTGTTTGCCTTTCTGGGGATTTCTTTGCCATTGAGCTTAAAACGTGAAATTTTGGCCAAGTCTAAAAATTAGAGTTTCATCTTTCTTGGTCAATCCGAGGTCGAATGAAATGAATAAATTGAAAACAAAGCTTAACATTGTTGTCAGTATGCTTCTAGCAAGCTTCCACTAAAATTTCATCTGATTCTGGTTACTTACTATTTTTAGTAAGTGTGCAATTACAGGAAGTCTGTTAGCATTTCTAAGATTCCGACAGTCACACTGCATTCAGAGCACATCAGGCTACTCATGTGCAAAATTTGAGCTAAAACTGACAACTTACTATTTTTAGCAGTCCAGCTTCTAGAGCTAATTTCAGGGCTTAGATGAGGATTTTTTCTTTGCATGTCTGGATATTCCTTCTGGGTTTTCCAAGACCTTCGTAATGGTATAACATGCAAAACGAGATGACAACTTTCAAGGTTCAGCCTTTAGAGGCTATTTTTAGGGTTTTCATGTCGAGGTTTTCTATGCATGTTGGCACATTCCTTATGGATTTTTCGAGAGCTTTGCAGTGATGTGACATGCAAATGGAGATAATCACTCAGTAAGGAGCTTACTATTTTTAGCAGGTGCGTCCTAGCAGCTGCCTCCTAGCACTTCAGAATCACGAGCTGATCGCTATGCAACAGAAACGAAGACAAATAGAGATCATTTGATACACATGTAGAACAAATTAGGGTTTCCAGCTTTAGGACCTGAAAAGAGGGGAAAAAAGTCAAAAATTTTGAAAACCGGTATAAACCACTACGATCAGCATCCTTCAGGCTATCTGCTGGTAAAATTTGAAGACAAACGAAGCACTTACTATTTATAGTAAGTCATTTTGGAAATAGGCTAAAAATAGCAAGTCAGGTGCATGCACTGATGTTAGCAGGCAGGTCACATGGTGAGGAGCGCCTCATTCAAATTTCAAGACAAACGGAGCTGTGGAGGTACCAGAAATGAGAGGTTACTAAAAATAGCAAGCCACATCCAAAAATGTGCTATTTTTAGCAGGTCAACTCAGAATAGCAGTGCCAATAGGTTGATGGAGTCGCGAAGATCCAGTGTTTAAAATTTCAAAGCAATCTGAGCCTCGGAGGTGTGAAAATCAAGAGACTTGCTATTTATAGTAAGAAGCTGGCGAAGATGAAGAAAAGTGACTAAGTCTAAGAAATATCCTAGTTCACCCTCCAAATGCGCCCAGCTCAAAGTGGATGACTTCAAGAAAAAAAAAATCTAAGTATGAAAATCCTCCACCACCCTCCAAATGCGCCCATCCTTCATCAAGGCAACAATGCGCCCAAGAAAGTCAACAAGTCAAATTTTTTCATCCTTCAGCATAGGCTAAATGCGCCCACCTTGAAAGCAAGATGTTAAAAATTTTCTAAGTTAGAAACTCGTCCTCCTCCTATGCTAAAATGCGCCCAAAATCAAATGAGTCAAAGTAATCAACAAAACTCATCCTCCTCTCACACCAAAATGTGCCCATATGAGGCCATATGGAGACAAAAATGAAGAAGTTGAAAGGTCACTAAGGCATTGAAAATGCTTCATCCTTCAGCCTAGGAAAAATGCGCCCAAATGGAGGCATGTGAGGACGAAACCAAAGGAATGCAAGGTTGGAAAAGGACAAAATGTCTCCATGCAAAAGTATACATGCAAAGATGTAAGGTGAGGACAAATGAAAAGATTCTTGGATAACACTTAAGTCTACCTTGATATCTAAATGCGCCCAAGTGTGGATGAAGAGAAGTGAGGTGCTAGGCATTGAGAATGATCTCCATGACAAGGAAAATGTGCCCAAAGTAATTCAAATGTGAGGTAAGGTGGTAAGGTGTTGAAAGTGTTAAGTTTTGGAAAAAAAATTTAAAGGCATGGTTTTATTCTTCTTCAAGTTGAATATGCGCCAAAGGTGTTGATGAATATTGTCAAGCATTGGAATTTTAAAATGAAAGATATCCCCCATGATGTGCCAAATGTGCCAAGACACAAGATGAATAAAAGAAAATATGTAAGGCGTGGCTAGTATCCTTTTGCAAGTATGAAGTGCGCCTAAGATTTAAATGCCAAGTGATAAAATAATATGCTAGGCGTTGGAAATTGCTAGGTGAGGATTAAAATATAGAGGATGTTGGAATTTAAATCCTCCATGATGTGCTTTCAAGAAAAAAATTTCTAAGTGAGTTGAAACATAAAAAATAAATTTCACCACAGGAGGATGAAATAAAATTTTCTGAGGCAAAATTTTCAAAAGTGTTGAGTGATTCAAAAAAATTTCTAAGGCAAGGAAATTTTCCTTATGAGAAATACGCCCAGGTTGAAATAATGATGAAATTTCCTAGAGCACGAGCAAGTTGCCAGTGGAAAAGTCAGTGAGTGCTTCGCGAGGTGGATACAATATTTTCAAATCAGAGCAACAAGAGATGTTCATAGATGTGAAGAACAGGATTTAAAAGTATTGAAAATCATTTTTCCTAAGGTTCAAAATCCAAGAAAATCAAATAAACCCGTTCGTTGTACACCCATGAGTTTGACGTATCCTGAAGAAAATTTTCTTCTGGGTATTGATGATTATCGATGAGGGATGGATTTTAAGGTCTTCCACAGCTTGCCAAGGATTTTGAGATAAAAATTTTAAATGGGCACCAGGTTGATGAATTTCCTAAGGGAAATTTTAAAATTTTCTAAGAAAAATGTGAAGAAAATGTGTTTTCAAGGTGAAATCCTCCAGACAATGAAAGGAACTGCCTAGGTGAATTTGCTCAAATTCTTCATGAAGACAATCTTCTTGAGCCAAAGATGAATAAAATCATCAATAACCCAGCTAATGAAATTAATTTCTCAAAGATGATGCGCCTTTGAGGAAGATGGGTTGAAAATTTGGCTAAGGCATGAAGAATCATGAAGAAGGCAGAAGTTGGCTAGTGGAGGCGATGAACGCTTGGGGATCAGAGCATAAAAATCCTGGCAAGTAAGTTGAATTTATATTATGAAGTGTTATAATACTCTTCTCCTTGCTTTTTTTGCAGGAGGAACGTTGAGATCAAGTGGTGGTGACTTAAAGTGATGAAGGAAGAAAAGTTGAAAGAAACTGGCTAAGTGTTGAGGCTCAAGTGACAAAGAAGAAATGTTTTCAGAACTCAAGATGGAGAAAAGAATGGAAGCTCGAGCAAAGTTGAAGAACAACGTCAAGAAGAAGATCAAGAACAATGTGAACAAGTCTATGAACAGAATCTTCTAGAAGGATGATGGACATTAATGGCTCATTTATTACCCCACTCCTCTTGGTGGCGGTTTTTAGGGTGAATCTTGTTTAGGGCTAAGGTGGCACAATCTGGGCCATCCATTCGATTGTAATCTGAGACGTCCATTGGACTTTTCCATCTATAAAAGGGGGAGTCCCCCTCATTTGTATCTCATTAGAAGGAGAATTAGATCAGAGTTAGGATAGTAGAGAATTAGTAGAGAGCAATTAGATAGTTGATAGTATAGTTTAGATTGAAGAGGAAGGAAAGTCTTCCCATTGAATACTTTGTAAGAAGTTGTCATGAATGCTTTCATAATAAAAGAATTTTCGTTGATGGTGATTTCTTCTTTGTTATGAGTAGTTGTTGAGGCTTCTCCGTCCTTCCAATTCACGTAGCATCTTGAAGTAGCTTAAAGTAAACTAGATTTCATTTTCATGCAAGTACTTAGTAATTGTGGAATGTGGTGCTCGATTTGAACAAGACTTCGCTTGTCCATACCACTAGCGGGCTCGCTGACGGTGGGTTCACCTTTGCATGGTCAACTGGAACTTTGTGAAACTTAACTTCGATTATGGTTTATATGTTGGAATGCATCGTTGTGATGGTGTCTTCATGCTAGATCTTGATCTGAACATCTTGAGTCACTCCTCTGAAGATTGTACCAGTTCCGCGGAAGCTGTCCGAAGTGAGGCAAAATGGAGCTTGGTTGAAGTTTGTGAGAATTGATCACCATGTCCCACACCTTAGAATAGATTAGAACTTCTTAGGCCCTACACCCTTTAATTTCAGTTCATTTCCAGTTAGAATTAGGAAACTCGTGCTCACTTGCCAAATCATTTGAATTACACAAAAGCCCTTAGTCTACTATTTGTTGTCAGCTGTCGATCAATTGTGTAAGTCCCCTTGAAATACCAGCAATATCACATCAAGCCAACTGAGACTATTCACACTAAAGGAACCTTGGAGTTAAATGTATGATCTATCTCACAATCTTAGCATACAAGAAACTTTGTTCAAGAGAGGATAGGGTATCCATTGGGAAAGTTTATTCTGTGTTGGTGTAGTTGCAAAAACCACGTCAATAGTTATAAGATAAGATAACTGAAAGTTCATCTCACTTTTCAGATAAAAGAGAGTATAAATCTGAAATGGGGATATTCGGTAACCAATTATTCACATAAGGGTAATAATACATATGCATAGGTGTAGTGCAAGAATATATATATATATAACAATAAAGGATTGGAAAGAAATTTAAATTCAAATATTCAAATGTACATGAAAATAGTATAAGAAAATTCCTTAATTGTAGAGTGTTATGGTCATAGAATAGTGCATGGACTTTATGAATAATGGTTAATCGGCATTGGAATAAACGTAATTTATAGACCATCAAAATATTTCCATAAGAGGATTCGATAAGTCAATATAGAAATCTAAAGTTGAAGACCTAAATGTGTAAATATTTAATTAATTCATTAAGATTTAATAATAATAATAATAAGATGTCAAATTGGATACTCTTTACTACTTTTGTGTGGGTATTTTATTGGTTTCATTATAAATTAATTTACAAATGGTGCTCTTAACAACTCAAAAAGTTTATCATAGAAGTGTAATACCATCTCAAGTCTTATATTCCATTGGTTATTTATTAGAAAATTAATCCTTACCAAGATGTTAAATGGATCTAGTAGGAGGATAAATATCCTATACAATTAATTGTGGAAATAAATTATATAAGATTAAAATAACCATTTGAGAGTTGAATTGAGAATCTATCTCAATTTGGGTAAACATTATTCTTAAGGAAAATTAAGAAGTCTCTCTCAAATTTAAAAATGAAAGGATTAAACCATGAATTCAACTTAAACTTGAAATATTAATTCAAAAATAAAGTAATAGTTACTAAATTAAACTAGCAAGTGGACTTTTATGGTTATCACTTAAGTCTTGGTTTAAAGAAAAAAATAGTGCTAAGTAAAGATAGTGAATTAAATTTCTCTTATCAATGATATTATATAAATCATGGAGTCACCTTATATTATCAATCATACTTGAATGTCTTATTTATTGAAGTTTTTTCTATCATTTTAAACTCTCAATATTAAGTTTTATTTTGCTTTAGTATGACTTTTCTATCTTTTAAATAGAGAAATAAATATAGACATAATATGGAATTGTTGGTGTAATTAAATGTCGTGTACCTTGTCCTAGGTCATAATTACACCTTACTTAAGTTTACTTAGGGACCACATAGGAGGTTGTTGGATATTTTCCACCTTTGGTGGACTTGACATGTCATTACCTCATCACTTCCACCTTTTGTGGACACATCATGTGATTATCTCTCCACCTTTTGTGGGTGATCCACCTTTTGTGGAGATTATCACATTATCCTTTCCCACTTTAGGTGGAGTGATAACTCTTCATAGTTGTCTCATGTCATAAGATTATGACACTTGTCATAATCTTATGCCCTCCTATATTCTCACCTTGGCTATATATTCAAGGGGTCTCCTATGTAATTATTGTACCATTGTATTGCATCTCATATTATTGACATTGAATACAGTTTATTCTTGTCATATTCTATCTCTCTTTTGTGCTTTCTATTAGGCCTCTAGATATTGGGTGGCTACCTTCATAGCCAATTCTTACATGGTATCAAAGCTTTTGGAGTGCCTTTAGTTAGTCATTTGGAGAGATTCTTAGAGGGTTCCATTTTTGGCCTTGTATTGCAGGTGCATTTTGGGAGCTTGATGCATCAGATCTGAACTCACCATTGCGTTTGGAGTGTCTGAGATAGTCAGATTTTCCTTTTGTTTCGTCTCAGTTGGATATCGGAGGCCAAATCTGCAAAGGGTTGAAGATTGGAGGTGGTTGCTAGATCTAGGAGGTAGCTACCACTTTGGAGCATTTTCAGCTGAAAAGGACATCGCCATCGTGCTCAGAAGGGCCAAAAACCCATAAATTGACTGCCAAATCGTCCAAATCGGAGCAAGTTGTCCGTCGAGGCAAAAAAAAATTGTTGGTCAAGCCATACAGCCCAGCCATTATTGCAGTCGGTACGATTTTTTTATTTTTCAAAAAAAAAAATTTGTATTTTCTGCGAATTTCTTTTTCAAAAAATAAAATTATATTCACAGTTTTTTAATTGTAAAGTTTATAAAAAAAATAAAATAATAAAATAAAATCATAATCTGTAGTACAGTCTGCAGACTGTATAGTCCGTAGACCATACCCGTGGTACCTACGGGCTCTATCATTGTCCGCCACGCGGCTTGCCCTCACTAGCCACGTCGGGCCCCATCTCCCACGCAAGCGGCCCCCATAGCTCTAGCGGCAGTCAACAAATTTTTCAGCATTAGCACCACCGACAGCCGGAAAAATTCCCATACCAACGGCAGGAGGCCGGCATTCCAACCGGCAATAGTCAACCGGTTGGCAGAATATTCCGTCAGCCATGGAATATACCGGCGAATCTTATAAAACCGGCATCGAATTTTTTTTTCAGTGTGACGTGCATCCAGCCGTCAATTTTTGGCTCATGTCGACTTCTGACAGTCATACGGCCGTCAAATTTAACCTCATAGTTTGCTGACGTCAGCAGTGCACCAGGATGACGTCATCACTTTTTTGAAAAATTTGCCCCCCTCACCATTGAGTTTTTTAAATTTGCAGTTCAACTTTGGAGGCTCATTTCTCGCTCATTTTTGCTTCTTTTTTCGAGCAATTTTTTCTTATTTGGGCTAATTTTTCATCTACTTCGCAGTGGTGTACTCGGTTTCTAATTTTGATGGATATATTTTCCATAATTTTTAGTTTCTCATGACTATACTTGTCTTGTCACCATTTCTGCAACTTCAGAGGCTTTGTTCAGGCTCATATGAACTCCTTTTCAAGTGCCATTTTTTTTTAAAGTGCATGATTTTTCATCTACTTCTTGAATCTATGATCAGTTTGAAGTGATCTTGAGTGGATTTTGTACTTTCAGCATATGGTCCTTTTTGGCCTATTTGGCACTTGTATTGCATAGATCTGAATTTAGGTCTTTGCTTATTTGTTCTAGTCTGGTATCAGCCTATTTATTTGCAAGTTGTAAATCAGAAATCATAAGCCCACTTATCCAAGTTGCAAGTGGCATATTGTACATGCACTACATTATAAAGTGCCCAAATCATCTATTTGTGGGGGGGTGTCTCTTGTGTGATTGTTCATATTTTCTCTCTTGTGCTCTTTCATTCCATCATGAATTCATCTAAATTTCCACTCTTAACTGCACATAATTATGGTACTTGGAAAGTACGTGCATGGAGTAAACTAATGGAAAAAGGTTTAATTCACTACATTGATGGAACCATAACTGCACCTTCAGATCCTAAGGTAGATCCAACAACATTTATGGATTGGCTCACTAAAACTTCTATGGCATTGGGTACATTAAGAAAGTTCATTTCAGATGATCTTATTTTCCATGTTGATAAATGTACTACAGCTAAGGAAGCTTGGGATAAACTTGTTGCTTTGTATGGTAAGGTTGATAAGGTTAAGGGATACAAACTTGAACATGATCTCCTAAGCCTTGATCCCAAGGATTTTGATACAATTTAGGATTATGTCACTAAGGCAAATGAATTAAGAGCACAACTAAAAGATTGTGGTATTGAAAAAGAGGATGATCAATTGGTCTTCAACTTGTTGGATAAAGTTCCAATTGAGTATGCAGCCTTTGTTTCAAGTTTTCAAACTCAAAGATTGACAATAAGTAATTTCACAACACCATCTTTTGAGGCTCTCACAGATCTTTTGATTCTTGAGCAAAATAAGTTGATGAAAATGGGTATTCTCAAGTCTTTAACTTCAAGAGCATTGGTGGTCAATCATGGAAACAATAAGCAAGGCAAAGGGAAGAACCAAAAGCAATCTTTGCCAAAGCCACAAGGAGAGAAAAAACAATCCACTCCTCCACATCAAAGCTCATCAACATCATCTTCTTCAAAGAAGTACAATAATTCGAGCAAGAGGGGGCAACCAACATGTGCATATTGCAAAAGGATTGGTCATGATGAGCATCATTGTCATGTTAAGCAAATTGATGAGTTGAAACACATCCTTAAGAAGAACAACATCAACTTGCCAGCTGCATATCAAGAGAAGGACTCATCCCCTTCCACTTCTTCTAAGGGAAAAGGAATAACTCTCATGGCAACAACATCAAGCTCTTCTCCTTCTTCTTCATCTCAATATGAGAAACATAAGGGGCAAGCATTTCTTGCAATTGCAGATTCCAATACAGATCAGTGGATCCTTGATTCAGGAGCTTCGCATCATATGACTTCGTCCAAGGATATGTACTCTTCATTTGATTCTTGTTCCTCACCACCCATTTGATGGCCAACAACACTTCTTTGGCAGTTTGTGGGAAGGGTTCTATTGATGTTGAAGGTGGAGAATTTAATGATGTTCTATGTGTGCCTATTTTGTCAAGGAACATCCTTTCCATCTATCGAATTACACATAGTGGTTCAGGAAAGAGTGTAGAGTTCACACCAGATTCTGTCATTGTTTGGGATTTGCATAACAGGGCTCTTGTTGTAGTTGGGGAGGTTGATGATCGTTCTCGGTTCTACACCTTCTCATATTTTTCTCCTATTGATGATTCGGTTCACCCTAGTGTGGACACACTTGAGGAGATCGAGTATGGTTACTTGAATCTTGGAGTGCTCACTAGTCATGAGGTTCTTGAACCTATTGTTGATATTCCATCTCCTACATTGACTGATGTACCTGATGACACTTGTGATTCAGTGCAACAATGCATACCTTGTCTTCCAACAACAGCTTCATGGGATGACTACTTGATTGACATTGGCAGTTTTTTTGTGGAGTCCTACATTGCAGACTTGGGAGACACACTTGATTACTTACATCTTCTCTTTGATGAAGGTGATTCTTCTTCAGTTGTTGCGAGGGAACACTTTGACCCTCCTCTACATGATCAGTCTTTCGAGGTTGATGTGATTTTGGATGCATCTTTACAATAGTTGGAGGAGGCCACTTTCTTTTTTGAGGAGACATCGTCTTTGAAGTATGTTCTACCTACATCCTTTCTCGATCTTGAGTTGTCTTTTTCAGCGAATGAGAGTGTTGTTGCAAAGGGTTTCTCACAGATTCCAGGAGGTGACTACATTGTAGCTTCACATAGTTTGGGGAAGGCATCTCTCGGCATCAACACAAGGACATTTTAGCAGATTTCAGAGACTTCTTACATTTTGAGGGTTCTTCCTTCTTCACTTGTGGATTGGGGAGACTTCATTCATACACCTTTGGTATTGTTTCTTCCTAAGGGGAGGAACGTTGTTCGATAGTTTTGGAGCAGCTTCTTCATTCCTTCTCGAGCATCTTCCATGGGTGATCATTTTACATTGAGGGGGGCTACCTTGTCTCTCTTCTTCTCTTGTATGGGGGGAATTTTTCCTCACATGGTGTTTTTTCCTTCTCATGCTATGTTCATAGGCTTTTGTATCTCATCTCTCTTTTGGGGGGTATTTTTTTCCCACTGGGTTTTTCTATCTTTACTCCACTTGTGAGAGATTTCTTTGCATTTGTACATGGGTACCTAACATGGCCTAGTAGCCGGGACCCATCTTGCATTGTTTGCATTTGTGTACATTCTCCCTAAGTTGCACTTAAGGGGGGGTGTTGGTGTAATTAAATGTCTTGTACCTTGTCCTAGGTCATAATTACACCTTACTTAAGTTTACTTAGGGACCACATAGGAGGTTGTTGGAGATTTTCCACCTTTTGTGGACTTGACATGTCATTACCTCATCACTTCCACCTTTTGTGGACACATCATGTGATTATCTCTCCACCTTTTGTGGGTGATCCACCTTTTGTGGAGATTATCACATTATCCTTTCCCACTTTAGGTGGAGTGATAACTCTTCATAGTTGTCTCATGTCATAAGATTATGACACTTGTCATAATCTTATGCCCTCCTATATTCTCACCTTGGCTATATATCCAAGGGGTCTCCTATGTAATTATTGTACCATTGTATTGCATCTCATATTATTGACATTAAATACAGTTTATTCTTGTCATATTCTATCTCTCTTTTGTGCTTTCTATTAGGCCTCTAGATATTGGGTGGCTACATTCATAGCCAATTCTTATAGGAATAAAAGTTATTTGTAGTGCAATTATTCAAGGAGAAAACTTTACTTGTCTTAGTACCCCTAGGGAAAATCACAAAAATCTAGGATAGTTAAAACAATCAGAATGTGATGTCATCAAATATTAGATTAACTTTAGAATTCAGATTTGTCTTAATTAGTGGTTGCAAGTTGAAATTTTTTGATGGTTGTGTTGGTCTTGAGTTTGAAAAATTTTAGGGCATGACAACTAAAAGGGGAAGGGAAAGAGAAAATATCTAGGTGAAAGGGTTTTGAAACTAGTAATGAATTGGAAACGGAAAGTGGTGAAGAGTTGGGAATGGAAAGGCAAAGAATAATAAGCTCATGTTTTAAAGGATCTAGTGGAAAGGGAAAGAATACCTTTGTGGAGTTGATGATAGGGGTCCCTTTCCATGTCATTTCAAACCCTACCCTTGATATTATTGGGGAATTTCATGAACTAGTTTCTAAGGCCTCAAATCATGACCAATTGTAGAAAGCCCCAGGCATGGTAAAGGAGGTTTTTTCTTCTCAAAATCTTATGATGAAATAGTTTTATGTTGAGATAAATTTCCTTGAAATTAAATTGGGAAATATCTACAAGAATTTTTGGTGGTGAGTACCAAATATAAAAGGACTAGGATGCAATTATTTTGTAGGGATGGGAATTAATTCCAAAAATTTAGAAAATTGAGAAAAATGTTTCTAGCTTGAACAATGAGTTTAAGTTTTTGATGGTGTTGATGCAAAAATTGGAAAAAAGAAATTGATAAGAGGGTTATTTCTTGGAAGAGGAGTTGAAGTCCATCAATGACAATTTGGATTGTATGGTTTAGGTAAGCAAATGCACTATTTAAAATAGTGTTTCTAACATTAAAATCCTAACAAAGAAAATTAAAGAACTCCATGAAGGTAAGAAGATGCAACATGAAAACAAGGATCACACTGGCCCAAGTATGATGACTCATGCAAGAAAGAATAAATCCTTTAAGGGAGAAAAGAAATATTTTATGGGCTTCTCCAAACTATAGGAATAATTTTACTAGAATGAGATGGAAGGGACACAAACTTTTAAAAATATGTAGTTTTTTTTTTCTCTATTTATTTTCTCTACTTTTTATGCAGTGTTGTGGTTTGTTGGGGTTTTTCTTATGAAAATATTTTGTTGTTTGTTTGTTGTGATTTTTGTATAATTTATTCTTGTAAATGGTTTTGGGGCCCCTTCAAAACTTGTTTTACCCTTCATAAAAAATATTCTTATATTTATTTTTAGGAATGAGAAGTGCTATAGGGACTCACTGCCATGAAAAATAGAGCATTGCCATTATACAAAAATTAATTGTCACATTACGCGGCTTATACTTCATGCACCTCATCATCTTGGCATAGATACCATGATAAACATACCATTCTGATTTTTTGAATAGGTGAAAATTTCTAACTTTATTTCTTTTCTCATTTTTCATATTTCCTAACAATTAGCAAGTTCCTATTTTTCATTAATTTTCACTTGTAAAAGAAAAGCTACTTATGGAATATAAATTTCCTCTTTTCTATAAGTTCTAATGGAGAGTAAATGCCAAGGAATAAACATACATGATCGCATCCCTATAGGGTCTTGACAATATTTTTTGATGTTAGAATAGTGACTTCACATGCATGGTTGTGTTATATAATTTGAGATGAATTAGCATTTAAGGATTCACACATGTTAAAGTGAAGCCAAAATGTAATTGTGAAAATTATATATGCATTACGTTTTCCAATTATTTGTGTGCCCATTTTGAGGAAATATCTTTATAAATGTATATAGTGACAAATGTTGTAATCTTATACAAAGTTGGGCTCATTGCCTTAGCGTTTAACCCCTTTCATATATATGCACATTCCCATACACTAAATACCTACTTTATCCTTTTATGCACACATACCTATGCATTCACCACATTCATATAGACACCTATCATGATATAGTCATTAACCACTTGGATTAGACCCTTCCATTACCCAACATTTACATGTTGCAATGCTGACCTTGTAATTGAGAAACTAACCTTTTCCTTTTTAAAATTCATTTTATTCAAAATTGGTCAATTGCCCCCCTTTATTTTCTCGCCCTAAGATACTTAAACACACCTTTTGATGGTGTTTGATGCTATGTGCTAATATTTAAGGGTATTTAATTACAATCATCCACACACATTGAAGCATCCTTGTTCATTCTAAAGCATTAAATGAGTAATCAAAAGTAAAAAATTTGAACTTGATGCACAAAAAGGAATAACTAATTTGCATACATCATCTTAGGAGGTTTGTTTGTTGTCTTCAAATCTTTGTGCACACTTCTATTTGTTTCCTTGTAATAGAAAAATTGTTTTATAAATATTTTATTAAATACCTCCAACCCTCATACTAGTAGGAAGTATAGAGGAGACAAAGGCTTAAAAAACAATATGTCTACATTAAGAAAGGTGAATTTTGAAGGTAAAAGAAGAGTTTGTGATCATGGATCTATCATAGACAATAAATCTCTGTAAAATACAAAGGATCAATGTTAATGAATCCATAACATTCATTTAAGGGAAAGTTTGTGTTTCTAGAAAAGAAAATGAGTATTCTAAAGTCTTCACCAAGTGACATTGATTCTTCAATGATAGAGTTAAATACTTCTATCCTCCTCATTTCCTTTTCTAAAATAACAAGTAAACTTATCTAAATTATCAACCACTAGTTATAATTAGCTAATCTAAACTAATTTGTATACATTATATGCATTTAAATAGATTATAAATCAGCCCTGGAGAAACCTTATTTTCTCTTACAAATATATAAACCTATTATTAATTTTACAATTATTTACTACTGTATGAATTTGTTTATTCAATAGAAGGAATTAAATGTTTGTATAATTTAATCTGTCATATAAATTTGATCAGCATGGTAGATATTTGGAAAGAAAACACGACTTTGTATTTATCTGGAGTCTGAAAATATTGAGAGTTCCACCTCACCATCTTAAAATCTAATGTCAAACTCTTATCTTTCATTATTGACAAAGAGACAGAAGCTGGACAAAACATTAATAAAAATAATTAACACAATTAAATCCAGAAAAAAACTCTTATTATCAATATAGACCATACAAATTTAATGTCTCTAAAAAGCTGGACGAATTTATTACTTGTCTACGCTCTGCAAATGACAGAAATAGTAGATTTTCGTAAGATTGAAAACACAAACATCACTTATTTCAGTAAGTCAGAGATTAAGAAAACTCATCGGTTCCTGGATCCGGAGGAGTTGAACACCTCTACTGCACAGGTGAGTTAACCGTCTATTTTCTGATACAGCATGATTTGAAGATGTTGGCCTTGGCGTTGAACACCCAAGTTTCGAGGAGTCCAAAAAAACAAAAAACAAATTGCAGGCAGAACGACTCGCCAATCAAAATCTCTTACTTAGAGCCAAAGCGTATGTCAGTGTGGGAGACAGGAGGAAGTTGGGTTCGACAGTATTTTAGGGTTTGGGTTTCATTTACCCAGAAACCAAGATTTTATGATTCTACGTGACAGAAAACAAATAGTGAAAGGAACAAAAAATAATAGTTTCGTCTGTTAGATCTTGCTTTTCACATGCTAACTGTTCCCCGTCACATGGATGTAATTAGTGGGGAGATTAGTTCAATGTTTAGAATCATGCAGTTTTGTTTAGTTTAGTCGGCAAGTGTACTCCTTTTTGTTATTCTGTCAGTCAGACTTCCTTATCAGACTGTGTGCTCCAGATTCTTCTATCTGTTTAACTGTAGGTAAATATAAGGCTTTCTATTCATATTTTCTTTTCTAATGCAGTTACCTTTACTGATGTATATTTATTCTTTCTACATATATGTGGCAGAAGCTACCTTGACCAGGCCTGGAATTGTAAACCATGTTTCTCAATTTGTTGGTTTCTTAGAATGGATTGGTAGCTCCAGATCAATTGGATGAGCATATTTAATGGGTAGTTTTCAAGAGTTACGGTCCTTTTTTATTCATGTCTTTTAATTAGTTGGCTTTTTGGGATGGCTGGATAGCTCCAAATCAATTGAATGAGCATGTTTAATGGGCAGTTTTCAAGAGTCGCAATCATTTTCTATTGATGTCTTTCAATTAGTTGGCTTCTTAGGATGGGTGGGTAGCTCCATATCAACTCGGTGAAGTGTTTAATGGATAGTTGTCATAGTGCAATCATTCTCTATCTATTGAATTTTTGTCAATAAAAGAGGACAATTATTTTACTTTTTGATGTGGATGTCCTATAAAACTATTGTTGACTGTTCAATAATTGAATCAAATGATGCTTAAGCAAATATATCTCAAATAATTCAGTAGTTAAGTGTTATTTGTTTCTTCGGATTTTTGTGATTGTATACCAATGGACCACATTTATATTACAAACCTTCTATATTATTCTTCAATTCTTTCTATAATTAATATAATGTTTTACAAGTGCTTTCAATTAAAAACCCAACCATACTTGTCAAATTAAATTTGTTGATGACAATTTTTTTTGTTGTTATATTATAATATATTTATATAAATAGTTTAGTATTTTTTGCACTATTTAATATATTATAATAATGGTCATGAACAAGTACTAATCAAGATTTATTTATTTATTCAAATAAAAACAATAGAATAGGATAAATGTTACATCTTTTCATGATATAATTTTATTAAAAAAATGCTTAAAAATGATTGTAAATAGTGTAAATAATGTTTTTATCTACCTAGTTAGCTAATCACCTATCTAGGATTGACCTATTCACACCTAGCTTAAGTTTACTTAGACTTATTTTGCTTTTTGTCTCACTCCATAGCATTGAGACATGTGTCCTCATGATTTGAGACACCTATTAACACTTGTTCACCCACTTGTTAAGTGAGCCCACAAGTGTCCCACCTATAGAGGGGTAGTCAGTAGTTCAATCCTACCTTCCTACCTTCTCATCCTTGCCTATATATGCAAGGCTTGATCATTGTATCACACTCTTCATATATTTGATGGACATACTATTGTGCATATTATATTCACTTGTGGAAGTTGTTTCATGCTCTCGTATCTTGACATTCTCCAACAATAGATAGTATTATGCAAGTAAAAAATTGAACTTTTATATATAGGCCGATCAGATTTGAAATAAACCTTAAAATATAAATTGTTATAGGTTGGAATGTATGTAGCTAAATGTCAAATGAGTATGACTATATTCAAAAGAATTGGCTTACAATAAATGTTTATAGTTTATCAAATTAATACTTGTAAAATCTACAATTCCAAAAATTTGTCACTTGCACATATGTATGATCAATTTCCAATTTAAAATGTAAAATACAATCAAATGAGAAAAACTAAGTCACACTATCAATTTTCTAGCCTACTTGTGGCATTATATATTATTATAATCTTACATTGGTTTGGATTATAAATATCTTAGATCTTGTTTGTTATCCATTGGAATCAAGAACATGAATTATCATAGGTATATGAATAATTGACTTCTTTCAACTTAGTGCCAATACTAAGGGGTGCCCATTCTTCACACTAATTTATTTAAAGTGTTGAATTTAGATTCAATAAAACTTTTTCCTTGGTAACCTCTTTGTCACTTGTTATTATAATCTTATTTGAATTTATCATTTTAATTTATTCAATCATTGTTTCTTTATATTTCATTTTTTAATAATTTATCTTAATTTCAATTAGACTTTATAATATTTTCCCATGTTCTTAGCTAGTATGTGGAGGATGTAAAAATAAATTTAGAAGTGTATATTGATACAATTAATCATAAATATTCCTATTGGGTTGGTGTCCCCCTTTTATATATTAGATTTGTTTGTACTTTTGTTTCCTTCTTATGGATTTCAAATTATGCAAACACATTAATTTTTTATTTTTGGTTTTATTTTTTACCTTTTTCTTGGAGACATGATTTTATTCTCCTCCTTCTCTCCCACTTATCTCTTATCTTTTGTATTTTTATATTATTGATATTGGCATTTTCTCTTAATCCTTGTTTACATTATGTTTCTACTCCTTATGAATCCTTTACTTGTTGCATGATATATATCTGGTCTTTCATGACACCTTGTTTATTGTGTTTCTCTTATTATCAATTTCATGCTTCAATCCCCCCTTTACACTTATATGTATTTTGAAATTTCTCACACACCATTTGGTTAGTTTTTTTCACTTGAGGGACATTCATTGATGGCATATTAACCATCCTTTTGGGGGTGAACATTGAAATATATTCTACTATACATTTATAGGATCATGTCATACATGATACCTTTACCTACAATTTCACATGATGATATCTTGCATGGAAATTCCTTATACCTTGGCTATTTTATTTTAGTGATCTATACCTAGTCTAGCTACTATCACCTAGACTAAATCTTAGGCATGATTTTATCATATGGATAGAACCACACTCATAATCACATACCCTTTATTTTAACTCACATTTGACTTATTCCAAACTGAATTCGTCCAAAAATTAGACCACTACCAATTAGTTTTGATTCTTCAAAAATATATTTAACACTTAAGATATCATATTTAAGCATAAATCCTAAGAAATTGGAAAATCATCCTTAGAATCACCATATAGAAGAATCATCTTCAAACCATATTAGGTCAAACTATGTTTGCATTAATAAATACGATGCTTTAACCATCATGCATTCAAATTCCTTTTGTTCTTTTAAATCCTATGAAAAATTAAAAAAAATTAGTAATGCTTTAAGGAAGGTTAATATTTCAATCCTAGCACAAAAAAATTGATGGAAAACTGTTTAAAACTTAGACAACTGCAAAAGGTTGCAATAGTAATTAACCTCCAATAAAACAGCCAACCAATGGATAATTACAAATTGATTTGTCAAGTAATTTATTCGATCTACAATCTTTTGCATGGAAACAATCAAAATTACATGCTTCAACTGGTATAACCAAATTCTAAACATCAACCATCAAAAGGATCCTAAGTTCAATGGATGGGAAACTATTCAACACTCAGCCAAAATAAAGAAAATAATTGGACCGATGCCCAAAGTAAGGGCGACCATGACTATGATGAAACAAATTCTTAACATTTAATATCTCCCTTTCCTCCAATCTATAGGAGTCCACAACACATTCCTCATTTCAAAGAACAGGTAACAAAACTATAGAGAACTCCTTCATTATTCAAGAAACCTTTCATCGCCTACAGGAAACCAAGAAGATAAATTGAGACAAGAAAGTTCACTTCTCAATCAATGAAGTAGTCATAGAGCCTACAGTAAATTATAGTGAAACAATGTTGTAGTTCCTCGTGCACAAGCCAAAAAGGAATTACTTTGATCCTTAAGAGAATCAGCTCACTTTTCCAACACTCATTCTAACTCTTGTTGTTGTTACTTCCAGAATTGGTGTATTTGTTGCTTTTCCTGACCTGTTCTCCCTCTTGCAAATATGTTCCTTCCTCTTACACAAACGGAAACTCTGAATGTTCACTTCTTTCTTCTAAACATGAAAACCATTGGCCCCTTTGTAGAATCATTTTCCTCTCATCTCTAACATTTTCCTTTGTTCTCCTATAAAGAATAGTTCGGCCTCTAACATCAAATCGACTACTTCTCTCAATCAAAACCTTTGCTATCCCTTTTCTCAGGTAGAACTTTCTTTTTCTAGAAACTATTGCCCAATAGTTCTCTCATCAAAAACCATTATCTCTTCCTTTTTCTAGGAAAAACTCACACCCAAAGTGGTGATCCTCCTTAACTGATCTAACTGGCATCCCATCATGTGCAATGAAAAAAAGGAAAGACACAAAAGATCTCACTGCCACCTAGAACTTGCCACATGTCACAAGAAGCCCAAGATCAGGAACTGGAAAAATAAAACAAAATTTATAAAACCAAAACTAAAAATCAAATTACTAGAAAAACTAAAATGATTCCCCTACATTAGGCTCCTCGATGGAGTTGTTTGTGAGCGTAGATCACAAAGTGAGTAGGGTAGTAAGACTACCCTTTCAAACTCTATACACTTGCATCATATCTCCTTATGCTTATAAATGACAACCTGTACCATTACTTCTTCATTTTCTTCCAGCATATGGCTGGAATAAGTACTCCATTACATCGTGAGATGAAAGTTGCGGTTGCATTGTCGTTTGGAAATCCATGTGCCCCATATATTGAACTTCACTTTCCAAAGACTCCCTTCATTTGCTTCCCACTAGTTAGCTTCATCTCATTCCAAAATTTTGGAAGAATGAACTTATCTTGATTGATTATTCCCCAATTAAAATTGTTGTTTCCACACCTCATCTCATCATCTTCAACATATTTCACCCACTCTACACATAGTTTCTCATTGTTTCGTATGTCCCATTCATTTCGCATTTCCCTCTCCATTATAATCCTTGCATCTTCACGAGAATCATCTTCAACTATATCCAAGGGCTTTGAAAACTAAAATATTACCTCACCATTGATGGCTGCATTATTTGTCTCACCTCCTATCATTTCAAGTCACTCTTTCTCAACAACCTCAATTTGAAGAGCTAGATCATCTTCCACATTCTCTTTTGTTATCTTTGCACTTTGTCCATGCATATTTGTGCCCATGTATTCATCTTGGCACTATTTTTTTGAACTCTCTTGTATCTTTGCATCCTTCATAAGACCAACAATTGCCCCAACTTCACAATCATCTATGTCAACACAAGTTGTTGGTTGTCCTAATTGCAAATCATCATTGTTTCCACCCATGCAACACTACGAAAAATGAAGGTCCACCTCATTGGTCACTACTACAACTTCCTTTGTCTCTCTACCATTTATAAAATATTCTCTTCTTCGGTCAACATCACCTTACTACTGCTACTATGGTTGTCCTCTATTGGTTCTTGCAAAGGAAACAAGGTATGTTTGAGATCATCCTTCTCAAAAGTGTAGGTTTTATGTCTCCCATCATGTATGGCATTTTGTTCAAACTGCCAAGGTCTACCAAGTAGCATGTCACACACACCCATAGGCATGATATTCACACACAACACTATCCTTATAACTTAATAGCTAAAATTCAACCAACACTTGCTCATCTACCAATGTAACTGATGACCTTTTTGCAACCAAGAAACCTTATATGCTGTAGGATGTATAGTTCTCTTAAGTCCTAACTTTTCCACCATTTCCAAAGCAACAATATTATCAGTACTACCACTATCTATGATTAGTTTACAACACTTACCTTTAGCTTTGTACTTTGTTTTGAATAAAGATTTCCTTTGTACAATTTCATGATTCTCCTTAGGAAATTTCAACAACACTCTTTTGAACAACAAATATTCTCCTATCTCTGGTTCCTCCTTTCTTGGAGAAAATGATCCCGTGCTCTCCTGATCTGCTTGCACTAGTTGATTCCTCCTTTCAAGCCTGGTGTAACCTCCTTGGGGAGATTTTGGACTCTCCCAACTCTCATGACCATCATATTGATTACACTTAAAACATTTACCCACAAAACCTCTTCCTATTCCTTAATAACCATTGCTTCCAAATTACCTTTCTCCTCTATCTTGATAACCTCCTATTTTTTATTTGACTTGCCCTTTTGAACTACTTGCCTCACCATCATGATGGTGTTGTTTTCCTCTTTCTCCATTGTCACATCCTCTACCTCATCCTTGTTGATTTTGCTTCCTCATCAACTTCTTCTCTGCCTTAATGGAAAACTTGTAGGCTTTCTCCAAAATTCTTGGTGACACTAAAGCTAGCTCATCTTGTAAACTATATTTCAAACCATTCAAGTATTTGGCTACCTTTTCCATATCTTCTTCACTATGGCTTGACCGAATCACCAACTTGTAGACCTCCTCTATAAATTCTTTGACTGACATATCCTTCTGCTTCAAATTCTGCAATCTTCTAAAAATATTAGTTTGATAATCCATCAGAAGGAACTTTGTCTTCAATTTGGAAACCATCCTGTCCCACAATGTTATCTTTTCCTTGTTTCACTTTTATCTCTCAGATTGTACATAGTCCCACCACATTATGGCATGGCTTTTTAGCCTTGTACAAGAAAACTTCACCCTTCTTTCTTCTGCAACTCCTTCATATTCAAAGTATTTGTCTAAACCATTGATCCAATCAATGGGCTCTTCTTCGTTCAAGCTTCTAGAATATGTGGGAACCTCCATTTTTTAGTTTAGCTCCTACACTCATCACTACTTTTATCAACCTTTCTTCCACTCCTAGTTCTTCTTGAGCTTCATCCCCAGCTTGTGGTTGTTCTTCTTCTACAACTTCACTCACATCATCAACAATTATTCCCCTACATTGTGCATGTTCCATGGCATCCAACCTTTCTAATAGGTTTTGCAACATCTCTAAAACTCTTTCTTCATGGCCTCTTCGACCACCACCTCGAGCACCTCCTTGTGCACCATGTCTTGGCATTCTTCTTGGTGGAATTTTTGCTCAACTTCACCCTTCCCAATCACTTATGGATCTAATACCAAAAATGATGGAAAAATGTTTAAAACTCAGACAACTGCAAAAGGTTGTGATATTAATTAACCTCCAATACAATAAGCAACCAATGGATAACTACATATTGATGTGTTAAGCGGTTTATTCGATCTACAATCTTGTGCATGGAAATAATCACAATTACATGCTTCAACTAGTATAATAAAATTCTAAACATCAACCATCAGAGGAGCCCAATTTCAATGGATGGGAAACTATGCAAGACTCAGCGAAAATAAAGACAACAATTAGACTGATGCCTAAAGAAAGGGTGACAAAAACTTCCATAAATAATGAAATATTTAAAGAAAAATGACTATGATGAAATAGTCTTAACATTTAAGATTTCTCCCTTTCCTCCACTCTACAAGAGTCCACAACACATTCCTTATTTCAAGCCCCTTTGTAGAATATTTTTCTTCTCTTCTCTCTAATGTTTTCCTCTATTCTCCTACAAAGAATAGTTTAGGCTCCAACATAAAACCGGCCACTTCTCTCAATCAAAACCTCTGTTGTCTCTTTTTCTAGGTAGAACTTTCTTTTCTAGAATTTATCACCCAATAGTTCTCTCATCAAAAATTGTTACCTCTTCCTTTTTCCAAGCAGAACTCACACCCAAAGTGGTGATCCTCCTTAACTAATCTAACTAGTATCCCATCATGTGCAACAAAAAAAAGAAAGACACTAAAATCTTGCTACCACAGATAGAACTTGCCACATGTCACAGGAAGCCCAAAATCAAGAACCGGCAAAAAAAACCAAAATTGAAAATCAAAATTGCTAGAAAAACTAATACGATGCCCCTACATCAAAATCCCAAATACTTTCAACATAGGAATGTAATAATTGGAGGTATCTAACAATGTGATAGACTACCATGCCAAGGAAAAATAAATTAGAATAGAGAAAGATAAAATCATCCATGATCATATTTGATAGTAAATTAGATACCAAAAGTAGATCAGTTATAATATTTTTAGTTTATACCTAATATCAAGATTCCATATTTTATTTTCACTTATATGTAATTAAATTAACTACATCAACATTCAATATCATCAATAAACTGAGTGCATTCCATTTTTCTATTTATATTATTACCCTCAACTAATATAATTATATTTAGGTAAATGATTATCAATAACTTGCATGTCTTTTATTATGTCTTAGATATCAATCACATTATTTGTGAATTTTACCTTCAATCCATACAATATGTAATTTAAATATTAAAAATTATTTTAGAATAATAATTTCTATTAACTATTAGTGTTTTCAATATAAAACCCTTTAATTTAGTTGCATAAAAAACAATTTAAGACATCTTCAATTTGATGTCTTTCTCAATAACTTTATCTTAAATTGATCATTTCAATCTTAATTGAGCTAAATTGTGTATCAATTCTCTCTAAGCTACATGAATAATAAATTTTAATTTTAAAATTTATTCTTATGTTTTAAAAATTAAAAAAAACATTATCTTATGCTTAATCTAGGTTAGTTAAATAAATACAAGTAATTATATACAAATTAATCTAGATTAAACAAGTGGCAGCTAGTTATGATAAATTAAATAAAGTATGTTGTTTTTGGATTCAACTGTGTATTGATTCAAAAACAAATACACGGTTGAATCCATAAACAACATACTTTAATGACATGGACTGTGGAAATCTAATGTCTTTGAAATTAAAATAATTAAAATTGTTTTCTTAGAGAAATTAAATGTTGAGGAGAAATATACTTAGCTCTAAGAAATTATGTTTAAAGACACCTCTAATCTATAAGAACTTGTATTTATTATTTGTGTATAATAAAATGGATAATCTAGATCTAACCTTCATCTCAAATTATGTGGAATACCATGGATGTTTTTAGGTTATATTCATGGTTTTGGATTGCATCTATAGGCTAAGATATATTTTATAAAGCATGGATCTAATCCAAGTTGTGCACTTTTCTGTCTCTTAATTACCTACTTATTTTTATACATTGAGAACTAGTGATACATCAAAATAAATTAAGGATGATTAAAATCACTAGAGGACAAGCTCTATGGTTGAACCTTAGGATAAATTATATTTACATTCATGCTAAATATCAAAAAACATCACGAAAGTGTGCAAATATCCTAGATGATGATTATAAAGTAAATTGTGTTATGTTTAGTTCACTAACTGAAGGGTTCCTCAATAATCAATGCTCTTTGAATACTCTAGGAATTTTAATTATTCTAGAGTGACTGAGAATGATGAATTAGGTGTCATTAAATATAAGTATGTAGCTATAGCAATATGAAACATGTACAAAGTTAGCTCATGGCAAGAATAAAATGGGTAAGAGTTAGCAAATTTTGAATTTAAACATTTAAATTTTAGGGATTATATTTGTAGGCATGGGATTGATCTTTCACTCATGAGATTGACTTTGGATAATGGAATAATTATGTCTATATGGGTGTAAGAGAGGGGGACCACCATGTGCAAGGCCCCAAGTCACAGAGGGCCAAGATGTGGAAGGCTGCCCTAACTTACCTCAGCTTAATGGGGTGTTAGGATATGTGGGACGAGAATGATGAGGACTATGAGGTCTTTCCACCACTATACAGACTTGAAATATAGAATGGGGCTAGGTGAGTCAATTTTCAAGTTCAACACTACACCTCAGGAAGTTTTCTACCCGAGGATGGAAGCGCAGTCCTTGGATGACAGAGCGGTGGGCTGGCATCTCTAAAGTGCGCTAGTGTCCGTACAACTAGACAACTACAAAGACAAGGTAAAACCTAAGAAAACAAGCTAACCACCTAGCTAACTACTACTAAAGGGCCAAAATAACGTTATTAAGTAAGCAAAGTACTCTCTAATGTGACAAAGCAAAAATACGAGAGTTAAGGTGGCAAGAAGGATTTCACAAAGGAACTCGTTCACCGGCTAGCTCCTCAAAAGCACATTCACTTGCACACAAAGAGGAGGAAAATGTTGGGTGGTTGTATAGGGGCATGCCTCATTCAGACCCCTATTTAGGTGTTTCCACCTCCACAGACAACCAAGAAAGAGAGTATGATAAAGAAAGTACTATAATGAAGAACACCAAAAACACTACAAAATAGTAAGTGTGCTTACTCAACCAAGTGATAGAGGAGAGGAAAGGGAATCTTACCACCTCCACCAAGAGCACTAAAGGTTGCTTGGGGGAGAAAATGAGAGTACTCAATCCTCTGCTACAATGTTGTTTATCCCTAACTTGCTCTATTAAAGTGATGGAGTGATGTATTTGCTTTAATGAGGTGCAAAGGTGTTGCTAGAATGCTTAAGAGTGAGTGCAAGAGAGTGAATTTGAATGCTTGAAGTTGTGAAGAAGATGAAATGCTTGTTCAAGGAGGGAGTGAAAGAAATGTCCATATTTAGGTTAGTCAACCGAAGAGGGCATTACAACTCGACTCCCAATGAGAAGTGTAATGCCTCTGCAAGTTCAGCCATAGGAATCTACCATGGACGTAAGCATCTGCACAGATGTCTGTGTGTCGCACAAGTGTCCCTACAAGAAATTCCTCTGTCAATGCTCAAAATGGGTGCCAAATGTGATGAAAAAAATAGGCTTAGGTGGAATTAATCCTTCAAACTTGGTCTTCTAAAGTGGAGAAGGAAAAAAGGGGAATTTGCATAAGGGGTTAAAATTCACTCCTATACATTTTCCCCCACTTTAGCGAGCACGAGTACTTATGAGTGCTTAGTAAAGTGGATCAAGGAAGGAGTAAGGTTAGAAATGTATATCTGAACCGTCAAGGAAGCAGACCATGATCTAGCGAACCTAAAGGTGTAGGGAAAGCGAAGGACTTCATAGCTACTCAAAACTATAAAGTTGAAGAAAGAAAGCATCTTATAGGCCCACAAACCTGCAAGGAGGCAACCCCCAAGATCCCTCACATGAAGAAATCCCCATGAAGCAAGCGCCTTATAGGCCCATAAACCTGCAAGGAAGGTGTCCCCCCAGAACTCTAGCAAGAAGGAAACCTAAAGGAAGCACCCTACAGGATCTCAAGCCTGCAGGGAGGTATCCCCCAAGATTTCTCTCATGGAAGAAACCTGAGAAAGTGGACTATACAAAGTTAGGAAGCGGTCAAGTAGGCGAGTAAGCAGACAATCACACAAACTATTGATAATTCGAAAGACTTTCAAAGGGGTCCCTTGGGAACCCTTCAAAATAAGTGGGGTCCAATTAAGGGACAAGTTGTTTGAAAAGAGAGGTCTAGTCAGGCTACCCCTAAGCTAGACACAAAGAAATTTGTTTGAGAAAAAAAATTTCAAAGGGGATCCCTCGGGAACCCTTCAAAAGGATAGGGTTCCGCTCAAGGGATGCACAGTTCAAAAGTAGATGTTCTCTTTCTCAAATCGATCCATCATCAAGGGATCTCCTTATAATGGAGGAGAATGCCCCCATGCAAGGGAAAGGTTATAGCCATTCCACCTTGGGGGAGAAACACTCAAGTTATTTCAAAAGGATCCCTAATTATGAATGTTGTTTTCAAAAGGGAATGTAAGGATTTTCAAGAAAAGATTTGTTAGCAACAAATGCATTTTCTGAAAATTAAAATGTTGAAGAAAAGAACATTGTCACACATGAGAGGGATGGCTCAAGCAAAGAAGAGAGAAAGATAAAGAGAAAGAAAAAGAGAGAAAACAACACAAACAAAGGGCATAGGGGGATCTGGTTTAGCACGGTCAAATATGTCCAAGATCTTATAAATAATAGGTAACTGCAGTGCAAGGTCAAAAATCATCAATGCCCAACCAGATTAGGAAGAATGTATGGAAAAAAAAGTAAAATAAAAAACTGGGTCAACATGGAAGGGAAGCCTAAATGCCCCCCAACACTTTGCATCATCCCCAATTTATTGAAAATCAAGCACAAACATGGAAGAATGATGATACAAATAGAAGGTTTACGACACAAAAACCATGCCTATATCCAAGCACCAATAGGGGTGATGAGGGTCATCCAATCACACATAGCATGATCACGAGCGAACACATCACACACACACAAAATATTAAGAAGAGGCCTCCTCTTAACATTGATCAACCAATAGGTCATCTGCTTCCCACTCTAGATCATCATAGGGGGAAGAAGGGGGAAGGAGTACGAGCCTGCAATGGTGGGATGTTAAGAGGAGGATCATTCGGCCCTCTCACAACAAGGGCCAAGGAAGAAGGTATTGCAAGGTCTTCTTCACCGAGATCTTATGGAGCTAAGGTCAATGATTTCGTGAAGATCACTGACAAGTATGAGACTTCATCCACAGAGTTAAAAATGCACCTTATAGGGGAACTGTGTTTAACTTCAATGGACGGGGTAGGCTATGCCTAAGATTCACCACTAGGATCGCTAAATGACTCAAGAGTGATGAAAAACTTAGGGGAAGCCAGGACCGGTTCTATTACTAGGATAGAACAAGTCAACACAGGACCACCTTGCAAAGAAGGTGGGCTCCTCTTACATTCTTCGCTGCTAGAAGGACCACACTCCACCTTTTTCTTTGTCAGAGGAGATGAACTCCCCACTGACAAGGCCAGAGCTATGGAGGAAGAGGAGGAAAGAATCGCAGTGGATACAATTGAGGTATTAATCATATCCACAAGTTTTAGGAAAGGCTGGATATCTAGAACGGACATCAACAAATGCGGCTCCACCAAAGGAGTAATGAACACATGTACCCCCTTGGGGTTAGGCACATTCGTACTCGCTATGAGAGCTGGAAGCAGTGTGGAACTAGACTGGAGAGAAGCAAAAGGAAGGGAAGAGGGCAACACTATAGGATGCCCTAAAGTAGGGGTGGTCGTCTCTTCATCCTTCCTTTGCGAGGTGGCCTACTTAGCCAAAAGATCCTTTTGTCGACACTTGTGTTCGCGCGCAAGGTAGTTTCTATGGCTCTTTGAGCTAGAGGATGGAGGTTGCGAAGGAACAAAAGGCTCCTGCTCAACCATGGGAATGTCCACTACAACCATTTCTGGTAGAGGAATGGATTCCTGAACGAGAACAAGAGGAATAGGTTGAGAAGCATCAGGGGGAGTCAACTCAAGAGCCTCAGCAATAAGCCTCTTCTCGTTCACCACTTTGGGAGCAGGAGTGATAGGAGGCTAAGGAGGTCGAGACAAAGAGGACTCTCCATGGGAGACCTTCTTCTTGTCATACCGAACGGTCTAGGCTTCGTTGGTAAAATAGGGAGTTTAAATGCAGGACACTTAGGCTTTCACCAAGCGGGAACCATAGGATTTTCCTGTAGAGGAGGAAAAGAACCTGATGGTACCACAACAAAGTGAGAAGAAGTGTTTGAATGACCAGTCAAAGAGGAAGAAGGAGGATCTTGGGACTGCTTCTCTTCTTCCTTCTTTTGTGCCTTAGTGGCATCAATGTCAGCCTTTAAGCAAGCCCTATGTGAAACAACATAAGGCGAGGGAGGGTATCTCACTTTCGGTCTCAAGTGCCCTTTCTTATAATTCTAATATGTTTGATGTAGAAGGTCTGTCTTAGGTAGAAGAGGACCAACGGGTGCAGGCCAAGAGTAGTCCAAGGAGTAGCTACCATGAGCAACTAGTGGTCTCTAACTGATGTCATGGATTACGTGTACAGAACCACCATGGATAAATTTTAAGCATTTATGCATGACCGAGGGTACCACGTTCATTTCTACCAACCAAGGGATACCTAGTTTCACCCTAAAGATCTCATACCCAGGGATAATTTCAAACAAGAGGTTCACAAATTTGGGTCCCACCAAGATCGACAAGACAATACAACCTAAAGGGGTCATGGAAAATCCATCATGTGTGTGGATGGTACTCACGGGTACATCATACCCATCTTTATGTAAGAAATTGATCAACATAATCTCCTTAGTTGTGATGTTTACTTGTGACATCGGATCAATGAGAACACCCGATATGATGTTTTCGATGATCTACGCAGGGATATAGAGAGGAGATGGTTCCCTATTAAAACCCATCAGCAGGTCATGTGAAGCAAAGGTTATACCAGTACCAATATCCACAGGCTATGTAGAGGAGATAGGTTGATGCAGGAAGGAGGCCATTGCACACACTAGACAATACTTTCACAAATTCCCTAAAGGTAAAAGGATAAGACAGTGACCCAATTAAGGTTTCATTATGCAATACCTTCAGAACCTTCCAACTACACCAACTAGGGGTCGCAGGTTGGGTTGTAAAGTGACAACCTCAAAACACTCGCACCTACAACAATCCTAGAGTACGAGGAAAGGAACTATAAGTATTGCAAAAATGGAACCAAAATGGTTCACATCAAGTTCACCAAAAATGTAAGAGAGGGGGACCACCACATGCAAGGCCCCAAGTCAAGGAGGGCCAAGATGTGGAAGGCTTCCCTAACTTACCTCAGCTTAATGGGGTGTTAGGATATGTGGGACGAGAATGATGAGGACTATAAGGTCCTTCCACCATTCTACAAACCTAAAATATAGAATGGGGCTAGGCAAGCTAGTTTTTAGGACCAACACTGTGCCTCAGAAAGCTCTCTACCCAAGGACCGAAGTGCGGTCCTTGAACTACAACACGATGCACTGGCGTCTCTAAAGTGTGCTAGCATCCGTACGACCAAAAAACTATAGAGACAAGGTAAATCCTAAGAAAAAAAGATAACGTCCCAGCTAACTACTACTAAAGGGCCAAAATAATGTGATTAAGTGAGCAAAGTACTCTCTAATGTGATGAAGCAAAAATATGAGAGTTAAGGTGGCAAGAAGGATCTCACAAAGGAACTTGTTTTCTAGCTAGTTCCTCAAAATCACATTCACCTGCACACAAAGAGGAGGAAAATTTTGGGTGGCTATATATGGGCCTGCCTCAGTCAAACCCTTGTTTAGGTGTTTCCACCTCCATGGACAGCCAAGAAAGTGAGTATGATAAAGATAGTACTATAATGAAGAACACCAAAAACACTACAAAATAGTAAGTGTGCTTACTCAACCAAGTGATAAAGGAGAGGAAAGGGAAGCTTACCAACTCCACCAAGATCACTCAAGGTTGCTTGGGGGATAAAATGAGAGTACTCGAGCCTTTGTTGCAATGGTGTTTGTCCCCAACTTGCTCTATCAAAGTGATGGAGTGATGTATTTGCTGCAATGAGGTGCAAAGGTGTTGCTAGAATGCTTGAGAGTGAGTGTAAGAGAGTGAAGTTGAATGCTTGAAGTTGTGAATAAGATGAAATGCTTGTTCAAGGAATGAATTTGAAGGAGGGAGTGAAAGAAATAGCCATATTCAGGTAGGTCAAATGAAGAGGGCATTACAACTTGACTCCCAATGAGAAGTGTAACACCTCTACAGGTTCAACCACAGGAATCTACTAGGGACGTAAACGTGCCACGCAGGTGTCCCCAATAGAAATTCCTCTGCCAACACTCAAAACGGGTGCCAAGTGTGATGAAAACAATGGGCTTTGGTGGAATTAATCCTCTAAACTTGGTTTTCTAAAGTGAAGGAAAAAATGGGAATTTGCATAAGGGGTGCAAATTCACTCCTATACAATGGGGAATTGGTGTCTATACATGGAGGATAAAATAAATGTGAAATCTATGGTACTATGTATAAAAATGGATAGTTTATGATTAGATATGTGATAATTTATGTGTAAATAAATATAGGAGAAGGATAAGTGAATGAGACTAAATTTGCAAAAGATTGTGCCATTTTTTGAAATGCAATAACACATTCTCTCAAATTGGTCCCAAAATTAAATGGGAATCGACATGGGTATGAAAATCACACAATTAAAATTTTCCTTCACTTTGAGATGCATGTGTATCATAAATTGATTATATATCTCAAATTATATGACCACTCACCAACTTGCATGAAAGTAAATACTTATAAATTGAAAGAATGATAGGTTCATATAAAGTAATAGACTCCTCTAGATATCTCTATGTGTTTAGTGTCCTTTATATTCATGCTCCATGTAAACTTTCAAAATAGAGGGAAAATGTACAATGAGTAGCTTTTATCTCACAAATGAAATAGGCAAAAAATATAAACTTGATTAACTATGTAGGAAATTGAAAAGTTGGTAATGAAAGTTCAAAGTTGTGTCACACTTTATGCCAACTTACTAGCACAAATAAATTAATGTACATTTTCATTTGAAAGTCAAATCTATCCAAAGATATGGTCTAGATAGATTAGATCTAGGGTACAACTTTTTCAACTAAAAAAGTCCACTAAATTAATAAATTATATGTAGCATAATTTTGGCTCCAATTTGTCAAAAAAAAAATTGAAAAACTTGATGTTCTTACAACTCCTACTCATGTAAATAACATTTTTTAAAAATATAAAAAATATCCTTTTGTAGATCAATATAAAAATACCTAAGTTTAAAATAAGGAGTAGGATTAGGAAATTTTTCTTGTATGAAAATTGATATGGCACATTGCCACATGGCATATCAAACAATATATATATATATATTAGAACTTTATTTTGGCATGATGATGATTTTTTCATATAGTCTTTGTCATTACTTGAAATCTTGATCATAGTAAACTTTGTGATGATATATGCCCCCTACAATTAGTTGCATCAGTAGGATGTAATTAATAGGAAGAGAGGGAAAAATACATAAAATATACATTTAATCCAAGTTGTAACACATTTAAAGTGGCACCTATAATAAGTGCACCACGTAATAAGTAAGAAATATATCTAGAATGATAATATAGGGAAATTATATGGTCTATAGATGGATCTCAAGGTATAAGGTTTCCCCAAAAAGGGTAAATAAAAAGTGTTACAAGTATGTGCAGTTAGTGTTTTCATTGATGTCAACTATATGAGCAGGAGATTGTTGCAAGGATGTGAGAAGTTGGTATTGATTTGATGTTCTCTCTAATGATGCTTTGATTAGTTGCATTATGTTGTCATTAGTAAGCTACTAGTTTCAACCTCTAGTGTTGCTTTGATAAGATTTTTCCTATGGATGTATGGTTGATTTTTTATATTTCATTTGGCTTGGTGGCGATGAGGAATTTTTGAAGATGTGTCTCTGATGCTTGGTTTCCAAGTGCTTTTGAGAAAATTTGAATAAAAAGAGGAAACAGTGTGTTGTAGTGGTGTTCTATGTTGTAGTGTAGCATTCTAGTTTGGCTTTGTATTTCTTCTATGTTGAAGATATACTTGTGTGGTTTTGATATGTTGATTAAAGGTGTTCAAAGGTGTTGCATTCATAATTTGGTGTGTTGTATCAATGTGTAGAGGAATTTTTGTTCACTAGTGTATGAATTGTGTATTGTAGATGTGTCTAGGAGAAATATTTTTTCTCCACATTTCTCCATAGAGTGGTTTTAGGTCTTGCAGATTTAGAAGGGTGTTGATAGTGTTTGTATCTTTCTTCAGTTGAAGTTGCCTAATTTTTGGTGCTTCAGAAGTCAGTTTCTTGAGTTGTAGTGTATGGAAGAATTAATTGAGTGTATTAGATGTGTACATTCTTCAAGTGAAAGTTGTTGTGAAGGAATTTGTTGGATTCCAAGATGTTTGTGGAATATTCTAGATTTTTTTCAAGCATGGTGTGCAGTTCATGATTCATCTTTGGATTTGAGGAAGCATGTACTGAAATGTTAATGGTGTTAACACAAGTTCGATTGACCTTGGGTTTTTACACTAATTTTGGAGTTGCTTCGGTGTTTTAGGAAGTGTGGTGTGGTGTTTATTAGTATATTTAGATCCTAGATAAGGTGTGTTGTGGTCCACCTAAGATTTCCTTTCCATCACGGGAATGTTTTGGCACTGACCTAATTTGAATTTGCATGGTTGAGGTGCATAACCAAACTTGGAGAATGTTTTCAAGGTTGAAGATGGTATAAATATGTGTTGAGTTGTGGAAGGATGAAAAGATAGATGTTTGTGATGCAAATGGTGTGAATTGTAGAGTTGTAAGGTGAAAATTTGTGTAGTGTAGTGTGATATTTCATGTGTTATATTACTAGATGTAGTGAGCAGAAGGTGACTACAATATTCAATTGTAAGACTATTAAGGTGTTGGTGATGTTGTGATGGAATTTTCTATTGCATCGAGATGGATTTCTCATTATAACACTCTTCTCTATCTTCTTTTCTATTTGAGCAATGATCCTTTCTTTCTCTTGGGAAATGAGCCCTCTGAAGTGAGCCCTTTGTAACCAATGTTGATATTACTTTACATTGTGATCTAATCCTCACTATGGTTTTTCCCTTCTTGGCCTTTCTACAGTGTTTCTTTATACATGGTGTTGATTTGGTTTTATTTTTGTTATCTTCTTTCATGATAAATCATTCTAATTGGTTAAGGGTTAATTGAATTAATGTGGATCTATATGTTTGTGAAGATTTTGAAGTTTTAAGGTACAACTGATTCCCCCCCTCTCAATTTTCTTGTGCATTCAATAATTCATATCAGAGGAAGGTTCCTTGGAAGAAATCTTAACCGCTTGAGGTAGATCTAGGATGGCACTCATACTCAAGAAAGGTGTTCCTTTGTTTGATGGATCATATTATATGCATTCTAGAAAACAAGGATGGAAAGTTCTTAGATTTGAAATTTGGAAGTCTATTGAGACTTGATATACCATACCTGCAAATGGTCCAAAGATTGATGATGAGATGAAGGCCTATGAAAAAATGGTAAAGCAAAGTATGCTCTCTTAAGTGGTCTTGCTAATTTTTAATTGGTGAAAGTTATGAATTTGAAAACTGCTAGAGAAATTTAGGTAAAGTTAGAAAGCATTTATGATGGAGATGATAAGGTCAAGCAAGCTAAGATGCAAAATCTAAAGATCATGATTGAGACCCTATGAATTTTGAAGATGAAAACATCACAAGATACTTGTAGAATATGGATGAAGATTTCATCTACATCAGAGGTCTTGGTGTAAAACTAAAAGAAGTGATAAAGAAGGTACTCATAACTCTTCCTAAATCTTATAGTAATAAAGTTTCTACTATTGAGGAATTACAAAATTTGAATCAATATACTAGAGATCAATTGTATGTCTCTTTAACTACTTTTGAAATGAGAGATTTTGGTACAAGTAATGCAAAAGTTGAGACTACTTTTAAGATTGGGAAATCAGAAAAGACTATGGAATCAGATCAGGAGGATCTTGATGATATGGAAGCTAACTTTGTGAGAATAATGAAAAAGGGTACTGAAAATTGCAAAGGTGAGATTCCTTTAAAATGTTTCAGTTGTGAAAAGATAGGTCATTATGCTTCAAGATTTCCAAATAGAGCTTTGAAAGAAAAAATGGGGAGAACAAAGGTAAGATGATTAAGAAAAGTTATTATGTTAGAGAAGATGCTATTATATCTAATGATGAATCTAATTATGAGGATGATGAGGATGGTGAATTATTTTTCATGGCTTTAAAAGATGAAACTAGTTCTACTAGATCATTGATAGTGGATTCTCTAATTATATGAACAATGATAAGAGTAAGCTTTTTAAACTTGAAAAATATGGAGGAATTGTTAGGTTTGGTGATGATACGTCTACTAAGATTATATGGAAAAGGTTCAATCAATTTTGATGGAAACCATAACACTAATGATGTTCCTTATGTTAAGGGTTTATGACATAATTTCTTGAGTGTTGTACAAATGTGTAGCAAAGGTTACAATCTTCTATTTCAGGATGATGGCTATGAGGTTAAAAAAGGCTCTAGAACTATGATTGATACTAGAAGAAGGATAGATGGAAATATCTATCAACTCAAAGGTGTTGATGGTTATTGTTTCATTACTTGGATCAATGAGAGTTAGCTATGGCATACAATAATGTGTAACATAAATTTTGATAGCCTAGTGATAATAAGTTTAGTTCAAGTTGTGAGAGATCTACCAAATATTACAAACCCTATCAATGTTATTTATAAGGAATGTCAAGTTGGAAAACAAGCAAGAATAAGTTTCAAATTCAAAGAATAATCTTCTACCAGACTATTAGAATTGGTGCATATAAATCTTTGTGGTCCTAATAGAGTAAGAATTCTTCAAGTTGGCAGGTCTTTAATGCTATTGATTGATGATTATTCTAGAATGACATGGGCTAATTTTCTCAAAGAAAAATCAAAATCCCTGGATAAGTTCAAAGAATTCAAAGTTATGGTTGAGAATGAAATGGATATGAAAATCAAGTTCTTGAGTTCTAACAGAGGTGGAGAGTTTACCTCCAATGAGTTCAATATCTTTTGTGAGAATCATGGAATAAAGAGGCATTTATCTACCCTTAAGACTCCACAACAAAATGGTGTGGTTGAAAGAAAGAATAAGGTTGTTCAAGAAGATGCAAGGACAATTATGAAAGAAGAAAATCTACCAGAAGTCTATTGGAGAAAAGCAATTCATAATGTTGTTTACATACTTAATAGAATGAAAGTAAGAGCAAAGACTCCCTATGAGCTATGTTATGGAAGGATTCCTACTATCAAATACTTCAAAGTGTCTAGAAGAAAATTATATGTCAGAAGAGATGAAGAAAACTTAGGAAATTTTGATGCAAGGTATGATGAAGGTATCTTCCATGGATATTCTACTAAAATCAAAGCTTATCAGTGCTACAACAAGAGGCTAAGAAATATTGCTAAGAGTGCAAGTTTCAAGGTTGATGAAGACATATAGAAGAATTTAGCGGTGATAGATGGATATGAATCATATGAGTCTTCTTATAGAGAAGAAGAAAAATCTAAGGAAAAAGAAGTACAAATTGAAGAGGAAGAAGCTCTGAAAAGGAATTCTCAAACTCCTAAGTATTTTTAGAAGAATCATTCTAAAGAATAGATCATTAGTGATAAGAGCAAAGTTATACTAACAAGAAGGAAATTTGTTGAAGAATAGGTAAATCTATGTTTACTTTCTGAAGTTGAACGTAAAATAGTGATTGAATCATGCAAGGATTAGTATTAGATCAAGACTATGGAAGAAGAACTAATACAAATTGAGAAAAATCAAACTCAGGAACTTGTCCCAAGGCCATAAAATAAGAATTTGATTGGAACTAAGAGGGTATTCTGAAACAAACTAGATGAGAGTGGAGAAGTGGTAAGAAACAAGGCAAGTCTTGCGTGTGGGGTGAAGCCACATAAGTGTTTTACACTTTTGAAGAGGAAGGAAATTTGAGAAAAAATGACCCCATGGCAAAAAAACTGGTTTTAGGGGTTCGCATGAACCTACATGTTCAACCAAACCATAAAGGGGTTCGACCGAACTAGGGTTCGAGCGAACCCATTAACTATTGGGCCCACATTTCCTGCCCAAAAAATAAAGGAAAAATGCATATTAGTGGGGGTTCGAATAAACCCTGGTTCGCTAGAACCCCTGGGGGTTCGCTAGAACCCCGCTGGTTCTAGCGAACCCCCTTTTTCCCTAATTTTTTAATTTGTTCACACAGAAAACCTAAAATTTTACGCTTTCAAGCTCCGGTTGGGGATGAAAATGGGGGAATATTTAGAAACCAAACTTGGAATCAAGTAGCCTTAGAACGAGCTATCCAATGAATATAATTTTAGTATGTTTTGGTTTTATTATCTATCTATTTTTTAAGTTTTATTAAATATAGGATTTTCATCAAAAACAAAAATCTATGTTCTACACAAGTGGAAAAATAGAATATTATAAAAAAAAAATTAAAAATATGAGTGCACAAGATATTGAAGTCCTTGATCCAACAAAAAAAAAAGAGAAGAATTTTGATACATACAAGAAAAGTTATGCGTATACGATGGCGCTATGTCCGAATTGTCATTTGATTGACTTTGAAACTTGATTAGAGAAAAATATTTAATTAAAAACTATCTAACCAAGTGGAAGCACTAGATATCAGAGTTAGAAATCTAAATTTGAAAGAATTGGAATTTTATCCTTCATGGAAAAAAAGTTATGCATTATAATTTGTAGGTCACTTTTTAAAAATGTTGTTTTTGAAAAAACCAATTTTGTGGGAGATGGAAAAAGAAGTGGATTCCAAAAAATTGAAAAAATATTTTTAGAATCTACAGACAAAAGGTGACAAGACTCTAGTTTACATCATCTTCAAATTCCTTACGGTTTAATCGCTATAGGTGCCCGAATGTGGAGATTGTGTTAAAAAAAAAATATCAGTGTCCAGTTGGGCCAAAAAGTGTAAACCACTATTGTGGGATCACCCTATGTAAAAGGAATAGAATTTGAGGAAAAATTTGCTCCAGTGGAAAGAATGGAAGTATCAAGATGTTATTGGCTTTTGTAGCACATAAGGATTTCAAAGTATATCAAATGGATGTGAAGTTTTCTTTATTGAACGGAGAATTAGAAGAAGTATACATAGAACAACTAGAAAGATTTCAGTTATCAAATAAATCAGATATTGTCTATAGATTGAAGAAGGAATTATATGGATTGAAGCAAGCTCGCAGAGCTTGGTATGCAAGGTTAGACAAGTACTTATTATAGAAAATATTCAATAAAGGTACTATAAATAACAATCTTTACTTCAAATTTGAAAAATATCAAATCTTCATTGTAGTTGTGTATGTTGATGACATAAGTTTTGGAGGAAATGAAGCTGTGTAAGAAATTTGCAGAAGAGATGCAAAAAGAATTTGAAATGTCAATGTTTGGAGAGATGAATTGGTGTAGGGAACCAAGGAATTAATGGAAAATTTGAAAAATATTAGTTATTTTGGTGTGTTAAATTCTTTTGGTTGTAATAAGGTCATTTAAGACCATGTCTCATGTTTTGGAAGTTAGTTTTGGTCGCTATGAGTGATAGGTGGTTAAGTTGTCAAATGTTCTTAATTTTGCAAAATTTGTCATGTTGCAAAAATTGTAAAAAATAGGGAATGGAGGTAGATAGGATGCATTTAAGGTATTTTTTATTTGCAAGAGCATGGAATGAGGATTTGGGCAAATAGGTTGATGGCCTAGTTTGAAAATCTCTTGTGTTTGAGCATAGAAGTTGCCTAAGAGGTAGGGTTTGAAAGAAATCTCTTGGAGAGTGGTTTGAAAGAGTTGGAATATTTTAGGTAGGTCATGTTTGACATGTCTAAGGTGTTGGTTTAAATATTTGAGGTTGGGAGTGTGTTAAACTAACAGGTTCCTATTGGAACAAGCCTAATTAGGCATTTTTCAAGCATAGCAGCAAAATTTTGAACATTATGTTCCAAAGAAACCCTATTAGCATTTAAGTTATGTTATTTAAGGGGATAAAGGGTATCCTAAATAGAGATTATATTATGGGTTTGAGATCTGGTTTGCAAATTAAGCGATAAAAACCTTGTTTGTTGTTCTAAAAGGAATAGTGGCAAATTATGAGGAAAGTCATTCTATTTGAGGTGTTAATATTTTGAAAAAGAATTTTTTGAGTTCGATTGATTGTGATATCCCTTTTTCTACATAAAATTGGTATCTGAGCATAGGTTTGATCTGAAGAAGAAGAAATGTTGAGTTGAAATAATTGCAAAGATGTCTCCAAAAGGGAATGCCATTACTAGAGAATTGAATGAGTTGAAAGAAAAACATGCCAAAGACATGAGAGAGATGAGAAAATTGAAGGAGAGGCTTGCTTCCCTAGAAACAAGTTAGAAAAGAGGTGTGGTCATAGGTAATATGAGTTATCACGAAGAAGAAGAGGAAAAGGAAAGTTTCCAAGGGTCTGAGGAAGAGATGGATCCTGATGACTTGAGGATGGAAAGGCTTTTGAATGCAGTCAAGGGAGATGAGTAGAAGACAAAAATGGATTTACCTATGTATAGAGGAAATATGGATAGTGAAGAGCTACTAGATTGGATTGGATCATTGGATAACTATTTTTATTATGAAGATGTGTTAGAGGATAACAGGGTGAGGTTGACCAAGACAAAATTGAAGGGCCATGCTTTGCTTTGGTGGGATTGTGTACAAAGTGAAAGGAGAAAGAAAGGAAAGTCCAGAATCACCTCTTGGAATAGGATGGTGGCTAAACTCAAAAGTAAGTTCCTACCTACTAATTACACTTTTTAATTGTTTAAGAGAATTCAAAATCTCAAGCAAAAGGAGATTGATGTGCAGACATATACAGAGGATTTCTATAGGTTGAGCATAAGGGAAATTCATACAAAGGATGATGAAGATATAGTAGAAAGATACATGAATGGGTTGAGATACAACCTCCAAGATGAATTGAGTCTCACCACTCCAAGAACAGTGGAAGAATATTACCAATTAGCTATCAAGGCTAAAGACAAATTGAAGAGAACGAAAGAGAAGCAAGATAGGGGTAGAGAAGAAATTCTAGAGGAAGAGATTCATTTTCTAACTCAAGGAATTCATTTGAGAACCAAGAAGATGCAAGAAAATTCCAATACCAAGTTGTTGATCAAAGAGGTTGATTTAGAGTTGGTAGATCATGCTTTAGAGGTAGATTTGGAGGTCAAGGAAGAGGCTCACAAGGATTCATAGGAAGGTGCTATCAATGCAACAAATTTGGACACCAAGCATGGTAGTAAAATGAAGTTCAATCCTCTAGTTCACATTGAGGTGAAAGAAGAGCTCATTGGTGCAAGAAGAGGACAATGAGAGTGTAAACTCTCCATCACAACATGTTGCTCCTGAAGTTGGAGAATCACTAATGGTGAGAAGAACTCTCATCAAAGCATCAATGGAGAAGGATCCATCACAAAGGACACTCTTCAAAACAACTTGTAAGTGTATGGATAAGGTATGTAAAGTTTTAATTGATTTAGGAAGTATAGATAGCATGGTTTCCATTGAGATGGTTGAGAAACTTAAGTTGCCTAGAATACCACATGATACTCCTTATAAAGTTTCTTGGTTGAATGAGGGTCAATATGTTTTGGTAAATGAAAAAAGTTGGGTGGATTTCAATATAGGAGGGTATAAGGACAAAATTCTATGTGATGTGTTACCTATGGATGTGTGTCATTTGCTGCTAGGGAGACCTTGGCAATTTGATAGGCATGCTATGTATGATGGGAGAAGGAATACCTATGAGATTGAAAAAGATGGAGTTTCTTATAATTTGACACCATTGATGGAGGAAGATAAAGGGAAAACCATGAAACCTAATGTGATGATGGTAAGAAGGAAGGAATTCATCAAGGTGAAAGAAGAGGAGAATATGAACCTTGTAGCCACTACTACACATGGAGACATTAGGATAGCAGCATTAGGGAATGATATGATTTTGGAGGGAAATGATGTTGAGTTGAAGGTCAAGGATGGATTGATTTTTCAGATTCAAGATTGGCTTAAAAGTTATGTTGATATGAGGATAGAAGAGGTGTTCCATTCAATACTTTCATAAGAGGATAGTGGTCATTCAAATTCTTTCATATCAGAGGTTAGTACACCTGATAAAGTAGCAAACATAGGGGTAGAACATTAGATAGAACAAATGGAAAGGAAAAGTGAAGAGGTTAAGGCTAAGTTGTAAATAAATGTGGACAAGTCCAAGTACACCATTGAAGAAAAGAGGAAGGTAGTGCATTGCAAGGTAGGAGATGAGGTTGGAGGTGAAGAAGCAAATTTGACAACATTCTCAGATGAGGGAGCGATCAAAGATCATCCATGAAGTGAAGAGTAGCATTCTCATGTGAAGAACTGGTCAAATCCAAAGGACAATGCCTATTTCGAATACGTGTTTCATTGGAAGGAGTTTCCTAATGGAGATATCACTTGGAGGTTAGAGGATGCAATGGACAAGCATGAATTTACTATTGTTGCACAGTCCTCAAGGGGACTTGAGTCAATTTTTCCCAGGGAGTATGGTGCAGGGCACCAAGGAATTCATGGAAAATTTTCAAAATATTAGGTATTTTGGTGTGTTAAATTCTTTTTGGTTGTAATAAGGTCATTTAAGACCATGTCTCATGTTTTGGAAGCTAGTTTTGGTCACTAGGAGTGATAGGTGGTTAAGTTGTCAAATGTTAAATTTTACAAAAGTTCTCATGTTGCAAAAATTGCAAAAAATAGGGAATGGAGGTAGATAGGATGATTTTAAAGTATTTTGTGTTTGTAGGAGCGGGGAATGAGGATTTGGGCAAATAAGTTGATGCCCAAGTTTGAAAATCTCGTGTTTGAGCATAAAAGTTGCCTAAGAGGTAGGGTTTGGAAGAAAGCTCTTGGAGAGTGGTTTGTAAGGGTTGGAATTGTTGAGGCAAGCCATGTTTGGCATGTCTAAGGTGTTGGTTTGAAGAGTGGAGGTCGGGAGTGTGTAAAACTAATAGGTGCCTATTTGCACAAGCCTAATTAGGCCTTTTTCAAGCATAGCAACAGAATTTTGAACCTTATGTTCCAAAGAAACCCTATTATCATTTGATATTTGTTATTGAAAGGGATAAAGGGTATTCTAAATGGAGATTAGATTTTGGGTTTGAGACCTAGTCTACAAATTAAGTGAGAAAAACCTTGTTTTTTGTGCTATAAGGAATAGTGGAAAATTTTGAGGAAAGTCATTCTATTTGAGGTGTTAAGATTTTGAAAAATAATTGTTTGAGTTAGTTTCATTGTGAGATCCATTGCTCTGCATCATGAATTTATTCCTTGGGATACAAATCAATGAGATAAATAAAATTATTTTCATTTCACAGTCAAATTATGTCAAGGAAATGTTGAAGAAGTTTGGAATGAAATATTCTAAATCAGTATATACCCCTATGGTTATTGGTTGCAAGTTGAGCAAGAATGATTAAACTCCTAAGGCTGATTAGAGAAAGTATAAATAAATTATTGGAGGACTACTATATCTAACTGCTATTAGACCAAATATCATGTTGTGTTTTGTCTTGTGGATAAATTTCAAGAAGATCCTAGAGTCACATGCTACAGCAGTATGAGGATATTCTGATACTTGAAGGGCACTCTGAATCATGGCTTGTGGTATCCAAAAGATATTGACTTTACTATGAATGCTTACATAGATGTAGATTGGCCTAGTTGTGTAGATGACAAAAAAATTACAATTGATGGTGCATTCTTTCTTGGACACAGATTAGTTTCATGGCTAAGCAACAAATAAGATTCGATGTCTTTATCTATTGCAGAAGCATAATACATTGCAGCAACATCTTGTTGCACACGATTTTTTTTAATGAGGAAAACATTAAAAGATATTAGAGTGGTATATGATGAACTAATTTCTATCTTCTATGATAATACAAGTTCTATCACTAGATCAAATAATCTGGTAATGCATTCAAGGAAAAAGCATATCTCAATCTAGTACCACTTTTTGAAAGAGAAGGTTATAGAGAATGAAGTGAAGCTTTAATAAGTTCCTACAAATGATCAAGTTGATATATTTACTAAGGATCTTCCTAAGGATGCTTTTGAGTATCTTTGAGAGAAGTTGGGGTTTATTTCCCCTCCTTTGAACTAGATGCATAAGGAGATGCATTAGTCTAGTGGATCTCAAAATTCATTATTTGGTCTGGATTGATATTGGTGGCTACCTCTCAAGCAGAGTAGGTAGTGACATTATTGGCTGTTGCAGTCAAGATGAGTGAGATTTATCATTGTGCAGTGGTTGTTAATGAGGTAGTATGGTGTGTGCTCCTAAGGGGGGTTATGGAGAGCAATAAATGAAAGGAAGTTGTAGAGCAATGGTGAAAGGGGGAGAATGAATGATGCAAATATTTTTTTCATTTTCCATTAATGTCAAAGGGGGAGAGTATAATGTGAAAAAAAATAAAGGGAGAGAAATTCATGTAAAGAATATGTGAAGGGAGAGAGTAATGAGATAGTTGTGTAAGGGGGAGAAAGTAAAAGAAAAGAGAAGAGTTGGTATAGAGAAAGAGTGTTGATGATCAGAGTTGTGTTTGTTGTTGATGGTTTTTCACATCATATGTTTCCATCAATGACAAATGGGAAGATTGTTGTAAGTATGTGCAATTGGTGTTGTCATTGATGTCAAAAAGCTTTGGTATTGTCATTGGTTTCAACTGTATAAGAAGGAGATTGTTGCAAGGGTGTAAGAAGTTGGTATTGAGTTGATGTTGTCTTTGATGATACTTTGATTAGTTTCATTATGTTTTCATTAGTAAGCTATTGCAGTTGACCTCTAGTGTTTCTTTGGTAAGAATATTCCTATGGATGTATGGTTGAGTTTCTATGTTGTAGTTGGCTTGGTGGCAATGAGAAAGTGCTAAAGATCTATCTCTAGTGCTTGGCTTCCAAGTGCTTTTGAGAAATTTGAATAAAAAGAGGAAATAGTGTGTTGTAGTGGTGTTTTGTGTTACAGTGTAGAATTTTGGTTTGGATCCACATTTCTTCTATGTTGAATATCTACTTGTGTGGTTTTTGCATGTTGATCAAAGGTGTTCAAAGGTGTTGCATTTAGAATTTGGTGTGTTGGATCATTGCGTAGAGGAAGGTGTGTTCACCAGTGTGTGAATTGTGTATTGCAGAGGTGTCTAGGAGAAAAGTTTTTGCTCTACATTTCTCCATAGAGTGGTTTCAGGTCTTACAGATCTGGAAGGGTGTTGATAGTGTTTGTATCTTTCTTCAATTTAATTTTCTTAAGGTTTGGTACTTTAGAAATCAGTTTCTTGAGTTGTAGTGTATGGAAAAATTATTTGAGTGTATTGGGTGTGTACATTCTTCAAGTGAAAGTTGTTGTGAAGGAATTTATTATATTCCAAGATGTTTTTGGAATATTCTAGATTGTGTTCAAGCATGGTGTGTGTTCCATGAGTCATCTTTGGATTTGAGGAATCATGTACTTAAAGTTTAATGTTGTTAGTAACACATGTTCATCCAACCTTGGGTTTTTACACTAATTGCAGATTTGTTTCAGTGCTTTTGGAAGCATGGAATGGTGTGTATAAGTGGATTTTAGGTCATATCTAAGGTTTATTGTGGTACGCCTTCATTCCTTTTCACCATGAGATACTGACCTAATTTGAATTTGCGTGGTTGAGGTGCATAGCCAACCTTGGAGAATGTTTTTAAGGTTGAATATGGTATAAATATGTGTTGAGTTGTTGAGGGATGAAAAGATAGATGTGTGTGATGTGAATGGTGTGAATTTTAGAGTTGTAATATGTGAATTTATGTATTGTAGTGTGAAATTTCATGTGTTAGATTACTAGATACAATGAGTAGAAGGTGTCTACAATATTTTGTAGTATTATGAAGGTGTTGATGATGTTGTGGTGGACTTTTTTGTTGTATTGAGATGGATTTCTCATTGTAACATTCTTCTCTATCTTCTTTTCTATTCTAGATCCTTTGGCAGTGAGCCTTTCTTTCTCTTGGGCGGTGATCCCTCCACCTATGAGCCCTTTATAATCGATGTTGATATTACTTTTTATTGTGAGCTAATTCTCATCGTGTTTTTTCCCTTCTTTGGTTTTCCATGTAAATCTGATGTTTCTTTTTGCATGGTGTTGATTTGGTTTTATTTTTGTTATTTTACTTCATGATAAATCATTCTAACAAATTAAGGGTTAACTAAATTAATGTGGATCTAAATATTTGTGAGGATTTTGAAGTTTTAAGGTACAATTGATTCACCACCCCCTCTCAGTTGTATTGTGCATTAAAAAAAAAGGACTATTTGGTCCTAAATAGCCAAGAACACCTAAGTAGGTACATAAGGAAGAAGGATGTTAATATAATCATAAGGTGACATCTAAGAGAATAAGAACCTAATGGTAAAGGTAACATGATAGGTCCCTAGTAGTACCATAAATATACAAACATTTAATCTTAAGGTAATATGGGAGTAAGCATAATATCAATTAATGTAGACATAATTATAACAAAGGAAGGAGTGGAGAAGGGGATTTGATACTTACTCTAAAGAGATATCTCTAGAAGCATAAACTATCATAAAAACTATTTTTTCTTGCTAATAACTAGGTGAATTATAATTATTTAATAGATGTAATTGTTTGAAGAGCTCATTATAAGATTATAAAAATATATAACCAATACTCTCTTTATGACCTTCCAATGTTCTTTCCATGTTTTCTTTAAGGCTATTGGGAACTTGAATTTCTAGAGTAATACAAGAAAGGATTTTAATTGAATAACTACTTAAAATTAGAAACCACTCATACAAATAACATGAATGTCATGCAAAAGCCAAAATAAATAAATATTTATTAACTTAAATAAATATACCTTTATATGCTTACAAATATGTTAAAAACACACTTAATTATTATATAAATTAAAAATGGCATATCCCTATTATATGGTCAAGGATGGGTGAAGTTGTTGAACAAAAGTTTTCATTGATGTCAAAGGAGTTTATTATTGTCAAAGGAGTTAACTGATGACAAAGGAAGATGATCAAAAGATCAATGAGAATTAAACATAATGTACTATCATATCATTTTGAGTTGTTGTTGAAGTATATATTGCTAACTATATTGATAAAATAAGTTGAGGACTATTTGTAGTATCATTCTACATTTATTCATGTTGACATAAGTAATCTGAAAGTCTAGTATAGAATCTTTTTATGTTGTTACTCAAGATAGAGAGATTTCTCTAGCAATGCATTTATGTTTATTATTTCTTCCTAAAGGTGTGTTTGCTTTGTAGTTTCAATGGAGAGTATGTCTACACATGTTCTATATTCAAAAGTTTTATGGAATGGATGTTTATCGAGTGGAAAGTTTGAAGTGACAAAAGGTTCTCAGTGCCTATCTATCAACCAGTTGGTGTTACGAAACTATAGGCTAGTAGAGTACAGCACCTAGTGGTAGCATGTAGAGATAAAATAGGTCCAAGTTAAGGTTCATATGGAAGCATGTGGAATCATGTTGTTTTGGTAGAAACAAATTTGATTTAGGACCTACTTATTACACATTTCATGTAATTTGAATTTAGGTCCACCTTATATTATCTTGGTTAATTGTGGATCCCTAGCTAGCATGAATGAATGATTAATGTGATGCCTTGTATGTAATCATCATACATTTGTGTAGATGCATAATGTGAAGTATATGAATAATTGAAGAGAAGGTGGTGATTGAATATACAAGGATGTGAATATGTGCGAGCAAGTGTTATTTAATGTGAATCATCTCAATTAGTGTGCACCATCATAAGAAGATCTTGAGGAGTGTAGTAGAGTGTCTCAATAAAATTTAGACTTTGTGTAAGTTGTGTAACCAACATCAAAGATCCACAAGCTTTGTCTAAGTTGTAATCTATTAGGACTAGTGTTCCACTCACTAAGTTGGTGCTCAAATCATTCTATTGGGGATTGGTTTCTCCGGTAGGTTTGTGCCTACTTCATATTTTAAATTCCCTTATTATATTTCCACTTTGTGAGGCTAGATTTTGACAATAGATCCAAGCAACTATTCTCACCGTGGTTTTTTCCCATCTTTGGTTTCCATGTATATCTAGTTTTCTCATGTGCAGATGTGTGTGCTTATGTAGTTGCATGATTATCAGTATTTTCTTTGATTCAAGTTTAATATTTGATAAATGTGAAGAGTTCTAAATATATTTAATCTACTAATTCACCCCCCCTCTCAATAGCTTGTGTGCCCTTCAAAAATATCCTCAATATCATCTCCATGTGTTCTCCCTAATATTAAAAAATAATCCATATCTCTAGTCCATGATATTTTTCCCAGCTGACCTAATATACATAGTTGATTTGTCCTTTATACTAGAAAAATAAAATAGAACTCATTTCCCACCTTGATTTCTAGTCTTCACCAATATTTTTTCTATGATTTTATTGCTTCAAAATGGCTTGATATTTGTCCATATATATGACTCAACCATTATCCTCTTTCTTGGTCATTTAAATATAACTTTCAAGATTTCTAAGCATGATTTTCAAGTAAAATATTCAACCTATACATATTTTTCTATTCATTTCCACACCCATGTAGAGGTTTGAATTTACTTAATTGTCACATGGATAATTGGGAAAGAGATTCTAGTTATTTAAGTAATCTTATACCATTTGAAATTGTTTTAGCTTTTTGTTATATTATTTTTTAAACAAGATTTTATTGAGTTTCAATAATAGATTGGAGACATAAAATAGGTTGGTAGGGTTATAATATAGTGCTAGGTGTCCCTCTAAGTTGGATTCTTCAAGAATTACATCTATAAGTTGTCACTTCTATTTTTTGGTTGAAGTATTTCTCATGGCTACTAAAGTTGAAATTACTAATGAATTGAAAAGTGTTGTTTGATTTTTTCTCACATATTCACTTTTCTCTCAAAAATTTATGCAATTTCAAAAAACCATATTTTTTTTGCTTTTATAAAGAAGTTATGGCCATTTCTTTTCTAAAATCAATTAAACCTGAACTTGGATGAGTAATTTGAGATGCACGCACTCAAAATCTAAATTTATGACAAGAAAAATAATTATATACTTACTCTAAATATACTTTCCAAAATACTAAAGTTTTTATAAAATATTAAAAGAGTAAGAGGATGAAATGTTGCATGCACACAAAAGAGTCCCTATTTTTCTCACTAAAATATTACATAGTATCTGGTGTGCAATTCCACCTATTTTTTTATTATATTTAGTATTTTTAAAAACTGATTAGTCAAAATATAATTAAGAGAGTACTAAGATTTTTATATTTTTTATGATTTTCAAAGTGGATGTATCCTGAAAAATTGCATCATTGAGAGAGTGTGTATCACATAAATTGCATAAAAATAATTAAAAATATTAAAAAATAAACTTCAATGTGTAAATGATGAGGTGTAAAACAATCCTATATAAAAAAATAAAATAAAAAATCAAATTATGATAAGAAAATAAAAATTCATAAAGAAAAATAAATACATGTGTATCTAAGAAATATAGAAACATTAGTAAATGAAATTAAAAATAAATATGTTAGTGTATTTCAAATGTTAAAAAATTATATGGTTGGAAAGCTAATAAGACGTGTGAAATTTTGGTGGTAATTTTATTAAATATCATTACACAATGTGTAAACATGAGGATGTGCAAATTGAGAAACTCTAATGAAGCTCAAAAACACATGAAAAGGAGGAAAATTAACAATCCAAGCCTTTAGGATTGTTATTCGGACTTATTCCAAAGCAAAAAGGGTTGGAATTTTTTTTTACTAAAAAATGTAATTATTTTTTAAACATAAAACACAATCACATTTCATGTTCCACAAAACACAAGCACATTTTGTGGAACATGAAATATTATATATTTCATGTTCCAAAAAATGTAACTGCATTTTGGAGAACATTAAACATGATGCTTTATAAAACAAAAAGTGTGATCCAATTTTTTAAAACTAAATGCTTCTCATCCTACCCTTTGTATATATTACATCTTATCTATCTCCTCATTTCTCTCTATCTCTCCCTCTATATCTCTTTCTCTATCTCTCCCTCTATCTATCTCTATCTATCCCTCTATCTCTCTAACCCTATCTCTCCCTCTCTCTTGCCTCTCATCTCTCTCTCTCTCTCTCTTTATCTCTCTATCCTCTCTATGTATATATATCCTCCCTATCTCTATCACTACCCCTCTCTCCCTCTCCCTCTCTTTGTGTATATATTTTTATCTCCCCCTCTTCCCCTCTCTCCCCCTCTCTATATCCCTCCCCTCTCTCCCCCTCTCTCCCCCTCTCTCTTTCTCTATATTTATCCCTCTCCCTCTCTTTCTCTCTATCTCTCCCTCTCTCCATCTATCACTCTCACTCTCTATATTTCTATATCTCTCCCTCAATTTATCTATTTATATATATCTCTCTCACACCATCTCGATATGTCTCTCCCTCTCCCTCTCCCTCTCCCTCTCCCTCCATGTTCTTATATCTCTCTCCCATTTTATCTTTATGCCTTTGTCCCTCTCCACTATTCTCCCTCTCTTTATCTATATTCATATTCTCCCTCTTTATCTCTCTCCATCCCCTTTCTCTCCCCATCCCTCTCTCTCCCTTCATTATTCTCTTTCTATATCTCTCTCCCCCCTCTCTCTCCCTCTCCATCTATCTATTTTTATATCTCACCATTTGTTTACACTTCTCTCCCTCTCCCTCTTTAACATACATGGACTCTCTCTCCCTCTCCCTCTCCCTCTCCATCTCTATCTCTCTATTTCTTCCTCTATCTTCGTATCTCTCTATCCTCCATCTCCCTTTATCTCTCTCCCTCTCTATATCTCTACCTCTCGATCTTTATCTCTCCCTCTATCTATCTCACTATAAATATTTATTTCTCTATTTCTCCCTCTCCCTCTATCTCTTTATATTATTATATATGGATTAAATATATATAATCACTATCTATCACTATCTCTATATGTCTCTCCCTCTCCCTCTAACTCCCACCATATCTTTATAACTCTTACTATCTATATATCTCTCTCTTTATCTCTCTCCCTCTCCATTTCTCTCCCTCCCCCATCTCTCTCCATTCATCCCTATTTTTCTCTATATCATATCTCTCTCCATCCCTCTCTCTCTCCTATATCTCTCTCACCATTTATTTATGTTTATCTCCCTCTCACTCTATCTCTCCATCTCACTCCCTCTCCCTCTTTATCTCTCACTCTTCCTCTCTATATCTCCTTCTATTTATCTTTCTCTCCCTCTCCTCATCCATCTATCTCTTTGTATCTACATAGTTCCCCTATCTATACATTGGTGTGATTTTCACCTATCTAAGACCCCTATTTATACATATATGTCATTTACACTTGTCCCATACCCCTATCTAGACATATATTCTATTTACACCTTTTTGGAACCCTTGTTAAGATATCTATTCTAGTTACAATTAGAACTTAACAATTTCAAAGCCTACATTTGATCAAATTTCTCCAACATTCTAATCTCTATACAAGACATCACTTCTAGTTTGCATTAGTGCATTTTTTCCATTATATTTATTTTATTAAATATTCTTCTAAAACCTTAACATATTAGGTTTTTTATTCATTCCTCTTTTTTATGCATCTCAAGTTCCTAAGTCTAATTATATATCCAATACAATAGACAAGAGAACTATAGTGAAATTTTGAAGTTTACTAGATTTGATTTACAAATAGAGGGTGGGAATGTCTCATTCATATTGGACACCTATGCCATTTGTATCTACCTAGTACCCCTATCTAGACACTTGCACCATACAAATCACCCCTTTGGTAGAGGAAACCTATTGTAGCTTCTAAATTTGGACAATCGATTCCCATATTCTTTGTCAACCCATATAGTTGGTAACATTGGCATCCCAATTGCATCTAATTTATTTTATTTTAATTTTATCTCTCATATTCCTAGTTCATGTTTTTTTTCTTCTATTTTCAAAATTTATATTTCCATGTTAGGTCTCTTGGTATACTTTTAGACTCATCTCTAGTGTATGTTAATGTAGTTTCAAATTAGGCTAATTAGATTCAGTCTAAAACGCTTTAGTTTGTTGTATTTCAACAAATACATTGGAAAAAACACCTCGTTATAATTAGGGTTTCTTAATTAACTTAATTAGGATTATTTTTTGTTATTTTATTTGGTGAACCTAACATACTGTAAATATAAATTTCTAATTTATGAAGTGTTAGATTAGTTCATAATTTTCTACTTTCATTGTATATTAGCTTTTTTAGAACTTATCTCATTTGTATTAGTGTAGCTTATTGTTTTATATTCCTTTTTCATATAGTACTTATTTTTCTAGTTTTTTTTCTCTTTTAATCTCCTCTTTTATTTCAATCATTGGTTATTTAAAAAAATCCATCATTTTTGCATGTTCCTTTATCGTTATCATCTTAGCCTTATTTTCACTATGCTAGTCTACCTTTCCCACCCTATCTTTGATATCTACCCTAAACTTTTTGGTCTCCTCTTCTTCACCCTCTATTTATGATAATTTATTTAACCCTAATTTTTCATAAACTGGTTTACACTCATTCTCATATTATCACTTTTCTACAATGTGCCTTACCTCTCACTTCTTCTAACCAAGTTTTCTCTTGTCTCACCAATTTTTTTTTTTTAATTTCTTAACCACTATTTTAATTCTATTTCACCCCCTTCACCTTGTATTTTCTCTTAAATTTCCAATTTTTGATAAAAATACCCATCTCCATGACTACATTAAATAGGGCTTCTTCTACATCCCCTTCCTTATCCACTCCACTATATCTAAATGATTCTCTATCTTATAATTACTTTCATAATATTATTAATCCTAATGTACTTTCATGTTTCATTGATTTCTATCCACTTAATCTCACTAAAATTTCCAATTTGTATGACATCAATCCATCCATACACTCCATTCTTGCAATCATAGAATAAGTTATTTTGATAGAATTGTGATTTGGCTACAAAATGCACCAGAAAACAAAAAGGATATAAATAAAGAGTTTAGATTAGAGTGGACTTCAAATTTGGTGTTGTCTTCATTAAATGAAAAATTGGACCATCTAGAAGACGGTATACAAAATATGAAGTCTAATATGAAAGGAAAAATGAAAAGTACCAAATATAAAATGAAAGGATTAATGGATAGCATCGGGTTTGCATTAATTTTGTATCCCTTCATCTCCATTTCTCTCCTTGCCCATCTCTCTCCCTTCATTATTATCTTTCTTTCTATCTCTCTCCCCCTCCCCATCTCCCTATCCTTCTATCTCTTCCTATCTCTCTCTCACCATTTATTTATCTTTATTTCCCTCTCATTCTTTATCGATCTATATCTCTCCCTCTCCCTCTTTATCTCTCTCTCTCCCCCTCTATATCCCTCCCTCTCCCTATTTATATATCTTCCTCTCTCTCTCTATCACCCTCCTTATCCCTTTCCATCTCTCTTCCTCTCCCTCTCTATCTCTCTATCTTTCCCTCTCTTTCTCTTTCTCTTCCCCTCCCTCTCTCTCACACACTCTCTCCCCTCTCCCTCTACCTCTTTATCTCTCCTTATCCCTATCTCTATCACTCTCCCCCCTCTCTCTCTATATATATCACATCTCCTATTTCTTCTCTCTCTTCAAACATAAAATCTTCTAGGACAGCATTAAGCATCTAACTCGATCTACTAATGTCGTTTCAATATAAATCATCCCTCGGTCTAGCTGTTTAATCAAATTCCCGCTTATCTGATTAAATTCATCAATTTTAGATCTCTTAATTAAATAAATTATTTTGTCCTAATTAAGTCACTTTCCATGTTAATTAAATCAATTCATTTGATCTAATTATCCCTATTTTAATTAAATAATTAATTTTATTTAATTAAATCTCTAAAGTCTATCTATTAAATTGAATAAATTAAAATCTTATTTAATTTAATCTTAATTTAATCTCTTTAATTAAATAATCAAAACATGTTTATTTAATTAAACTCATTAAATCATTTCCTCTCTTGTTTGATTTAAATTAATCCAAAAATCTAAGTCAAAATAAGTCAACTAACATAATCATCATTTATTTAATCTAACCATGATTAAATGCTAATCTCCCCCACTTGCATTCTCTAGATATCTCCACTTGCACAAATAAATCAATTTATTGATTTATTAAATCTTCATTTTCCCTCAACAAGGCATCTTTTGGAGGAATATTCTTCTATTTCAAATTCAAAATTTGAATGACAAGTCCTTCCAACAAGGCATTTACTTCTTCTTACATGTCCTTGCCTTGAGCCAAGTGGCATTCAATGCAATTTTCTTTCCCCCTCTTACATGTCTTTTCTCAAAAATTCAAATTCAAAAATGCATTTATTGGCACATTTGTCAAAACTTGCTCATTCCTCATCCAATCACATGTTGACAAGTGGCATTATATCATTGGTTGAATCTTTGTCCCACATTGCTCTATTTTGGCTTTGTTTCCATTTCAACATTCTATAAATAGAATGATTCACCATGCATTTCATAATCCACATCTCAAACAAAGTTACCATGCTAAAATACTTAGCAATTCTCATTCATCTCATTGAATCATAGCTAGGTTTTTTGCAGATTTTAGCTTGGAGCATACATTCAAAGTCTTCATCAAGTGGATCAATCATCTTCAATCAACATTTGCATTCAAGGAGTTGGGAAAGGGCAAATCTCCACACACCTATTTGCACCAACTCCCTCAAGAGATCAAGAGTTTGCTTGCATTAGATATGATTTAATTGTTTCATTTGTGTTCTTCATTTTCATTTCTCATCTTTTGCAAATTTCAAATGGATTTCTTGAGGAATCATTGGTTTCTAATCTTGTGTTTGATCTAATTGTTTGCATGTTTATTGTGTTTGTGCAAGGTATAGATTCAAATGGTTCACATATTGGCGCTAGAGGGAGGGCATACACCTCAAATCCAACACGTTTTTTTTATAAAATTTCGCTGTTTTTTGACAGCACTATTCATTAACCCGCATATGATCACTATTTTAGTGTTTTTAGATTCAATTTTAAAATGACCATATCTTGGTCATACGTAGGTCTTTTTTGATGCTTTTTTTTTTAAAATAGGGTAGAATTTCACAAGCTATCCAATGGTGTAGGTGTTTCTTAACTATAAATTAGTTAAAATTTTCAAATTTACATTTAAAGTAATTACATGATAACTTGGCTAAGTTTTAGGGTGTTTTGGTAAATGGTTTGTCTAACCCCTATATCCTTTTGTTTCTTTTGATCTCATCTAACATTTTGATCACTTTTGTAGGTTGAAAATTGAAATCAAAAGAAAGAGGAGCATGGAGATGATATTTTATCTAATCAAAGTGTTTTTTAACACTTAAGTGTTTGTTTAACACTTTTTCAAAGAATTTGTCATCCTTCTCCTTCTTAGGACACTAGTTTTCAATTGGGATTAAAAGGAACCTTTTTCATTTCTTGCAAAGGCTAAAATGAACTTTAGGATCACAACTTACTAGATTTGGTTTATTGGATTAACAATTGAACAAGGCAATTTCTCACACTTCATTTGGTGCTTTAAAACGAAATCATCATTACTTTGAGGGTTTAAAAAGAACAAGTGTAGTTTTGTTTGTTTGTGAAGGCTTACTTAGACTAAAGCCATTGGAAAAGGACGTATGCGCTTCTCTCGCACTTTATAGCGATCTTGAGAATCAAAAGGTCTTTTCCATGAATTTGGGTTGAGATAAAGCAATCACCTCCACACTTCGATTTGGGCTTAAAATTGAACAAACTATTGTGCAAGTGTGAGTGGGGGCTTTGTTGCGTATATTCTCTCTCCTTGTTGCCTACAAGGATTGATCGAGTTATGAATATTTTTCTTCATTAGAAACTTTTGTTTTATCCTGAAGAGGGCGCTTTTGGGAAAAAGTACTCACCAAAGGGAGCGACTCAACCGGTAACCTCTAAAGCAAAAGAGTATTTCCAGTAGGGATATAAATGAGGGTTTTGGTAAGCACCATAATCATGGGTTAGCTCCGGAGCAAGATGGATCACGAAGGGGACTCTTGCATTATGGGTCAATCTCCACTGACGGAAGAGTCCTTACTAGAACCCATGTGCTTCAGGAATTTGCCAAAATCCTTAATCTATTTTTGGTGCAGAGCGGTCGTGCAGAAGCCACCCACACTCTTCACCGGTCTTCTAGTAGAGATGGAAGCATGCCATGGGAGTTTGTAGGTGTTGATGCTTGGTTGCCCCGATTGACATTAATGAGCCGTGGAGGGGAGCCAGTGGGGTCAAGCATCTAACCATCCGCTAGGGATAAGCGTAGCTGGACTTGTCCAAGTGGGAATCCAACAAATATTGTCTTACACATCCATAGGGCTTGTAATTATTCTTTGTTTGAAAACACAGTGTGTATTCGAAAACATTTTACAAACAAACATTCAACATGATTTCTCAAAATTTCAAACCCTCTTAAAGACAAATATCATTGACTCAATCCATATGCTATTGCTTTCCCTTGGGATTCACGTCCTTAGAGGTTCCTAAGCATTGGATTATACCTCAATTTGTCTTCTTGAGTAAACAATAGGAAAACCCTTGCCTTAAGTTCATTGAATTTCCACATAAAATATCTTGTGGGGTTTAAGGAAATTAAGACATTGGTACATCTTAGTTTGAAACTTTAATCAAAGAGAGTGTTTTTGGTAAAATAAATCCATTAAGCAAAGACTAAGCAAAATGAACTTTCATGTGTGTTGAAGACTCCAAATCCCAAAAGCACAAATCATTGATTGGAAATCCAAAGTGTTCAAATCATTCCTTGGTTACAAAGGTCTTTAGGAAGCATATGCATGCTCTTCAATACCTAGGTCTTGGAAAATACAAAGTGGTCTTTTTAGGTTCATCTAGGGATCAAAACAAATCAAACCTCTTTCATCCATCTTTCAAAACATCAAAATCTATCTCACAAATCATCTTTTGAAAAACCTTGAAATCATCCTTGAAGTGCTAGGCTTTATGAAAAATCAAGCAAACACCAAAATCATTGAGACCAAGTCCTTGAAAACATTTATCAAAACACCTTTGGCTAGGAATGTGTAAATGCATCCTTTTGCATATCCTTAGTCAAAGTCATCCAAATCATCTTGTCTAGCTTAGTGTATGTAGATGAATCCTTCTCATATACCTAGTGAAACAATCACCTTGTTTGGGTAGGTGTGGGTAGATACATCCTTCTCCTCACACATATCCAAATCATCATCCTTTGAACACAACTATCCTTTAGATCATTATCAAACATCTTAGGGTATTTTTGTTCAAAATCAAAATCAAAATCCAAATCAAGATCAAGGACAAAATCTCAAAATCCAAAAAATCAAACCAATCAAAAATCCAAAGTCCTAGCATTTCATTCAAGATTTATCAAAAGCCAAAAACAGCACCCATAAACATCCATAACATCACCATCATATCATCACTATCACATTTGATCCTAAAAGGCATCTTAAAACTTTCACTTTGGGACATAAAATAGAGATTAATCTAAGGAATTAAGAGATTCATCTCCCATATTCTCGAAGATTGATCCTTATTTTATGGTTCAAACGAGATCTCAATACAAGAAGAGTATGGAAGCCCACAAAGAAACTCCCGCTTCAAGTGACCTTAGCCAAACAAACACAGAAATGAATCTTGCAGAATCAAGCAATCCATTGGTCCCCTCATCATCACAAAACCCACAAGAAGAAAATCAATGGGAGGACCTCACCTTTGGAATGTCTCGCAAAGAAATAGCCGAAATGCTCCAAAATCTGGACAACCATAGAATCATCAACATCATGATGAAACTTAACCCTTCATTATACATGCTTGAACTAGCAAAACAAGGGGCCAAGTTGCCTTCGGATTTTGATGTGAGCACCATAGTAGAGACATATTTTTTGCCAATCTCATCCACCATCCCCATTTCATCTACACCTCCATCCCAAAACGTCAAGCAAAACATTCCAAAAATCACGACATCGATTGCTCCAACCCAACCAAATGTCAACAAGGGAAGCACATTTCTCAATGAACTTCAATCACATCCCCTTGTAAATAACCAAAACTTGGACGCAAACACCACAGTGGAACAAAACATCCTCCATAATCCATTACACCAAAATGTTCCTCTCACTTTACATTACGACCTATCATCAACATCTTTTCACGGAGCACCACAAACACCTCTTCTCACAAATTCGCAAGAGGAAGGAGACATGTTCGGACTAGGGGGCATATTCAATACCACAACACTTTCACAAGGATTCACCCCCCTCACATTTCCACCTATCCCACCACTACCATTATCATCCACGTCACTCCTTGGCTTGGGGTTGCCTCCCCTACCAAGTATCAATCAAACCGCTATCCCAACCATCAATCAAAACATCTTGCCAAACGCTCAAAAATTATTGTTGACATCACAAACGAAAAACACACAACCAATGGCAACATCATCAAACACCCCCACAACATCGCAAAGCATGACCTCTCAAGGGCCAATCACATCAACGAGGCCACTTACCACATCAACAACACCATCCACCAACCAAATGATCAACACAACAACACCATCCACCAACCAAATGATCAACACAACATCACCATTCACCACCACCACAAATGCCATTCCAAATCCACCACCACCCCCACCACCACCAACATTCACCACATCAAACCAATTCGACGCAACATTGCAAGCTGCTTTCCAAAGAGGCTATCAACAAGTGCAAAAACAAAAAGCTGTGCAACAAGCCGCTCAAGCTGCGCAAGCTGCCAAAACTGCACAAGCTGCATTACAAGCACAACAGGCACAACAAGCTCAAGCATTATTTCAACAATAATAGCAACAACAAGCCGCTCAAGCCGCCCAAGCCACACAAACATTGCAAGCACAAAGAAACACTCAAGCACAACTATTATTGCAACAACAAACTGCACAAGCGCAAGCCCAAGCACAAGCTCAAGCGCAAGCACAACAAGCACAAGCACAAGCACAACTTCTTGCACAAGCAATGCAATGGCAAGCATACCAACAAGCACTAAAGCAATACCAAGAGCAACAAGAAGCAGCAGAATTGGTAGCCCAACAACAAGCGTTGTGGGAACAAGAACAAGCAGAACAACAAGCATTGTTAGAACAGCAACAAGCACAACAGCAAGCAGAACAACAAGCATTGTTAGAACAACAACAAGTGCAACAACAAGAAAAAATCCTAGCGCAACAACAACAAGAGCAACAACAGGCATTGTTCATCCAAAAGCAAGTAGAAGCCTACTTCGCTCGCCACAACATACCGATACCATTGAACAATGCGCAAACCATCCCATCCATCCAAACCAACCCATCCATCCAAACCACGATTGCAACACCCCAAAACACATTCATCCCACCCCCTGATCCTCAGAATGATATGACGACACAATTCAAGTTGCTCTCACAACAAGTACTCGATCTTCAATCAGGACGAACAACCAAAACACAAAGCAACTTGTGTCCCTATCCATTTGATAGGAGCCTAGACATGAAACCATTCCCTAAGGGATTTGAGATCCCTAAATTTGACAAATATCGAGGGACGGGAAACCCTGAAGATCACATCAGGGAATTCTAGGTTCATTGTATGGAGGTTGCATATGACGACACTTATCTGATGCGGCTATTCCCTAGGAGCTTAGCAGGAGATGCTATAGAATGATTCTCTCGCTTACCTTCAGGCATTAAGACATTCGAAGAAATTAGAGATGCATTCATTAGAAACTACGCATGTAACATTACAATGGATGTTAGTCTTGAAGAACTCTACACTCTGAAACAAGGAAAGAATGAATCTTTCGCTTCATTTCTTCAACGATGGCGATCCAAGGCCAATCGAAGCAAATGGACCATGCCAGAAGAGCAACAAGTCTGCACAATCATTACCAATCTTGAAATTCATCTATCATTCCACCTTAAAGTTCAAGGAATCACCACCTATGATCAACTAATCTCCAAGGCGCTTAGCATCGAAAGAGCCCTTGCAACGCAACCCATCGAATCAACATCATATCATGAATCACAAAACAATCGCCCACCATCAAATTACAATGATAAACCTCGTACATGGGCGAGAAACAAGAACATCACTAATGATGGCGTCGTTGATGCCAAGGTGGTCATTAGTGGTCCACGCCAAAATACACCCACACCGCAAATCCAACCACAACGCCAAAACCCTCATCACACAACATATCAACCCAACAATAATCCCACCATCAATAACATCAACGACCAAAGAGGACCACCTCAACGCAAAACATACCCCAAACGAAAATACACTACTTTGGGAGAACCACTTGAGGACATCATGAAAAGGCTAATCGACGAAAAACTCATTCAAGCTCCTACATTTGAAAATTATCAAGAACCTGATGTCAAACCTCCTTGGTACAATGAGAATCAACTGTGTGAATTCCACAAAATCAAAGGCCACACCACAAATAATTGTATGAGACTCAAGAACATCATTCAAGATCTCATCGACAAAAGAATCATAGATGTGGAAGCACCTACTGGGAATCAAGATCTTAAAATCTACACGAATCCGATGCCAAATCATGGCAACAAAGGGAATAACAAGGATAAAGGAAAAGGCAGTGTAAATCATGTATACGAAACAGTTGTTGCCAACCTCAATGAAAACTGCATGGTCATTACCATCAAAGGTGCCTATGCCGAAGACTGTGGAGTCACCACAAGAGGCGGAAAGGTCACCATCGCAGGATCATCCCAACCCAATAGAGTCCCTACATCAAGAGCCGTTCCGTATAGCTACAATGTTGTAGACCAGCTCAAAAGAACGCCAACACACATCTCCATCATGGAGTTGTTAAAAATCTCATCGGCCCATAAAAAGATCCTTGAGGAAGCATTAGCCTCGTCTACCGTCCCCGCAGACCTCGATGCAGAACAATTCCAAGCTATGGTCGGAAACATCATAACACCTAATCTCCTCACGTTTTCTGACCAAGACTTTCTCGCCCAACCATCTCAAAATCATGCACTTCACTTAGAGGTCATTGTGAACAAAAGCAAAATCAAAAGAGTCCTAGTGGATGGAGGTGCAGGTTTGAACATCTGTTCTTTTAGCCTCATCAAGCAGTTAAAGATATCAGAAGATTCCATTGACAAAGGAAAGAGCATAACAATAAGAGCATATGATGACCAAGAAAGAGTGTCACAGGGCACAATTAAGCTCCCTATCCAAGTAGGGCCAACGCTTATGGAAACCACTTGTCAGGTCCTGGACCTCGACTTACCATACAACATTCTCCTCGGACGCCCATGGATCCACGCAATGAAAGCGTAGCATCAACCTTCCACCAATGTGTGAAATTCACACATAATGGACAAGAGGTCACTATCTATGGAGATCCTGAGCCGTTTTCATACTGCAAGAACTTGGAAGCCAAATATTACAAAATCCCCCAAGTGCCAAAAAATGATGAGGGCCCATCCACATCATACATCGATCCCGCCACTCTCACGTCCACTTCTGCGACAGAGACACCCGCCATTCCCACCATATCCGATATCAAGCTCATCATCCAAGAGGACGGTTGTGGAAGTTATAAGTTGCCTAACAATGCTTTTGTGATAGGAGAGTTACCACAATCTCCAAGATCATGAGGACGCCCACAAGAAAATCAAGCTCCCACATCACAAACCTATTCTCAAAATTATCCTGAATTCACAAGGTGGGGAGACCTTGGCCATGAGGTAATAGAAGCAGATCCATCAAAAATGTTGTATCGAGATGAAAGAACGACACCTGAATTACCAATGGATGAAAGAAGTAGAGGCCTACACATGATGCTTGCGATGGGATATGACCGCAATCAAAGACTGGGGAAAAATGACAATGGGCTCTTAATACCAATCATGCCTGAGACGTGACCTATAACAAATCTTGGTCTTGGATGTACCCCTCTGAGAATAACCATACGTGGTCGAAGTCCTCCGGTTAGAGCCACTAATGTTTCTCCTCAGCCAGTCCTAGTACAAGTGCACTCCCCAATACCCATAAGGACAGACATGCATAACTTTATCACTGAGCCTTATATTAGTAGCGATGATGAAGATACCTTATCCAACCTACCTAGGTTATTCGAAGATACCACCCTATGTATGATTAGTACCATATCCTTTAAACCAGATAGTCAAAATCATGAGATCTGCTTAGTCTACCCCCAACTGATCGACTATGACCAACGAGGACCACCAGTTCTCGATACATTCGAAAACGATGAAGCACTCTCAGAATTCATGGGGTTGAGGGATAACATTCCAGATGGAGATCATAAGGAAGGATTCATAATGGAGTTAGACACACACGCCTACTATGGGGAAATGATTGAATCCTTCAGTCGCAAAAGTGAGAAATTAAGAATCATATCCAAGTCCTTGAGTGAAAACCACACCGTGGCACTCTCTGACAAGAAAATAGTAAAAATAAAGGAAAATAGTAAAAATAAAGGACGTATCCAATGGTGAAAACCTCTCTAAGGTGCCTGAGGATGAAGGATTCAATCTTCCCCTAAGAGCTATTCATCAAGAGAAGTTAGCAGTCTTGGCCGAAAAATGCAACCCAATCAACCTAGGAATAGAGGAGACCCCGCACATAACATTCTATGCGGAATCACTAATATCAGAAGAGCAAGAACTCCTAGCAGCATTCCTAAGGGAAAGACAAATAAACTTCGCATGGAGTTATGCAGATATGCCAGGACTTGATCCAAATACTATGGTCCATCACCTAGCAGTGTATCCAGATGCAAAACCTGTCAGACAGAAGCTTCGCAAAATGCATCCTCAAATTGCTTTGTTAGTCAAAATGGAGCTCAAAAAGCTACTAGATGCAGGATTTATCCGACCAATTGATTATGCAGAATGGGTATCAAATTTGGTACCCGTGTCAAAACCTGACGGAGCTATCAGAATCTACACAGATTTCAGAGATTTGAACAAAGCATGTCCCAAGGATGACTTTCCACTTCCCAATATCGATATGATAGTGGACATAACAGCAGGGCACGAGATGCTATCACTAATGGATGGATTTTCAGGATATAACCAGATCATGATAGCAAAAGAAGACCAACACAAGACGGCTTTCACTTGTCCATGGGGAACCTACTGCTGGAACATGATGCCATTTGGCCTCAAGAATGCAGGAGCAACATATCAACAAGCCATGACATTGATCTTCCATGACATGATTCACAAGACAGTTGAAGACTATGTCGACGACATCCTAGCAAAGTCAAGAAAAAGACAAGATCATAGAGCAGCCCTAAGTGCTATCTTTGACAGATTAGAGGAATACAAAGTAAGACTAAATCCCAAGAAGTGTGTCTTCGGCGTACAATCAGGTAAACTGCTAGGATACATAGTCTCCATAAGGGGTATTGAGGTGGATCCAGCAAAAGTCAAAGCAATCCTTGAGATGGAAGCACCAAGGAACTTAAAGCAACTGAGAGGCCTCCAAGGCAGGCTCCAATCCATTCGAAGGTTCATAGCACAACTGGCAGATAAGCAGAATCCGTATTCACACCTACTC
>VDFB02058242.1:583521346-583583878 GCA_007258455.2 Sequoia sempervirens
ACACACACACACACACACACACACACATATATATCTCCCACACTATCACTCCCTCTCACTCTCCCTCTCCCTCTCTATCTCTTTATATATCCCTCTCACTATTTCTTTGTCCCTGTCCCTCTCATTCTTTACTCTCTCCCTCTATATCTCTTTATCGTCCCTATCTCCTTATCTCTCTCCCTCTCATTTTATCTCCCTCCTCACTCCCTTTATCCATTTATGTCTCACTAACCTCTCTCTCCCTCCCCCTCTCCATCTCCTCCTATCTCTCTCACCATAATTTATTTATGTTTCTCTCTTTCTCACTATTTATCTCTCTCTCTCTCCCTCTATCTCTTTCTCTCTCTCACTCTTCCTCTTTATCTCTTTATTTCTCTTATTCATATTTCATTATCCTCCCTTTCTATCTTTCTCTCTTCCTCTCCCTCTCACATACTCTCTCTCTCTATTACTCTCTATCTCTATATCTCTATCATCCTTCTCTCTATCTCTCCCTATTCTCTCTCTCCATTTATCTCATTTTATCTCTCTCTATCTCACTCTCTCCCTCTCTTTATCTCTCTTCCCCTCTCTCCCTCTCCCTCTTTGACTCTCTCTTTCTCTCCCTCTCCCTCTTTATCTCTATATACCCCTTCTCTCTCTATCTCTCCCTCTCCCTATATCTTGTTCTATGTCTCTCTCACTATCTCTATATCTCTCTCCCTCTCCCTCTTCCTTATCTCTCTATCTCATCCTCCCCCTCTTGCTTATCTCTCTATCTCATCCTCTCCCTCTATATTTTTCTATCTCTCTCATTATCTCTTTATATATATCTTACCATCTCCCTCTTGAACTCTCTATATTTAACCATCTTTATCTCTATATCTCCCTCTATCTATTTCTCTATATCTCTTCCTCCCTATCTTTATCTCTATATCTCCCTCTATCTATTTCTCTATATCTCTTCCTCCCTATCTTTATCTCTCTCTCACACCATATCTATCTCTCCCTCTACCTCTCTTTCTCTCTATCTCACCCTCACTCCTTTTGTACATCTCTATATCTCCCTCTATCTCTTTATCTCTCTATCCTCACTCTCTCTTTATATCTTCCCCCTCTCCTTATTTCTATTACTCTCTCTCTCTCTCTGCCTCTCCTTATCCCTCTCTTTCTCCCCCCTCTCTATCTCTATCATTTTATTAGCTACCAAATTGGAGCACATTTTATAAGCCACATAATGAGCTCACATTTTGTGGCTTACAAAACACATGTGTGTTTTATAAGGCACATAACGTGAGTGCATTATAGCTTGGTATTTACCAATCCATAAGGTAATTGTGTTGTGTGATTTTGAACATAACACAAGCATATTATATAGAAAATTGGTCATTTTTCCACATCTCCATGTGCATGACCAACTAACAAAGTGCACAATAGTTCCTACAGAAGCGCATAGAAATCGCTAAGAAAGTGCACAATAGTGGTTGATGAAGTGAAATTAACTATTAAATATGCTATAGTATTCTAAAATAGTGTTAAAATCAATTATAACATTGCTTAGGCCATTTTGACTTAATCACATCATGTCATTTCTTCAAACACATACCCACACACACAAACCCAAAAAATTATTAAGATATTTTATTCTATTTTGGATGATGAAATATTACCCATGGAATTAGATGCTCTAACTTTAGACATGCCAAGTAATAATTTCTTTGATCTTGATTCTCACAAAAATTAAGTGGTATAACTACTCTTTTGGCTAGATAAAATTACCATATTATACTTTTCCAATTTACTAAGTATCTCCAAGGATTGTTCACTTTTATTTCCTTATCATGGATTAAGAATAGCTCTTCCAACTCACCTAGTGTACTCACACTTTCCTTTTGCACCTCCTTGTGGACTTAGAACCAACATAGCCCAACCACCTCCACTAAGTAGCTCTTTATTATTCAACCATAGCTGAAGCTAATATTGGACTCCTCAACCCTTCACCTTCACCAATAAATCTTTATTCTTTGTAGGCTTAGATAGTTGATTCCTCTTCTTTGTAAAGATCTCATCATGTAATTCCCTTTGATGTACACCTATAGAAGCACAACTAAACATATAAACATTGAAAGTTTCTTATATCATTTTCTTCATAATTTTAGCATGCCACATAGGCATAATTTCAATCTCCATACACTCATATTTTTTATTGAATGTAAACCAAAAATAATATCATGGTAAATAATATTCCCCATCTATATATCTTCCAACAACATTTAGTTATATAAGGTAAAAAGGGAGCGATTAGTAGAGCCTTAACCATTTTAAAAAAGACAACTAGGAAGAGAAAATAAAATGGCTATAAAAAAACAACATATGAGCAAGAGTATAGCACAAAAAGAACATAATAAAAATATAAAGGTAATAAGAAACCACCCCATATTAATGCACCTAAAAAATGAATCTATAGAAACTCAAAAAGATCAAATATCATTGAGGAAAAGAAATGCCTCCACATCATTTTAGATGTTTTCACAAAGAATAATTGTTACACATATAAGCATCCATATTGGCCTTGGATTTTCTTCCCCATGTATGTGTACTAGGCCAAACCTAATCATATTCCTACTAGAATATAATCCTCCTCGTACCCCCTTTATGGGGCAATATAGTCAATCTCCTTCAAGCTACCATCAGCAAACCAATGCCACTCAAAAATCCTAAGAAGAAAGAGTCTAGAAAAGGAGGAAAGAGAGCTTAAAACTTGCCACCTCAAGAATGGAGATTGTTTTTTATCCTATACATGAGAAATTGATGGTGTCTCATAAGATGCCCAATTTCCTTAAGGTTGGGGGACAAATGCACCCAAATATTACTCAATCCATATCATTGGCCTAAACCTGAGCCAAGCACGCCCCTAAGACAAAGTCGAGCTAATGGAGGAAACACAAAAGGTGGTCTCTACTAACATCCTCAAAGTTAGTAGAAAGGTACAAAAAAAGGACCAATATCTCACCAGGGTGAAGGCTATAGTGGAAATATTGATCACTAATATCAGGGCTAAATATGATGAAATCTCAAATCTATATAAGAATTTACAAATAGGTGCCACTAAGGAGACCCTCCAGGTTGAGTAAATTGAAAATTCCAAACTTCAAAAGGAATTGGAAAAAGCTTGAGCCCAAATTCAGAGAGCAAAAAAAGAGAAAGAGTTGGTTGAATCCAAGTTCCAAAAAGAGTTTGATGAGGCTCAAGCTTTGAATGATAGCATAACAAAGAAGCTAGCTGAGGCACAAGCCCAAAAGGATATTGAGCAAAAATTAAGGGGGGTAGCTGAGTCCAAGCTACGGGAGAAGGAACAAGTGTTGGAACTTATGGATAAAGAGACATACAAGAATGACTCTAGCAAAAATCTCAAGATAAAGACCAGCAACTCCAGCAATTGAAGGATGAGTTGTCCCACAAATTGCAACAAACTAGTATTTTTCCCATGGTTTGAACAACAACTTTATGTATCACATTGGGAAAGAATCAAAGATATAGCTTCCTCCTTGAAGCTTGTGCTCAAATTCATTGTAGATTCCCATAGGGAAAGTGTAGAGGTGAGTTCCGTGGTGGATCAAATACTCTCATCTGTCACTTTGAAGGTCGCAAGCTCATAGCTATTAATTTAAAAATTATGCGATGCAAATAAGATGCTTTGAATGTTGTGGGGGTGGATAAAAGGAGATTAATGGCAATAAGGATAATGAGTTCCTCAATTGTAACAAAGCAACCTTCAAATGTAAAGCATGTTTAAATGTTTTAGATCACATAATTGCAAGTATGAAGGGGCATATCGAGTAGCTTGTTCAATTAGGGATTCCTTCTCCTTTCCTTCCAAATGACATTGTCATATCAGAGGATTACATGAAGTAGATATTAGAAGGGAAGAAGTAGGGCTAGACCAATTTTCAAAGCCTTAGTCAATCCCCTAGTGTTGCAAAGGTAGAAGGGGTTTTGCAGCCGCTTTCCTAGCTAGAGTATCACATGAAGGTTGTTGTGTAGACTTTCAATAATTTCTCTTTTAAATAAATGATCGATTTGGATAAGGTCTCCAAAGCGCTTAAGAAGAAGGTGCAACCATCTGAAGTAGAGTGGGCATCTATGCAATCCGCTCTTCAAAAGTTGTAGGTTAGCGAGCTTCCCTTTTTATTTTTGTAAATCTTATGCATGGAACTAGAGTTCTAGGTTCTCACCTTCGCAAACAGAGGTCCTCAAGAGTCACCAAAATCTGTAGACATTTTCTACCACAACCTTATTTTGTTGAAGTTTTTCATTCCAAGGCAAAGCTAGAAACATGATGCCTCTTTTAAAGCTTTCAAAGATTTTATAGGCCCTTTGTTGAGAATTTTCTTTCATTTGTGGGCTCTTTTTGTGCTTTAGTTCAAGTTTTTCATGGAGGGAAGCCACATGTCAAAGCCATGCAACTCCTATCGAGCCCATAGGATTAAAATTATAGCACAATGTGTTGAGGCGTCATGTGGCAGCTTTATGTGCCACCAAGAAGAGGGACTTTTGACAAGCCCGCCACGAGGTAGTGGAGGAGGTTGATGCATGACGAGCCCACACACTTTTTGGAAAACAAAGGCTCGTATTTTTTATGAAGACCCATCATTGACCAACTTAATGATGAAGTTAGCAAGCGGTTGTGATAGAAGGTTAAGGGAGGAACAAATAGAACAACCACCACACATGGAGGGTTTCTTATGATTGCCCAGTGAGGCCATTTCAATCGTCGCCATGAAGGTGATACCCGTAGGTAAGGAAATGGGAATTTTTTTGTTATTGCGGTTGACAATTGATGGAGAATTTCTTCTATTTAAGGCCCTAAGGGGCATTGAATTAAGGGTTGTTCATCATATTTTATCAAAAAACATTTAGAACTAATAGTTGATTTATGTAATTTTTTGGACCTTAGCAGTCAATTTTATAAGAGAAAGATTGAATGCATAAATTTGTGTGTTATTGGTTTCTATTGTGTATTCTATTTTATCTGTCTATCATAATTATACTTTGTGTTCTTCATTAAGTGATTGTTCTGTGAATAACAATTTGGCCCCACATTCATAGAACTTTTCAAGGCTATGTCTCATAAGTGTCAATTTTTTAGATCAACAATACCACAAGGTGTAGAGTCATAAAATTTTACCTACTCAAAACATTCATTTTCAGCTTAATCCTCATGAACATAATAAGCACAAACCCTATCCTTAAACTAATCCCATTAATTCTTTCATTATGACATACGCATTTTTATTTAAATTTACTTTATTAATTTCATCAAAATCTACTACATCTTCATTTTAGTTATTTAGGACAACTAATCTATTATCATTAGCATTTATAGATATAAGGGTTTTGTATATTCTTACCATATTTCCTCAATAATAATAAGTTTCTCATATACCTAATCAAGATTAATATATTTTATTTCTTTGGAAATTATACTCAAGCTAAACTCATAATATTTATAAAATAGGTCAATATATTTCAAATTCTTAGGTTTGTGACTCTCAAGAATTGTAAAAAAGTAGCTAAAAACCTTGTGCAAAAACTATATGGTGACTTACTTCCTTACCTTTTGACATTAAAAAACTCTTGGACAAGAGAAGTAGATTCAACACTATATGTATATTCCTTATTGAAAGATGAAACAATATCGTCCCAAGCAAATAAATGATGTTAAAGGTAAATGTGCTAACCACTTCTTAGCTTCATCTTAAAAGTATATAATAAAATACTTCATCCTCATGTCATCATCTTTAAACTAAAATTATTTCATAAAATCTAAAAATACTTGGATGTGAGCATCTCCTTGTGGCCTATCATACATGTTGAACTAGGGAATTTGATCATAGATTTCTCTTTCCATAATTTTCATACTATGAGTTACTCAAGAGAGATATAACTATTTTTACACATTATCACAAGGGATAGTAGGAGGTTGAACATTATTTTTTTTTTCTATAGATTTTTCTCTAGACTAAATGATATATCAATCTTAGGAAAATTCTTATGGATTTGAAGGTCTATAATATTTTCCCTAGATATTTTAAAACCTTAGGATGAACATGTAAAAGTAACATGGTTCTTTGAAAAAAAAATATGGGACATCATTGTAGCATTTAGATTTGAACTCTTAATTTTTAAGCATACAAGCATAACTAGCAAATAAAAATAATAATTATGGGGACAAAGGTGGTGGTATAGGCATGAGGTTAAACACATTCACAATAATTCAATGTATTGTGTACTAGTCCTTTTCTAATACATCAAATTCATGATACTTAATTGCATGAGTATCGTTTGAAAAATAAATTTATTTACAATTTTCCTCGATTAATTCATACTCATAATAGCTTGATCCACATCCAACCATATTGCAACTAAATCTTATATTCAACTCATCATTTATTGTCTTATTATAAAAATTTTATTTTATTTCAAAGTCATAATCTTTACTTAATATTTCTTCTTTCTTACAGTCTCCATGGAGCCCTTTACAATTTGGATACCATAATGGTGACTTAATTGTAGCTACAAAATTATTTTTTACTATAGTAACTATCTTCATTCTCTTTAGCAAACTATGTCTCTAAGGAAACTACTTCAACATTATTAGTGCTTGCAAATATAATACCCTTTAAAATTGAATTATTCTCATTAATGTCAATAGTCATGTTATATGATTGTTAAAATAGTATAGGATTTCTCTCCCTTGAAAAGAAACCCATTTCTTCATTGAATTCCCCTAAGTAAAGAACCAATCCAACTAAATCATTTGATCTTAAATACTCTCTAGAATGTCTCTCATAGCCTTTGCAAACCTTAGATTGAAGGTTTGGACTAATCCTTCTTCACCTTTTTGAGTTTTAATGAGTTCATTAATTGCCAAACGAACTCTTTAACCAAATTAATCAATGAAAATGTCCTTAAAATTATCCCATAAAGAAATAAAAAATAGTTGATCAATTAAAAATCAAATCTCTTGCATCCACTTTTAATGACTACATAAAAACTTGCATCACAACATCTTCCTCTTCAATTTCATAATCTTATTTTTTACTAAAATTGGGTACAAAGTCTATTTTTACTTGGGATAGGATTGGGAAAGTTAATGGTATAATCAAAATTAAGAGGTGCATGTATTTTTTGATAGAAAAAAGTGTTCTTCAAGGATATGATAGGCAACTAGATTTGGCTTTGCAGTTATGGGCAAGGGTATTATAGGGCTCATCAATAGTTATAAATTTTCTTACCATCAGGATCCGCACCAAAATTTATAGAGGAAATATTCCATTTTCATATTTGACTTAAATATAAAATCATGCTTTTCCTTCTTTATTTAGAATCAAAAAATTCTCCCAATAAAAAATAATGTTTTCCTCCTCATTATAACAATGCATTCCCTCTAATTTAATTTGTGAACCCACAAAATATGAAAGATAATAAAATCTTAGATCTTTCAAATCTTATTCATCTTATAGCTTTCTTTTTAGAATAAATAAATAAAATACATAATCCCTTACATGTCATCTTAAAATTTAAACATCTTATATTTTTAAGGCTCCCCTTCATTTGTATAGTTCACTTTCTTTTGAGAAAAAGGAATGGGTATATATTTTTATAAACCCTTTTATTCCTCTCCTATGTGTACACATAAAATTGATTTATGTCATTTAATTTTTTATGTTTAGACTTTTTAAAAATCATATAAAATTATTTTCCCCCTTAAGTTTATCTCATTGATCCACAAAATAAATTATTTATTTAGATTATTTTATCTAGTTTCATGTATGGTATTGATGTTTTTTTTTTTTAAATATACTTCCTAACAAACATAATCTCTTTAATGCTAATATGTGCTTATACTTCACATGACATCATACAACTATTTAATCCTATATTATCCTAGAATCTCAAAGCACACTACATACTTGGATATTTACAAATGCATATTTATTTGTAATAGTAGAATTTTGACTTTCATTATATTTTCATAGTAAATTTTCCACCTCTCAAAGAGGATATAACTTTGAATACACATCATTTCTCATCAAAATTAAAATATGATCTAAGTTCAAATATCCAATAAAGCCTCAACACACAAGCTTTAAAAAATCTTCAAATTCAAATAATGGTATTCTCTTGGTACAATTTGATGAGAAAATTAAAGCCAAGATTGCATACAAATCAAATATGGTATATTTGCAAATAGATTGAAATTTTTATAAAAATTTATGATAAAATTTGTAAATTCTTTATCCCTAGAAATTATGTCATTTTTTGGTTCAATTTGATGAGTTAAGATAGGACAATAGTGCACACAATTCAAAAATGGAAGAGCTACAAATAGATCAATAAAACTAAAACCAATAGGGTAACTAAATAGTAATCTAGAAATGATTAAAAACTTAATAATGGTGTTTGTAGCAACAACACCATTTGTTGGTAATTTTGCCACAACCCCTAATTTTAATGGATGGACCACAATATCTAGACTCAAGGATAAATTCAATCTAGAAAAAGAAATAATATATGATTAAACTATGAATAATAAAATAAACAATTTGATAAGAGTAGAATGATTCATTTACACTTTGAATCTTTCTAAGCTTAGGAGGGAACTTCTAAAGACCTTTATAAAATTAATACAAATTGTCTAGTCACATGATTTAACCAAACCCTACGTATAGAGACACTCCTAAGATATATTCACTTCTAATTTATTAGACTTATGAGCCACATATCCCTCAACAAGGTAGATTACAATTAAGGTAATGGTGCAGCATTAGTTAAGTAGACTAATTAATGATCCCTATATGTAAAAACTTCATGAATCCTTACTTCATCAATAACCTAGGAATTGCAATATGCATAACCCTCTAAGGGTCATCAAAAAACTTGCAATATCATAAAATATATGATAGATATTTGTGATGCTAAATTTATGCATATTGGTAAGATGTAATGTATAAATAGTTTATTAGACTAGGGTGAATGATCTGCATTTTAATTTTAGAATGTTGGATCATCTACAATCAATAGATAGGTGCATAATCTAGTAGTAACAAATTCATACCAAAACTAATTAAAATAATAACAAAGTAATTCAAAAATTTAGATGACTAATTGACTTGGTTTTATCTCGTAGCGCTGAGATCCTCAAATATTTTCCTTCTCACAATAATATAGTCCATTCTTAATTATCCAATTCTAGCTTAGATACCATAGCATATCAAGTTTGGAATATTTTCTATTAAGGGACCCCAAAAGAAAAAAATTAAAGTATTCATTGAATACAAACTAACTAATCTCTAATATAGATACAAAAAATTGTAGCTAAGAACTTGTCAAATTCTTTGAAATATTTGATATAAAATGAAGAAAATTTATATTATAAGAATAAATGTATTATATTGATTTACTAAAGAGAATATATTACATCATTATAGTAGTTGAGCTTAAAATAAAATTATCTTCATGCTCTCCCAAAGTTTCATATAGATTCACACATCTAGTTACAAAGCTCGTTGCAAAGGAAAACTTTAGATTGGTTCAAATATTCTAAAACTTTTTTGAGAACTAACAAAGATCAACTTCTTCAAAATCTACAAAAATTAAACTTACACAAAATAGAATGCCTAGATTTGACAACATGTTGACACTTGACCTCACCTCACCCTTTGATTTTCAATTATAAATATTCATATAATAATATTTTAAATACAATTATCCCTCTACGAATACCTACAAAATAAATTATCATTTTTTCTTTAAATACTTTTACAAATCTCATTTAAAAAATTGCCCTACAACAAATGAAATTTACCACCTCTAACATGAAATTTACCTTCTAATAATAAAAAAATTTGGTTTTCCTTTTCCAATAGTAACCCCAATAGTAAAAATTCCCATGGCCAACACAAAAATCCATGTACATAAACAATCTTCCAGCTTACTTGCCTATGAATGGGTTTTCACCTTATAATATTTGTGGCTTTTATTTCACCCTATCCTATGAAAAAAAAGTTATAAAGATGCAAATTAAAATACATACTTTATAACCTTTTGAGGGAGCTACTCGTAAAATCAAGGGAAAGTATTATTTTAATTCCATATGCTTCAATAATCCTCAAAGCATACAAATAATCCTCAAAGCATACAAAAAGATGAAATTTCTACAATAATAATATATTAATCTAATTAAAAAAAATTATATCAAAATTAAGTATTTAGGCATGTATCAATTAGAGCTCACCACTCTTTCAAACCACATAATGTAATAATTTGTACAAGTGCATCAAGTGACGAAAAGAAAAGATAAAATTTAGTGTATTGAAGTACATTTTATACAAATTAATAAAATATTTTGTTGCTTTATTTTTGGTTGTTGTGGTGATATGTGTGTGACATCCTCATCTTGTTATATCAAGAGGGGTAATTACAATGGTAGCAAGGGGTGGATTGTAATGACATGAACATGTAACAAAAATTATAACACAACCAACATATAATTAAAAAATAAATACCATAAAAAAAATCTTATGTAAATAAAATAAAATAACTTTTCAAATAAATATTAGAGTTGATGATTTAACCCCACAGCTCCCAAAATTTATTTGCAAGAAATTATCCTATCACAAACGAGAGATCAAAACAAGATGATGTGCTCAACAACCTGAGAAATTTTATTGATGCAATAACCTAAATTTTAATACAAAGTACAAATTAATGCTTATAAAAGAAAAAGGAAAACCCTATATGAAGATTTGATTAGATTGTAACAAATGTTATAATCCTATGTAATGAGACAACTTGACCTATAAATAGCCCAATCTAATAATAAAAAATACTCTTAAGTTTAGCTTAAGTGAAATAAAATAATAAGGGACCTAATAATTAATTAATGATTAATTAATTATCAAGTGATTATCCTAACTGGTCCAATACCCCACTTAAAATCAACTTAGGGAGAAATTAAATGACTAATAAAAGGTGAAATGATGGATGCGTGGATGGGTCCTAGCTAATGAGGTACCATGTACAAACAAATGAAATCTCTCATAACCAGAGAAAAGGAGAAAATCGCATGAAAAAAACTCCTCTCCAAAAGAGAAAATGAAATAACTCTACTAGTGAAATAAGGATAGAAGGACTCAATGTGATCCCAAGGACTACTTTTGTCACACAATTACAATAGATTCACCCTCAATAGGAGAGAGAAAATGAGGATATGAATCCCCCTAAAAAGAAAGAGCTCGCATGTCAATGATGAACACCTAAAAACAACATGATCCACTACTTGCAAACAAAATTTCTCCCCTTAGAAAGAAATAGATACACTGGTGATTGGAGAAGCCATTCTAAAAAAATCGAAGAATCAAGAATCCAAATCCAAATGATGTGTGAATTGCTCAAGTGTCCACATGTAAGAAAGAGACGATACCAATCTAGAATCTTGTGAAGACTAATATAGAAAAATCTCCAAAGATGATGAAGATGATGGGCTGACAACGATGATGTGATTGTCAATAAAGAGGGGATGATTGTCCTCAAATAAATCCTCCAAATCTACAATATAAGATTCTACAAACAAGAATGATATGTCTACAAGATACGAATCCCAATTAGATATGTCTAGAAGAAGATGAATGTATTGTTGCACTAAACCAATAGGGGCCAAGGATGTGGTGATGCTAAGCTAATCAAGAACAATAGAATATGGAGTGTGAGTCTCGATTTGAAGAGTGGGAACATGAAAACAAGTCTTGGAACCATCAAAACATGCAAGACTTGTGATATACTCAAACTCCTCTAAAGTATCATCATCAAAGGGTATACAATCTTCATTTGCACGAGGAATGAGACAATTTGTAGTAGGATCCTTTGAGAAAGAAGAGATATGAAGGTCTACATGAATCTCCCAAAGTCAAGTCCAAACTTTGTGGGGAAATCAATGTCCAATACAACACACATAGTGTCATTATCAACACTAGAACAAATCACTCTTGCAACATGATCACTAATAATACCCCATGTTGATCTATTCCCTGATGTGTCTAGTGTAGGTATGATTCCATAAAGATAAGGAAAAAGATCAAGCCACCTGATATGTGTTAGGATGTCATTTTTCCAAGACTCATAATTATCATTTTTCTAGGATGACCATAGAAGGGAGGACAAAAAAATTCATGACACTTCCTCAAATTATAGATTGAAAACCTTAGTGCATGTAAAGAAGATCAAATGAAGTCATCTCATGTAAACATATCCTCTCTAAGTGTCAAGATGTCCAAAAATTGATAAAAATATGAAATCACAAAAAATTGAATAAAATTTACTTGAGGTAGATTCTAGAAAAATTGGATATATGGATCTAAAGAGATCTAAAATACATTTTCATCGCTACAAGAATCGTGAAAATTGGAGATATTGGTGAAAAGTTATGAGTTCAAAAGTAAAAAAATGATGATCCAACTTTGACTAAGAATAAAATGAACTAGCAACAATATTTGATGATGAGACCTGCACCACTAGAAAGTGCTTTAAACCATATTTTCATCAATATCTTGTTTGCCCGATTTCAACACCATATGCCCAAATTATGCCAAAAAGAAAAAATAGCTCCTTTAGGAGAAATAAGGGTTAAGAGGGGGCAAGATACCGTCCATACAATGTTGACGACATGTTGACATCAACATATAATATTCAAGGAATATTCCCTTCTACCGAAAAAAAGGGTTGACCCCTTAAAAAAAAATTGATATCGAAATCTCGTAGGATACTGATGGAATATTTTGTCACTTGCCATTTTCTTGTGCACTGCCTGGAATATTCATTTGCAAATCAAAATATTTTGACTTGGGTGAGGAATGTTAGAAAGTGTTCACATCGGGTGGTAGGTTGATTTGTCAAGCGACTATGATTTGGTTGTCAATCGATGAGGGTTTACTATCGAGCAGTGACTACTTAGCCCATCATTACCCATGAGGGAATCCTTGACAATAGAACAGTACTATGTACCCTACTTTGCAAAGAGGTTGTTACTCTTTTTTTTGAAATTTTCCTATGCAATTTTTTCAAAAACCAAAAAAATATTAAAAAGCCCAAAATTGATTTGTTCACATGTGCTTTTACTAGATATAGCACATAAATTTGATACATGACCATACGGATTTCCATTCAAAGGGTCTTGTTACTTTTAAAAAATAATTTTTTTACTACTTCAATTTTAATGAAACGACAGGCAATTTTTTAGTTTTTAGTTGTTCTAGACTCAATGGTGATGCCCATTTCACTCCAAGAGAAGCCAAATTTTTTTCAAGATTGGATCACTCAAAATTTGGACAAGAAGTCACAGATCTTACATATTTCTAAAAATTAAAATAACTCTTAAGTAAATACAAATAGTTAAAAGTAAACAAATTAGAACATTTTTTAAATAATTCTAAAATAAAATAACTCTTCAATAAATATAATAACTCCAAATTGATATCTCTTGGCTTTTATAGATATACACCTAAGACATTTATACTAGTGTTTTTAATCTAGCATGGTGTAGAAGAAAGCTAGTAATTATCAATAGATTTAACCTTACACATGATAATTCCATCTATATAAGAATTTTGAGAGCTTTTCAATAAAATCATTTGGTGCATATCATGTAATCAAAGCAACCCATGAGATATTTTATCAAATAATTAATTGCATTTATATAATATATACCAAAAAATTATATCTTTTGTATTACTATATAATTATCCTAGACTCAATATATCCTCTTGTAATAAACATATTCAACTATACCTTGTAAAATAATATTTTAATTCCTATATTTCTTTTGTTAGAGTTCTTTATCATACTTGTGTACATATACGCTACTATTCTTATACTAGGACAATCATAAAAGCACATATCTTAATATATATTGGTGTTAAACATCTCTAACATATATTATTATGATAGATGATTGCTTACATGTCCATATTTCATTTAACACCAATACAAATCAAGATATATTAACAATAATATCCTACTTTACCTCAACTCCAAGCATTTTGTCCTTATACTATTGCAATGAGTTTTGTTTTTCTTCATTAATAGTTATTAATAAATTAGCTTTCAACCAATCAAAAGCAATAATTCTTTTTTTTAAATAAAATTTGATTTTGTAAAGTGAAGTTGCAAATTATTTAATTTTATAAATTATAAAAATTAGTTCTCATCAATATGATTAGCTAAGAAGATTTGTGTGTTATTGAACTATTATTTTTCCTAAAACTAAAAATAACTATTATTTTGTCTATATTTAAGAAACTAAATTTATTTTATTTATATAATTATCATTTTTTTCTTTTAATTATATTATACTATCATTTGATTTTTTAAAATTTTTTGATATTTATAATATCTTTATAATATTTAAAATTTTAATATATAATTAGTTTTTATATAATATAATTAAAACAAAATTAATAATTATTAATATTAATATAAATGCATGTCACTACCTTATATTAATAAAATATAGACACACATTATCATACAATTTACATTATAATGATTAATTATTTATATAATTTTAATAAAAATTAACATTAATGACATTTTTAAATATTATATTAATACTATAATTAACAAAATTAACATTTAATTTTATTACATTAACAAAACTTACATTTATTTTATTAAATTTAAAATACTATAAAGACAAGTACTAGCCAGTACTTATTTATTTGATTATGACTATGCTTATGCTGGACCATTTATTTCTCTCCTCTATCATTCTATTTCAGCACTTTTTTTTATTGTTCACATTTATTTTCAATCTGGTTGCTCAAAAAATGCTTAATCTTTTAATAAAACCTCCATGCCTCACATTCTATAGCAAAAGACAAAAATTATTAATTGGCTATATGTGTGGTACCAAGTTTGTTGCTTTCTAGAATGAAAAAAAACTTACGTCATTCCTATACAACCCTCTTTATGCACATAATCAAAATGATAAATGATACAATATAGTTTTGCGCAAGGCATAAAACATTACGTTGGGCTTTATTTGCCTTACCCTCCCACTTGGCGCAACTGCCCAATGGGAGAATATATGTCTTAAAAAAAAATTAATGAAAGAATATGTTCCTGCGCCAAGTGAGAATTGGGGAAGTGCTCCACACTTTGCGCAATTATGCAAACGTTAGAAAATTATTTGCCCTTTATAAAATAGCCAATAAAAATACTAAGATTTGCCATTATCTTTATTTTAAAATTTCACTATATAAAACTGCCTTTATTTTGTCAAATCATTATATCTTATTGGCGTTATTTAGAATACATGAGCCGGAATACTCGGGCCAGCAACTCTTGATTTATAGTAATATTAAATTGTTTTAATTTTCCTTTTTAATATAATGTTAGGTATTAGCACTTGCACCTAAAAGAGGTTCAAGGATGATGCTATTGATTTTTCCATTAAGATATTGGGTTTTTCTTTTTTTTGATATTGGGTTTTATTGGGTTTTATTTGATTCTGATTTTTTAAGATTTCAAGGATATTTTAGAAGATTTTACAGCAACTAATTTATCAATAGTTGAAACTTGTTTTCCAGCAATAGAACAGTGGTTTAACAGTGAGTAAATCTTGTTTTCAGACATGAGACAAGTTTACCAATCAATTTTGGTCTTGCAAGTCCACAGAAAAAGCCTATTGGCTAATTAGATAGTTAAATTCGGATGTTATGGGATTACTATCAGATCGCAAATTTCTTTTGAAAGTCAAAAATTTGCATGAAAATTGAAAATATGTTGTCACTTGTTATTTAATCATTTTAATTTGAATATTAAATCATTAAGCATGAGTTATTTATAAACATTATTGACCATTACATTGTCAAGTTCTAAGCACTTAATAGAAAGTTAGCACAAATTCAATTTTTGCCCGAAAAATCCAAAATTTGAATTCGAACTAGATAATGAATTATCTAGACTCACTCAATTGCTAGAATCTTGAAATTCAGACTCAAAGTCGAAATTGTTCAAAGGTACCAGGTCAACATCTCATTCTAGGGTTGAAAAGGTAAAAATTATGTACAAAACTAAGCCAAGTGCCTAGGATATGGTAGCATAAAATTTGATTCCAACAAAACCTTTTTCTAATGGCTCTTGGACTTATTTCTTGAACTTCTCATCTTCCATAAGTGTCATCCTATACACTACCTTGTTCAATAAACTAGCTCTTGGAATTAAATCCATGTGGTGACTAATGCTTCTCATAAGTGGCAACCCATTTGGTAACTCCTCCAAAAGTATTCTAGCATACTCCTCCAATAGTTTTATTTTGAATGGAACTCCTTCAAGTGTATTTGTTGTGCTAATATGTGCAAGCTTATGAATAAAAGCATAGCATGCCTTCTCTCTTCCCATCTCCTTCAAAATTTGCTTTCTAAAAATCAAGCACACTTTTGAACTACTATACACTTCTACCTTGTCCTTCAATGGACTCAATGTAAATTATTTTCCATCCTTCACAAAATTGCAAGTGTGCATTCTATTGTCATTTACAACCTCCCTATCAAACTACCATGGTCTTTCCAATAAAACATGACAAGCATCCATGGGCATTATATCATGCATAATTTCATTCTTATATGCACCAATTTGAAAAATAGCCATACACTACTTACCAAGAGTTGGTGTCCCTTGTGTAGCCATGAAACCTTGCACTAGTTTGGTTGTTTAGTCTTCTTTGACTTAACCTTCTCCACCATTTCCTGAGACACCAAATTATCAATAAACTTACTACCCGCGATCACCTTGGAGCATTTTCCTCCAAATTTACACAATCCTAAAAAGAAAATTTCTGTATCATTTCATGTTCTTCCTCATTAGGGTTCAACAACACTCTTTTATTCATCAATGACTCTCCTCGCTTCGGTTCTTCTTAACACTTACGTGTAAGTTATACTTTCTTCATCTACTTGTGCAACATGGTTCCTTGCATCATTTACTCTCCCACTATTCTCTTGTACCTATAGAAATTTCAATACCCTATGAACAACCTCTCTATATTTATAACAAGTGCTAGAAAATCATATTCCTCTACCTCTTCTATAGTTCTATCTTCCTCTAGATGAATATCCTATTCAATGTGTATTTTGATTGTAACTATTGTTATGTATTGTGTTAGATTGTCCTTCATTTCCTTATCATCAACAACCATTGAATTGTTCTCTTCCTCTTCATCTAGAGTTATTTCATTGTTTTCTTGCCAAGCTCTTTATACCTTTAAGGCATATTGATAAGCCTCTTTTACTAACCTTATTTTAATCATACTAAATTCATTTTGAATTTGACACTCATAGCCTATATATGAACCTGGAGATCTTTTCTTCATCATCCTTGACGGCTAGCCCAAATGGAGCCTTCAAAATTCCTCCATATAGTCTTTAACATTCATCAATATATTCTTTGGCATTCATCTTCTTTTGTTTCAAATTCTATAATTTTATAAGTAAATTGAGTTAGTAGTCTACTAGTTGGAACTTGGCCTTCAATTTAGCAACTATTCAATCCAAAAAACAAAAAAAATCCTCTTCTTTGTATCTTTATTTGTATGTGATCACATCATAGGGTTGTATGACCTTTCCACTTTGTGCAAGCAAATCGCATCTTTCTTAGATCTACCGTTGATTCACAATCAAAATATTCTTCGTCTTTGATATTTAATTTATGAGTTCTTTCAAGCTTAAACTTTCATTATAGTAGGGACTATCTAATATTTGTTTACAACTTATCTTGAACATAGCTCTCAATTTTTTTTTTATTAGTCCACCCATGCCTTCTTCTATCTACAATTCTTGACCTTATGCTTCTTAGTCATATTCATTAACATCTCCCACAAGCACTCATCTTCTTTGTGTTGCCTTCATTGCTTCCAATCTAGCTATATTTCCTCTTAGCATATTTGTTATGTTAGCAACCCTCAATACTCTTGATCTTCCTCTATGTGGCATGTCATCTTCTCAAGCTTTCTACAATTGCAAGAATTCACACTCATTCACAACAAATTCCTATGGCCTCTTCTTCAACACACCCCAACAATTTCTTACTTTGATACCACTTAAAGCAATATAGCTTAGAGGTTTCATTTAAAAATTGCACAAACTAGTATCCAACCTCATATTAACATAAAAAAACTACCAAAACTAGTTTTTCCCCTTTGCATACTATTGTTTCATTAGATTCCTTTCTCGCTAGTGTTGCAAAGTTGGTTACAAATGTTGGCCATATGTTATCCTTTGCTAATGTTGTGAGTGTTGGAGGTGTAGCTCACCCTCTACTAGAGAATTATGGCCCCTCCCTTGTGCTAAATCTTCCCTAGTGGTAATATGTGGTTAGGATGTATTGAAAAATAAAGATTTGTATCTATGTAGGGACCTAGTTTGTAGATTCAACAATTTTTTTCCCTCCCTTCTCTATCTACATAAATGGGTATTGGATTCTTGGAGGCCTATTGGTGAGGGTAGAATCGAGCTCTTCCTCTATGCCAAGGCTTCTTCATAGCATCATTTGATTATTCAAAAGATAGAGATTTGGTGATTGATGATGAAATGTGATTGTCGGATGATCACTCTCTATTGATCAAGCCTTGGTCTACTTCCTTCAACCCCCTTTCTAAAACTGCAAAAGTTAGACCTGTGTGGATTTTCCTTTTGAATCTCCCTCTCCAATTTTGGGAAGATTCTTGCTATGAAGCCATAAGCAACTCTATTGGATAGTTTTTGAAAGTTGACTCTACCAATTCTTTATGGGGCACTCTACTTTTTCTTACACTCTTGTGGAAATTGATATCTCCAAGCCTCATCATGGGGATGTTGTTTTGATGGTGGGAGATAAGCTTTTGACTCAATAGATTAACTAAGGGTCTCCCCTTCAAATGTGGATGATGCTTTTCCATTGACCACCTAATTGTTGGTTGTTCACTCTTGTGACACAAGGGCACAATGACATGGTGGAAGATTTCCAATGAAGATCACTTAACCATTCATGTCTTTGACTCCCAAGTGAATGGCTCCTCTTAGGATTATGACTCTTCTCAAGATATTGGTTTGCATACCCTCAGTGCATCTCAAACATATCCTACCCCTACTGCTCCATTGATTGCTATTGGAGAGTCCCAACCTCCTACTCTAATCACTCAACTAGCTATGCCTTCAACATCAATTCAACTTCAATCTAATCATGTGATGGGAGTTCACCATTTGGTTACTATTCCTAGCCATTCCATTATTCCTTTTATCCTTTGTGGACAATCCCCCCCCTTCCCACTTATCCTTATTTTGAAGATTTGAATGATAAAATTTCATAGCTTGTTGTATAAAGGCGAAAAAAAGGCCTTCCTAAATTGATCTCCAAATCGCATTCCAAAGCAATGGGTGTGTTTAAATAGAGTCGAGTCTAACATTGCCTAAAAGGGGCCCTAGGCTCCATGGTTTGTTTTGTTAATTTTTGTGTGTGGCAACTTGGTTGCAATTGTATCTCACTCTAATGCATCTTATTAGGTTGTATAACTTGTCCCATATCTCATGGCACTTGTTTTATTTTCCAATTGTTCTTTTGTTTAAGGGTATATATAAAAAAAAATTACAATATAGAGACAATAGAAATTTATAACCATTATTTATTTCCTAATGTAACTCGATACAACATGCTCAAGAAGAACTATACAAATGCTTCAAGGACTACAAGAAACTTTTGTAGCTAGGACTTGCTCAAACTTCAATTTCATCCACAAATCAATTATCTTGCATTATCTTGACTAATTCCAAGTATCTTCTTCATCCCTATATTCACACACTCTATTTTCCTAGAGCATCCTTTGTTCTACAACTTTCCTATCATCATCTTGGTTCAATCAACATTTTTTTTTTCTTGTTTTTGTCTAAATTGTCAAATCTCTTTTTTTTACATACACCCAAGAAACCCTTGGCATTCTTTGGTTTTTAGTTGACAACCTCTAGGGCATCTATGTGGCCTTCACAAAAATGAGACAACCATGAAGAAGTGAACAATCAAGAATGGATGAGGAAAACATGAGCAGCCAAGGAAGATAACTAACAAAATTTTCTTGCAAATGATATCAAACCAAACAAAACAAAACAAAAGGTGCCACAAGCTCAATAAGGATATGAAAGGTTGTAGTTGGGTAGTTAATAATTCACTAAATAGTACATCCATAATCTACTAGCAATAGAAATGAAACTACCAAAATCACAAGAATAATCTTTGTAAAACCAATTTCATTGCCAAAGACAATTCACAATCAATTGGATAGCTTGACCTAAGATGCCAAAATGGAAAAAGACAAAAATAGTTCCTTTCACATAACAACTACAGTTGGTAGTTTGGGCATTCAATATATTTGAAAATCCATAAATGATAACACACGTTGCACACCTAGGTAACATCCATTTTAGCATTAATATCAAAAGCAACCTTTTGTGTCATACATTTCATGTAGCAGCCCAATACCTAATTGTAGATTAAACTAGTACTTGCACCTATAGGAGGTTCAAGGGAGACGCTGATAGGAAATAAAAGGAAAAGCATAAATGAATTGAAACAATACATAATTAGTTATATAAAAATATATAGACATAATGTTAGGGATATGAAATATTCATATAAAATCAGATGAGTTGATAAGTAGTTTGGTTTATAAACTCGTAAAAATAAAAAAATTGAAAAGTGGATGTTCTCATTTATTGTTGGGAGAATTGGTTGTAGGAACAATACATAGGTGGAATACGATGCCATAAGATGTAAAAGCGAAAGCATGAAAGAAAAGTTTCAACATATTTTGAATAAGTAAAACATCAAGTACAAATAAGACATATTTCTCCATGATTTTTGCTTTGTTTGGTAGATTAGAAACTTCTTGCTAAATTAGTAGTTCCGATTATTTTTCGTATGGATTTGTTTTTTATTGCTTTGTTTATGAGATTAGAGCAGATTATTTGTGAAGTGACAGATAAAGATGGAGAGGGTCTAGGCAGTTTTGATGTCCAAGGGATGAATCAGGCAAAGGATTTCTAGGATTTCTCTGGATTTCTATAATCAAGAGAAGGGATGAATCAGGCAAGGATTTCTAGCATGTATTGAACATATAGAACTCATTTATACAAGTGATCCCTATCTTTTTTCTTCGTATTTTTGTCATGGTGATTTCTTAGTTCGAGCCTAGGATGTATGTACAGAGTCAGACTATGTAACTGTACCTATTGGAATTCCATTTCCTATGACTGATATCTATTGTGAAGTCTTTTTATCATACATTTTAAAATAGTGAATCAGGCATGGATGACTTCAATATTGGAGTCTTTAGCTTTGGTGCCATAAGATTATAAAAATTAATCCATATTCAAGTCATAAAAGTGATAAAAAAAGAGGAGGTTAGGGAATACCATTTGACATCGATGTTGTACCTTTTAGGAAAAAATGACTCAGTTTCATTAAGAAAACAAATGACAGACCCATAAACACAAGAACTCCCCAATGAGAACCAAGAATCCTAGTTTGATTTAAAAATATACATTCCAGGTCTTAAACAAAAGAAAATTACAAACACTATAGAGAGCAGTATGTTATTTGAAGAATTTTTACATATTTTCATTGTCAAAAAATAATAAAATATTTATTTTTGTTCTTTGTAACCATAGAATGTATGGTGGGGGTGACAAGAAGCAGAGAAGAGGAGGCTGCGAATAAGGGGAGTCGACCCTCATCTTCAATTAGATAGCAGATTTGAACAAAAGGAGTAATTTAAAAAACATAAAAATCAAAATTGGCACAAGCAACTAAGTACTGGAAAAGACAGCCCTAGAAAGAGGGAAGAAATAGACATGGAATAAGCATCATAGCAGAGAGTATGCATATTTTAATGTTTAAGAGATACAAGCAAGTGAAAAGAGTTGAGATAAAGAGGTGATCAAGTAAAGTTTGAAGAAAGCCACTGGAAGGCGCAGACAGGGTGGTTAGATTAGAAAGGATACAGAGGTAAAAGAATAGAGCATTTCACAAGCTCAGATTACATAAATGTATGCCAAATATTGAAATTTGGTTGTAATTGTCATCGATGTATTGAGTAAATAGATTTCATAATAAATTGTAGAAAACCAGGTCCAAATAGACTACTAATAGGATCTGGCAAGAGGAGCTCTACACATCGCAACCATCATCAAGGGTGAGATAATCCATCCTGCCATTATTGTTGGGAGATGCAACAACCGTTTAGCTTAAATCCCTAAAATTGACCTTTCCCAAAAAGGTTAGTCAACGGTTCATATATTCAAATGTTTGATGTTGAATCAAACATCTTTTCCTCATTATGCTATCTTTCACATGTTTAAGAATCAAACATCTCTTCCTCATTCTCCCTAATGAAGAATCCAGTAGTGGACTAAAAACGTATGAACAAAAAACCCAATGCTATTAAATCCAAAGATAACTCCACAATTGCAGATATTACTTTCCATTTTTATAGTCTATCGATTGTGTGCTGAATAAGCTGCTTCTTTTCACTTTCTAAATTAATGCCTTATATTAGAAGTACTAGCTATTAAAGAAGTTTTCAACATGCTAGAATGTCAACATAAAGTGTAACTTATTATTATATGGTTCAGTTTTGAATAATTTTTCATTATATGTTTGTTGCATTTTAATATTTTTCAGCATATTTCATTATAGCACAGGTGTTGCAAATCTCTCCTACATTGCCATTGTTATAGCAATTTAAGACATTCATCATATATTTTCTGATTTAGAGACTGTACCGTCTCCTATTTTTTTTCTTGTTTAAAGGCTCTTAATTCTCACACACAATGCATCCGGATTGATATGATGGTGTATTGTTCAACTATGTTGATTCTTGAACATAACCATTTGGGTCCACTTCATAAGTTCATTACTCCATCTGCCAAAGTATTTCTTTTAAGTAACATTACATCTTGGTTTAAGCTAACTACGAAATTGCTGATAAGCATGCCAGACACATGAAATTTGTTGTGAGATCTCTATGTGATTTGCATAAAATGTAGTTGGTTTAACTTTATTAATATAGTCTTATCTGATTATATGAGCTTTGATACTCATGGAAATTGTAGTTGGTTTTGTTTCTTTGTGCTCTTGTAGCCTACAGTGGAATATCAATATGGCTATTGAAGATGCCTTTGTATAGTGCTTCCAAAATAATTTCAAAACTATTGACTAGTTTAAAGTACTTATGGTGTTTAACTATCTAGTGATGATTTCACAGTAATGCTTTTTTAAATTGTTTTATGGCCCTTCTTAATTTTTGCTAGTGTTTTTCTATTTTGATGGGTAAGTATTTGCTCTTCATTATATGTGATCGATGGGTCTTCTTGTTTGAACCTTGAAAATATCATATTACTTGAATTTTATTTTAACTTCATCGCCTGGTCTTTTTCTTTTAAGGATATATAGTGTCTATATAATATCATTGTTACTGTATTTGTTTTGGAGTATTATGGAAAAACATGTCTCAGGCATGAAGTCTTTTAAATATTGAGGTTGAAGGTTCATTTATGCTTTCAACAGAAGCTTTTGTTTTCACCCGACTTATTGTTAGTATTTATATCTTTGGAATTTATGCATAATTATGAGCATCAGGAAAAAGCTGCATTTGACCAGCTAATGTGAGCACATTTTGGAAGGGGAGTGCTCTCTTCTCTATCTATGCTAAAGCTGTTTTTATTTGCAAGGTGTATAACAGCCGCATTAGTATGAAAATTTGCTTCTTTGAAAACATATTTGTATTAACCTGAAACTATGTGATATTACTAATCATTATCTCATATGTAGATATATAGTGGCCAGCTAAAGACAACATTATGTGTGCGTTAGAGAGGAGTAAAAATGCTAGTTCTAATAATCTAGTACATTTCAAATAGTTAGCTTGGAGAGCTATTTTGACTTCGTTTGTGATCATACAGGTTTCAAAAGTTGTGTGTGCATAATATGAAGTGAAAACAATCATTTTATTAGTTATTCAATTTATGACCAAGTTGTTGGAGAAGCACAAACTTTTGCACATTTCCACATGAACTGCTACTTGGATTGGTGTAATAATACCTTAAATATCTTCTTATATTTTTACTAGTGGCTAATCATAATATTATTTCTCTTATGTTGAATATGCAGACTTGAAAAATCCAGTCGATAGTCCAAAGCTTGTGGAGGCATTTGGTAAAATAGTCATAGAAATTTGAGCATAATGGCTACATGCAATTGATCTTGAGATAAATATGTAGTTGTTACTTTGTTTTTTATATAATGTGATTTTTTGAAACTAAGAACATTTATAAATCTTTTGTATCTTTAGGCTAACTAAGAAACATTTATAATGTCCATATATGCAGAGTTGAGCAAAGAAGAGGTTGAAGATGTGCAGTTCAAGCAGTTTTTCATTCATAATCCTAAAAACATTTTTTAATGCATTTTATTCTAATTGTTTATACATTAGCCTTGGTAGCCTTCTTGTACATTCCATAGAAATGTTTCCATTTTATTTAAAAAACTGTTGTTCTCTTGTAATTGTCATCGATGTATTGAATAAACAGATTTCATAATAAATTGTAGAGAACCAGGTCCAAAAATAGACTAATTTGGAACCAGAGCAGATACAATTGTACAGTAAATAGATTTCATAATAAATTGTAAAGAAATGTTGCAACCTAATTTGGAACCAGAGCAGATACAATTTGAGATTAAAGAACATGAAAAAAAGAACACAAAAACTATGCAAATCGCATGAAAAAAAGGGCAATACCGTCTGAAGTTTTAGTTAGTTGAAACGATCTTTTATGTCAAATGCCTAATATTTGTCCTAGCCTGGCCACTTCTGAAAACTCGACAAACTTGTTAAGGAAAGTTGTCATTCACTTTATGTTCTTATTGTCTAAGCCAGAAAAGAAACCTGTGGAGGTGGTGCTTTTTATGGGTCCACTGTTGCTTAATAATCATCTCCATGTCGACCAAATTTCTATGCTTTTTTTTGGCCTAGTTTAGGCTAAGTTGGCCACGTATTGATAGCGGAGGAGAAATTCACTGTTTGACATAAACATACACCATCATCCATGGGATGCAATGAAAGCTCCCTCAAACCCACCTCCAAAATTAGGCACAATTTCTCCAGAGTTAGAGGTTCTTCACCCAAAAGCCCTATGAAAACTTGTGCAGCCATTGCTGTTGTACGAAGTTGTAAGCACCCAGTCCAAGGGTATGCCGATGATAATAACAAGGAAAGCAAAAATTGTTTTGGTGTGAATATTATATGCGTCGAGCAAGAATGTCGACTTATAGGATTGGAGGATGATTCAGAAGGAGAGGAGGAGAAGAAAGAGGTGTTGAAGGTTGGAAGAATTGTGGACATTACAGTCTATTTATAAGTACTAGCAGAGATGGTGATGGAGGGCAGCTGATCTTTCTAACATAGAAGATGAGAAATTAAATTACGGTGGAGTGTTGGAGTGTATTTGCATTCAATGAGGGCATCATGATAAGCAAAAGCCAGTCAATTGAACAGTTGGTCCATAAATGAATGAATTTATGACTGTCGAGGGTGTAACGGGAGTTTCATGCATCAGATGCATCCAAGAGGGTCGCTGAACATGGTTTACCAGTACGAATAAATGGTTTTGCAGGCGTGAAACAGGTACGCCGAGTTCTTGTGGACTAGCAAGTCCACAATAAGAAGCCTATTGGCTAACTAAATATAAACATTTAGCATAAAGTATGAAATAGCTCCTATAGCCTCATATAGGACAACATGATTTAAACACAACTCCTATAACACTTCTACATCAATGCCCTTTATAAAAGACAAACCCATAACAACTTGGTTTTATGTTTAAAATAACATCATAATTCTTGATACTATTACAAATAATTTGCAACACCTAAAGTCTTGAAACCTTCTAGTAGCATTCTTAATCAAGTGGGTTGTTACGAACCATAAAAATGATAAGCACGACAAAATACAAATAATTGAAAATAAACAAATATTGTTAATGACAATTGTCCATGAACCCACATGCTCTCACATCATATATGTAGCCATACTCTTATCTATTACCATGTAATAATACACCATAATACCATATCCCTAGATATAATACATGGATGTACCTTGGGACGTTCAAAGTTAAAGCTCACTTAGATCCTTGAGACCTCAAGTTATAGTGTCTCTAGGACCATCATTTATTAGACTCAATTGATTATTTGTTTGAGGTACAGTGGGATACAAATTAATTTAGGTTACCTTGATTTAGAACTATTATGCCCTCCCTTCGTATTAAATAAGACATAGATGTGTTTAAACAACCAAAGATAAGGTCACTTCACTTTGATAGGACGGTTCCTCAATTATAGCATCTCAACCTATTGTGTTATATGGTGATAATTTATTGACTTTTTTCTACGAAATATATCTTGTGTTATCATTCTCAAACTTGATGAATGAAGTGATTTGTTCTCACATAAAACAAAATAGGGCCCAAAATAATTCCAATAACAAAAAAATCTATGACATACGAAGCATTTACAATCATACGTCAAGGTATAAATCTCCATGCTCCAAACCTTAATAATCTCTTGGTTTGAAAACCAAACCTAATTAAATCCATGTGCACACGATAAAGCTTTCTACTCTGAAAAGAAAGAAAAAAATTGTGAAACAACAACAATAATCATATTAGTAATGTCCACAAGGATAGAGTGAGGAATTAGCATACATCATCTGCCCTCCAAGCCATGCTCGTTAGCTCAAGTATTCCAAACTTGAAGAATCGATGAAGAACCATAAGACGACCCATCAATATGTCATCATATCACTGACATCCGATTGTCTCATCATGGATGTCATGTTAAATGAAGAGTTCCACAAAGCTCAACAGCAAGAGCATATCAATGAACTTGTAGCATATCCATGTAGATGTCAAAGTGCACATTATCATGTGAAATAAATCAGCCAAAAAGACTATAAACTCAGAAATCATCAAAGAATCAAGGACTCCATGAAATCAATCCAAAATAGCGTATATGTTATTAAGGCAACAGCTGCATCCACTAACCAACCAACATTCAGGACCCTTACTAAGCAAGCTCAATGTGTGCAAAGTAGAAACAAGGTCTCGGCACAAAACATCAAATCTCATATGCTGTAGACCAACACAAGCGGCACTTCAAAAGTATATGTTTTGCTGCTGCAACCAGGGCTATTGTGTCATAAAGCAATCAATTATCACAACAAAGGGGTCCTTAACCAAATCCCATCTCACCCATGGATGTCACCAGCATAAGGTCATCCTCCAAAATCACACTCAAAATATCCTCCAAGAATCATTTACAAGATGGTAATACTCACCCATCAATGTTAAGTCATCGTCAACATTTTCTTCTCATGTAGTCCTATCTCATTATCATTGCTGCAATTACCACAAAGCTCACTGCTACTGCTGCAACTACTGAAGGGTCTTGTGTTACTGCACCTGCCTCCCATGTACCCATTCATTCTCCCTAATTCATTACAATCTTCAGGGGGATAACGTGACTACTCTAAGAAGAGAAGAGTATGATGTGTTTCTTGAATAATAATTCGTTATGTTGATATAATGTCTTTTGAGCATTTTAAACATATTAATGTTTAACTTATTCTTATTTATGTGTGATTTTGGACCTTTTTATGCACAAAACTTAATTATGTGAGATATTTTTGATACTTACCTTCCCATAAAACTTGAGAGAAGCAAAAAGAAGATAGATTTATAGAGTTTTAAGTTAGTTTTGAATCAAATTGATCCTTCAAATCCTTCTAAACCTGCAACACAAACATAAAATTTACTCAAGAAAAGATTAATTCCACTATCTAACTGTTTTTTCTTGCAAATCCAAAGGCCATAAAAGAAAAGAAGAGATATCAAAAGAAACTTCAATTGATTAAGTTTTCAGTTAAGAAATTTAGTTTCTAATTAAAAATTGATTTTTGGTTAGATCATCTAATAAATCAAAAAAAGAAAGGGAAGAAAAACTACATCTCTTTCATTTGTTTAATTAGAAAACTAATTTTATTTCTAAGAGAAATTTAGAAAGTTGAAGAATAAATAATTAAAAATCAATTTTAAATAGTAGTTTTTTTCCTTTATTCCAATGAACAAAGATCTTTAAAACATGAGTTTTTGATATTCATGGATGCACAATTTTTTTTTGTAACATAGAAAGAACTAAAATTTAATTAAGGCTTTGGGAGAACTTAAATGAAAAAATATTAGAAAAAAAAAAGAAAAAGAAAATACAATGATGAGTACAATTTTTTAATTAATAATACTTTTTGGTTGTGTTAATTTTTAAAATGAAATGATTCATTAAATTAAGTATGATTAGTTTTCTAAGTGTTCTAATTGATTGTTTTTCTTTCCTAGGTGAATTTAATTATTTGGATTCTAATAATAAATTGAAATATCAAATATTAACTATTGTTCTGCTTAGTTATCATAATAATTAAAGTTAGAATCATGTTAATTTATTGTTAAGTCAAAAAATCAAGTACACAAATAACTATTCTTTTGTTGTGAGATTTGATATTTTGAGCACTCAATAAATCTTATGGACACCATGAAAGTAGTAAATGAATTTATTTCTTTTAAGGAGTTTTATTTAGGCAAATGGGTTTTCTAGATGATCCACTTAGTAATAATATCTTTACTAATATACGCAAAGGTAATATTAAATATAAATATTATGACTGACATAATCATTAAATTGGATTCTTAATGAAGGTGGTATTAAGAAATAAAATATTAATATTGAGTATTAAGATATTATTATTATAATCATTACTTATCAAGAAAATAATAGTGTCAATATTAATAATGGTAGTGAGGGAATGGTAAGGAATAATGGTAATCATGATACTAATATAAATGTTATTAAAATCATTGTGGTTAGGGATATTTAATGCTCATCTTCTCATTGGTATCTTGCTATGTTCATGTGTGGTTGACAATTATTAGTGTTTATACGTATTTATTCAAAAAAATGGTGGTTGTGTATTGTCTAGTTGTGTAAAAAATTGAGGCATGACATTTTTGATACATACCTTCCCACACCATTTTGCATCCAAGGCTCTGAAAAATTGATATTCCCCATGTTGGACTAATCACCGACGTCTTCCTTCATATTTGAGAGATGGACTAACCACCTTCCGTGGATCTGTTTATCTCTGGCGTTTGTCTCAGGCGTTAATAGGTCAATCTTTTGATGCAACGGAAAACATGTTCCAACAAATGGTACCAAAGTCGTGGTCGTGGGTTCGAATTGGTTTGAATCCCCTTGGATGACGCTGAGAGTGGGAATTGTTAGACTAATCACCAACATCTCCCTTCGGATTCAGGACATGGACTAACCACCTCGCATGGATCCGTTTATCTCTAGTGCTTGTATCAGGCATTAACAGATTGATATTTTGGCGCAATGGCTAACATGTTCCAACACCCCATACCCATATTGTGTCACAGCAACCTTCCTCGTATAATGAAGCTTATAGGTTCTATCCTTCGTCTTGTGCAAACAGATGTGTCTCATTAGAATCTCTCTAGCATTCCCTTGAAAATGTTAAAGTACACATGGACTTAAGAAGCTAACCACCATAACTTCATTCACAGACGTCAATTAATTTGCAGAAACCTGTAACCCACATTGGTTCTTGTCAGGAATGATATCATATCAAATCTCTCAAACTCTGTAAATATCCTCACATGCGTAACAGAATGAAACCAAATTCATAGTAAATAGATCATTCTGCCCACAATATGGTAGGCGATTCAAATCAATGTGCAAAAATATAAATTGATTTGAAATGGCCTTCCCCGTGTACATAACATTGGCTGTCAGTAATTAAATAACTAAAGGATAGTATTCCCTAATTAAATGGCTTCATGAACCTGTATTCATAATTTTGTAGTTTCGATATCTTACAATCAGGTAGTCCCTAAAAACTGTGGAACCAGATGTTACAGAACCGATACAAAAATATTTTACCACCACATTTTATGGCCCCAGTCACAAAGCAACTATCTGATAGATGGAATAGTGTTTGGCCATTTGAAGGATAGAACACAGTTAAAGACAGACCTGCTAATATCCAAAACAATGAAAATTGAACGAGATGTTGATGTCATTGAAGATTTCAGATTCATCAGTTTGTTGACACAAGAAGCATTACAGGAAAGGAAACGTAGTGTTACAACCTCTGTTTAGCAGCAGCAAGTATATTATAAAATGACACACAATCAATTTATTTCCTCGTGTTAACGAACAAAGATTTAAAGATTGTTATAGGGAGCTCTAAGTCTGTAATCTATACTCATCTTAATCTTGATATCAGTGTGATCTGATGAATGGATGTAAAAAGAACTCTTATCACAGTTTTTTCTGACACAATTTAATCTAGTAACCAAAGATTAACTTAATACATCAAAAGAATTAAGCACTTGTTCTAATAGCACTCGAGTGTTGGGCAAAAGAGGCTTCTCAGGACTGTCTGAGTAGGCAATGTTCAATAAATAAAGTTTTTTGGATGCAATGGTAACTGCAGACAAAACTCTCTTTATCCCTCTTGAGCTGTCTAGAGCATATTCAAGCTCATAAAGAGGAATATCTCCATGGATAGGTCTCTGATCAACCTTTATCAGTCGTGCATCATTTGTACTTGGCTGTTTTTGCATATGGCAAACGAAAAGAGTGCATCAGAATTAAAAGGGAAAAAAATCTATTCAACAAACAAGTAAAATGCAAGACACTTTACTTCTCCAGAAGAGCACTAGCTATAATTTCAAGATTGTTCAAAATAACATTAAGCGAATTTGTATTGATATCAAATGGGATGGATGCAACCTTTTTCTTTTCTGCTTGAAGTAATTTATCAGCAACAACCTGAGGAGTGCCAAATTCTTTAAGAGAAGATACACGAATAGGATTAACTACAACTCCTATGTTGTTGCTCTTAACATCAGGGTCCTCAAACATAACTGTAGCACCTGCTTTGTCAACCTACTCAGTGAGAGGAGAAAAAATGATATCATACACATGCAAGTACTGTTACGACTTCCAATAACAGACACTCAAGTAAAAAAAAACCACCATAAACTCCTAAGATAGCAAGTATCCACCAAACATAACCAAGGGTAATCCCATTCTGTCAAATTATCAAGAACAACTCAGAAAATAGAAGTGAAAATGCCAAAATCCCTTCCTATTTATTGTGGATATTTGGTTACCTTCTTCCAATCAGAAGGTATTAATAGAGTAAAACCTTCAATTTCATCATTATATCTCTCAAGGTCGAGCTTAATTTCCTCACCTGCATATCAAGCATAAAAGCATATTTTATGTTCAGATAATTAGCACAAATACTATGTTTAAACCACAAAATTTTTTATTGAAGATACGTGTATTCATTTTACAAGTTAGATTTGACAGTGTCCCAAAGCTATCATATTATTTTTAGAGTTTGCGATTTGGAGACAAACAAGGTTCAAGGTTAAACAAAGAACAAATATGATTTGTCTCCCTAAACACTAGATTTTAGGACTTCTCTAGGTACAACTTACCACCTGCAAATTCATGAGAAGGCTCAACTTTCAAATACTAAAACAATTTGCAAGCTTATTTGCATATCATTGTTTTGCCTATCTTTTTAATTGCAGAAATTAAAACTTGATCATTTTGAAAATAGCCACTGTTTTACAACCCTTCTACTGCAACTAAGAGGACCTTTAACAGAAAATAAGTTTTCAATCTTTTTCAGTTATTATGATGGTATCCAAGAGAGTTAAGAACCAGCAACCATAAAATATAAACAAATTCCTTTATCATAAGCATATGAGATGAGCAGCAATTCATTATTGAATATTAAACATTACTTTAAAAGTATCCATTTACTGGTTCGGAATTTTTTCTGCAAACAAGCATTACTACCAGCAACTTGAGAAAATGTCAACCATTACTGATGAGTCTCATATTTCTCTCTGTTTGTTTCTTATGTTTCCTATTTTAAAGCACATTTCCGCAGACATTTCTACCTTGAAACCAAGACTATTTATTAATATTGGGATGAAAGTGCTATGTTTTTTATTGAGGGTAAAACAGGTTTTGAATGGACCCGAAACCATTTACAAGCAAGTTTTGATGGGACCTGAAACCCAATCTAAAAGGAACACTGCCAGAGATAAAACAAAGACAAACAGCAGCCAAATAACAGCAGAAAATCTGCACAACTACAACATACTAGCAGCAGCGCCCTTCAGCCAAATAAAACTTACAATCGCAAAAAACCTAATGCAGATCTAGGATCCCATCATCAATCTCTATCCCCACCTTTATAGGAAACACAAGAAAGGAATCAAGAAAAAGGTAGATAATGCTCCCAAGCAAATGCTCCAGCTTCCCAAAACTCCCCACCTCAATAGAGGAGTTCAAAGGCAAAACAGAAACTAGGACAGCAAAAACCCCTTTGCAGCAACACCATTCCCCTCTAGCCATACCAATCCCCACCTCAATAGGATAAAGCACTACCTCAAAAGGAGAAGCTAGAGAGGACGCCATAAGATTAAAACCAAAACCCTCAGCCAAGTCCACAACCTCCACCTCAAAAGGAGAAAAATCCACCTTGATAGGAGTTATGCTTTGAGAACCTGAAAAGAGAGTATGAAGAAAAGAAGGAAAGGCAGCAATAGTACCCTCAACCTCAGAAACAATCTGGGCTGTCAAAACAAACAAGATTTTCAAAAAAGCTTTCGAGACAACCCCCACAAGGCACATCTTCATCAGGAGATCAGCAGCAAACAGCTTCATTCTTCCAAAGAACCAGCTCCCTTGAAACATAAAAGAGAAATCCTCATAAAATATGAGACCTGAGAACACCTCGAACAAAGCCATCCAAGACCCGAACCAAAACCCTTTAACAGTCTTGGGCACCAGCCAGAAATCCAGTAGCAAAAACAGGGCTGCACCAAAGATTTCACTCCAAGGGATACAAACCCCAAGAGGACCAGAGAAAAAGCCACCGCAACCACTCACAAAAACACTGGGGATCATCAACAAGAGCCATGAGATCACCACTAAGCTAGGAACTAAACCCTTTACTAGAATAAGCTTCTCACACCAAAACGAGTTCAAAGAGGTTCCTTTACAGAGCACAGGCACAAAAACCACCCTCATCTTCCGGAGACACCACCAATTGGAAGCCCACTGCCATGAACATAAATCAACCCCCTTCAAAAGATAAGTCCTCGTCGACCACCAACAGTATGACACAGATCTCTTAAAGAGCCAATGAAACTGAAACTAAAACTGGGCAACAAAAGCGCCCCTAGCTGCCACCAGAAAGACAACAAAAGACTCCTTTAAGAAAAAAATCCTCAAGCAAAAGGACTACTGTGATATAGCCAGCCCCAAACACTTCCCATAAGGCAAAAAAAAACCACAGCAAAATAAGCTGGGAATAGACCACACCTCGGGCCAAAGAACATCCTGAGATAGGATGTCAACACCAGCAACATGAATCCCAATGCAGCAAACTGAGGCATCAAAAAATCCCTCACAACAGCACAGGAGAGAAACAGAGAACAACAGTTCTGGACCAGCAACAAACCAACCAGATTCAACCACACATCTATCCGCATCCAAATGCGGATCACCCTCTCCATCTTCATCATCTTCAAAGGATTTCAAAAATCCTCCCCCGCTCCTATTATATCCCACCCTAGTTCACAAAAACTACTTCTTACTTTGAATGAATTATGCAATGAAATTTATGATCTCGAAAAGTAGTTATGCTTTAATGAAATTATGCAATGTTTTGATTTAAGTTTTCCTGATAAAACTATGGATGTTTGATGCCATGAATCAGATGAAATGTTATGCAAGAAATTTCTTCTTTAAAAGCAAATGTGAATATGAATGCAATAAGATGAGGATACAGTATTGATTGTTAGGCTAACTACCTTTATCCTTCTTGAGTGATGATGCAAGATGATACGAACACCTTCAGGGAGAAAGAGGGGGAGTATCATCTGGAAGAAAGGTGACGTTGAGAAGTCTTCAGGATTTCCATCTGAGCTTGAGTCGGTTGTGTATGACTCGGTTAACCTAATAGGTCTAGGGCATGTTCTTGCATGTCTTGAGGTAAGCCGTTTTGGGTTGGTTTGTTTTTTTCTCGTTTTGTGGTGAAAGGTGATCTCTAGGGTTTGTAATCCTTCTTGTTACTTCATCTGCATAAGTATATGATCGAGCAAATATAAAATACATATGTACTTGGCGAGTAAGCCACATATGCATACATGGGTTTTGTGTATGCGTACATGGATGCATATGCACGTGTGTAGACAAAACTATCACACCTACAAACATGCATGTCCATTCACGTGCATATAAAGTATAAACGAACACGTGCATGCATGTGCGTATATATATATTTACTCACTCTATTTAGTAATGTGATGGCATGATATTTTGCTCTTGGCGATGATGCCAAGTCGACGTAATTAATAACGTCACATTTCACAATACTTAAGTTACCTTGTTAAAAAGTTATTATTGATCTTTCTCTTAACACCGGAATCAGCTTATAAAGCCGATAGTGGAAGGTTGGGGTTTGATTCCTTCAACAAGGAAGAGTCCTTATTAAAGTAATTTGATGCATTTAAATCATGCTTATAATTTTAATTAAAGGCAGACAGATAATGTTTATCGAAGCCTTGTGCATATGTATATCTCTTGAAGCGAATTTTAATCACGGCATGTCTCTATGGAGGTGACATCGTATTATTGTTTTGCAATAGTTTGATGAGCCTTTAACGTTTAAAATGCCATGGTAATATTTGGCGGTGTGTTTTAAATCCTTTGCAATCGGAATCTTCATTTCCTTTGGCTATTGCAAATGGTTATCATTTAACCGATTCTTGAAGGTTTTCTTGGTATTATCTTTGTTTGGTAAGGAGATTATCGGGGTGAAAAATCCAATGGGGAATTTGTTGTTTAAACCGTCTTTTGCCATTAAACTTGGGGGTAAATCCTTTGAGTAATATGATAAATATTGTAACCAATTGGCAACTGTTTTTAAAACTGTTTTGGAGAAACCTATCAACCCTGGAGATACATATACTCCAAATAGCTAAAGAGCAGGGATTGGTTAATATTATCACTATCGCTGCTACTAGAAGAAATTCATCCTTTTAAATACAGGTACCAATACCGAATCTAATAGCAAGGATAACTGTAATCTTCTCAGATGGAAGGCATAGTCAATCTTGACTTGTGTTTGTGAGTAGCCTCATTGAAGGAGCCTCGTTCTTGAGCAGCTTGTAGGGAATACATACAGTCAATACTTCAAGCTTTGAATGGGCAAGTAACCCGATATTTGCAATTTTATCATTCTGATCCAAAGGCTTCAGAAGTTTGTCTTTTTGAATTGAGAGCATTTGCATGCATAGTAATATGCTAAGAACAACTTAATATTGTTCTCTGAGTATTTAAAAATTAGTGAAATCTGTGATAAGTTTTAAATGAACAAGAAAGAAGCTATACTCATGAACTGACCCAGCTTTATAGTAAAAATATAGGCACTGAAAGAATAAAGGACTATGCTCTGCATTCTTTGACGTGTTTACATATGTTGAAGTCTAAGTTATGACCCTGAACTAGATTGGTTTATTAGTTTCTTTCTTTAAGATTTGAAAGGTGTGATTCCAGAGTTGTTGCATAATCTGAATATTATGTTTTTGTTTGCTCCTTTAGTCCTAAGTAGCCGGTTCGGGTTCGGGTTCGGGTTCGGGTTCGGGTTCGCGGGTTCGGTTCGCCGGTTCGGCAAAATTTTTTAGGGGTGGGTTCGGTTCGTCTTGGGTTCGTTAGTACAAATTACAAAAACATGTAAATATATATATAATATTTACATCATAAAACTATAAATCCATAAAATTAAAATAACAAATTTAACATAATATAATAATGTTTAAAATATTAATTTAAATATCATTAATATATAAAACATTAATATATTATGATTAAAAATCTAATTTTAATATTAAATTTTAATATATTGAATAAAAAACAAATTGACATTGTTTAAAAAATAAAATATAAAGACACTAAATTTTATTTAAAAAAGAAAAAATTAAAAATAAACAAAATTTAAAAAAGTAAAATCTGAATATTAAAAGCCGAAACTACCCGCTAGGTCTAAAATCAAAGTCGATCAATTATCGGGGTTAGTCGGTTAGAAGAGAAACGCGTTCAAAACCAGGGCTTTAGAAATCACGAGCAAGATTCAAGGAAAAAAAAAACCAGGCCGCGATCTTCAAAACTTCAAGTTCTTCATAGGAGGTTGTGATTTATAGCCATCAACAACAAATGAAACACGACCAGGAGATACGGGAATGATAAAGTCCTGTCGACAACAAATGATTCGCGGCCAGAAACAGAGAGAGCCGTCAACGGAATGAGAAGAATCGGTAGGGCGAACCAAACCCAAAAACGAAGGACCCAAGTCGAACCCACATGCGAACCGAACCAGGACCCGAACCAGGAGCGAACCAGGACCAGGACCCAGCCCAAAACCCTGCGAACCGGCTACATAGCTTTAGTCTTTATGGAAGAGAATTATATTATTTAAAAAGCCACGAGCTCGAATATATGGTTAAACATGAAAGTGCCTCAACCTAGGTAGGGTTTAAGATGTTTCTTTTTGTAATATAGTTGTTGCTGAAACTAATGCACAAGACTTTGAAAAGAGTCAAGCAAGAGTGTTAAAATGCAGTTTGGCACTAAGTGACAAGATTGCCTCGGTATAGGAGTGATTCCTTGTCTGTTTGCTGAATCTTTCATTTATGAGGACATGTTTTACTTTGGAATGTTGAGTTGTTGTGTTTCAGTCCAAACCCTCTTAAATTACTGCCTTCTTCCTTAATAAAAATAATGTGAAAAGATTTGGAGTTTCTAAAAGATTACCCCATCTTGAACGGGCAAAACCCTTCTAGGGTTATGTATTAAATCTGTAGCTTCCAGGAAGAGGCCCTTGTGTTTGAAATCACTAATTAGCCTTATGTCCAGATAGGACAAATTCAAACCATTGTGTCAACATGCGACTACCAAGAAGATTTGCTATGAGAATAGAAAACCCTAAGTGAGAAAACCCTAGTATCTAATGACCTTGAATCAATGGCAAGAACCAAGATCTGAGAGTTACACCAAGTAACACGAGGGATTTGGGAAGGGTCTTTACTTTTGTCAATCCAGTTGATTCACGATAGGAAGACAAGTCATGTTGTGTTACGAACCTTTATCATGGTTGTTAGGTGGGACAGATAGTTCCAGTATGCCCTAGTTTAGAAATGTTTTTCCAAGTCGTGCAGGGTGGGTGAACATTGACTTCGCTCTTGTAGCAGTTGTACTTAAGTTACAAAACTATGGCCATAGTGAGTGCAGTTGCCACTGCGTGCACTTGTCAATTCACCGTGTCCTGGATACTTAGCTAGCCAGAGTTGTCGTACTTAGTTGGAGGGTATCCATAGTAGTGTGACAGAGTTAGTTAAGTAGGTCACAACACCAGAGCTCAGATGGCAATCTGAGAAGGTTCCCAACTAAGCCTTTCGTTGAAGGGTAGGGCCACTTCCGGTTAGGAAGATGTGCGGGGGACTACTTAAGTCCAAGGTTGGAGGTAAAAGCACCCGGATGATGGTCTCCCTCTTGTAGGTGGCATGTCGAGTCTTGGAAGACAGCATGAACCAGATATGGTACTCTGACCCTTTTTCTTGCAGTTACTTTTATCAGCTTATTCTAATGATTCATTGAAATGAATGCAAATTGTACATGATGCTAATCTTTCCAGTTAGAAAAGTAAAAGATGATGTTCTCATTGTATCTTAAGGGAAGTTAAATACAGAAGCATTTTGGTGTTTTTGTTAAGAAAAACAACTGTTTCCTTTACCTTGCTTAATTTTTTTTAACCTTTGGTGAAAAGCACTTGGTAATGCAAATTGTACATGATGCTAATCTTTCCAGTTAGAAAAGTAAAAGATGATGTTCTCATTGTATCTTAAGGGAAGTTAAATACAGAAGCATTTTGGTGTTTTTGTTAAAAAAAACAACTGTTTCCTTTACCTTGCTTAATTTTTTTTAACCTTTGGTGAAAAGCACTTGGTAAACCTGTCTTGAAATGGTTGGTTGCTACAGCTCCTATTCCCGCCCACTCCCCTCTCCATTTTTCTATGAAAGCTCTATGTTAATTGTAAGATGTTTTAATAAATTGTTGTGTGCTAAAACAATTATTTTTAAAATAATATAGCATGTTATTCTGATTATGATAATCTTAAGAGTAGAGGTTTTCTGTGGAACTAACTTCTGCCTGCAGCAATTGAGAATAACATACCTACAGCTAAGGACCAATTATTTACAGCCAAAGGCCCAGTCATATGCAGCCAAAGGCCTAATTATCTGCAGCAAAAGGAAGTCACCTGCAACCAAAGGCTGCTGTTCCCTACAACTATACAACAATAATGATCTCTTCTCTGCAGATAAGGACGGACCTCCCTAACAACAAGGAAGGTGGTTCAACAGAGAGCATAATCATAATGCCTATTCTCTAGCAAGTATTGTGAAAGAATTAAATTGATCTAATTATTCGTGTCCATATTTCTTGAAAAACTTGCTCTTTCCATGCACAGATTGGAAAGTCCTAGTAGGAATGTTCTTCTTTAGTCACTTTGAACTTAGTTTCCTAGCTTCATTTATCTTTCTAATATAAGTGTCCTTCCCTTATATGGTGGAAGTGATTGTAAAAGTGTAGCATTAGTCGTAGGAATCAATAAATGTATAAGTAGCGGTAGATGCATATAAATTGAGTAGTCCAGCCTATCTAGGGACACAAAAGATATTTTAGATGTATGTATTTGATTTGAGTAGATAATTTGAAGCCAAAGTTTTTTACCATACCAGTTTGCTTCATTCTTTCAATGTTATGAGTCATAGAATGTGTTGATTTGATTAATAGTTCAATAAAAGAAAAGAAAAGGGCATAGTTAATCCAAGCAAGGGCCCACTTGAGGTGGACTGCATCTGAACCTTTTTCCTATGAGCATAGATTCTTGCAATCATAGTTAGCTTAGTTTGTTATTAATTCACTACAGTCAATATCAGTTAATTTGCAGCATCTACCATAAACCTATAGTAATTACCGTGTAGCCTTTAATTAGTTGAAGAGTCTATAAGATAGATTTCCTGTTTAAAAATTGCATTCCTTTCCTTATTTTGCAAAAGTAGAATTATTTTGCTATACACAACTCTAGTTTTCCAATTCTCAAAAATCTACCGTTATACACACAGTACCACCACCATTTCAAGAAGATGCACTCCTAGGTTATTAGATAAATGTAGTGCATCATAACTCGATAGGCTGCTTAAACAGAGGTAAGAATATCATTGAATTGTATGCAAGCCTTAGTTGCATTGGGTTTGTTAGGAGTCAATAGCACTCAACAATTATGATGTGGCCAATAGCTACCAACCAATAAAAATAACATGCTAGATGTTCATGTAACTAATAATAAGTGGGGAAACAATAGGTTCTTGTTTACCTCAACCATATATGTATATGATAGAGGCCAGGTTGTTCAATGACACATCCAAGCATGCACACTTGCAGGTATACAATGTAATGAAAATAATGAAGATTCTGAGGTCTTTGATCTGATGATCTTGGTCCATTTTTAGCTTGTCTTTTGGAACTCAATTCAGATAATTTTTTATCCTCCATCATACCAATTGAGCCAATGCAACTTTTGCAGACATCTTTATGTAACAGACTTCAAGCACAAACAAACAAATTTAAAACAGTTTTTTTAAGTCACCTATTGTAAAATTTTGCATATATGATTTTGTCATGCCTATAGAAAACACTGAAATTTTTGATTAAGATTAAGCGGGAAGGGCCCGAACCCATAGCAAAACAGCCATAGAGGCGATACAGAGGGGTCTCACAAGGAGTGAGACAACAGGAAAACAAAGGAAACAGAAACTAAAGTAAAAAAAAACCAGCAACCAGCAGCAACAGGAACAAGACCAGCCAAAGACCAGCAACCCGAGGAAACCAGTTGTTGTTTGCCATGAAGATGGACGCCCTTTATAGCCTGCCACTCCTTGGTTAGGAACTGCAGCCTGTCCTTGAAAGACATGGGGCTCTTTTTTTCAGTTTTCTTCATGGAGGTAAGCAGAGCTTTCTCAATAGATTTACCTTTTTTGTTGGAGCTATAAGGGGGGGCTACAGGAGCATTATCCCTTGCTGTCTTTGTATGACAGTTCTTTAGCTCTTGTTGAAATGCTTGGATGATAATTGCAGTATTCTTTACCCTTCTTTTACTATAATCAATAATTTCCTGCAAATTGAACAGAACTTTATCCTGCTTGCTTTGAAGACTAGCAGCCTCCTTTCTCAAACTCATGCAATCCTCCGAAGACCGGATAGCTTCTTTTAAGTCCCCAACCTCCTTTTCCAAATCGGCCCATTTGTCAAATGTCTCAGCCATACCTTTCATCAACTCCCAATATTCCACATCTACCTCCTCTCCAGCTCAATCCCTAACCTTTTTCAGAATTATAGTCTCCAAATTTTGGATCTTCTTCTTGGTCGTGAGCAATTGTGCAAGCTGCCATTTGAGGATGTCATTTTGGATGTCTGTAGCTTTGCATAGATCATTCACTTTCTCACACAAATGGACACAATTCTTGCAAGGGTTTAGAGAGATCGAAGGATCAACCTCCATATCTTGACCATGCAACTCCTCGTTCCGAAGAGGGGGAGGGGGACTAGCAGAGAAGCCACAGTGTACAGGAGAGTTGGTAGGGGAGTCCTCTGGGGTGACATCTAGGGAAGGGGACCAGGAAGACCCAGAGTTTCAGAGTTATCATCAAAAATCGAAATTGAGGTTGGGTGAAGGGTGGGGGGGGTCCTCAAAGGAAACCCTTTTCTTACCAGCAGAAGCAGGAGAATCAGCCACAATGGCTTTGCCTTTAGAGGCATGAGGGGGGTTGGACCAAGTAACTCTGCTCTAACGGAGGGGGTAAAGTTAGCAGCCAAGGAAGGGGTTCCAAGATTATTTGCAGTATTGTCCGACATTAAGCCCTTTTGGACAATGGAGAGATTAACAAATACGAGGAAGCAAACAACCGGGGAGAGCTCCAAATTGTACCAATAAAGCCTATACATTAAGCCCTGATGGAGAGGCAGGGGCGTTCCTTTGTTTTGAGCAGCTTTAACAGATTGTTCCAATGAAGAGTGTATCTAGAAAGCAAAGTTCATTTTCAAGTTATGACAGAAATGATTGAGCATAGGTAACAATTGAGAGTGAAATCTTTGGTACCAGCCTTCGAGAGTTACATACCTCATCAGAACCTTAACAACTTTCTTCCGAACCCCAGGCAGGTCCTCTCTATTGAAACCATTCTACAGATGGTTGATCTTCTCACCCCTTTTAAAAAATCCTCCATATCCTTTTGATAGTTCCCCTTAGGCTTCTTGGGGAAGTTAGCTCCTTCAAGAGGAAGACCCGTGGCTGCCAATATCATTTCAACAGTGACCAAGAAAGAAAGGCCCCTCACCTGGACTAGGTCATCCTTCCAAGAATTTGCAAACTCAGCCAGCGGGAAGGGTCTTGGCCTTTCAACGCCTCAACATAGGAGGCTAGCTTGCTCTTCTGAAGAATAGACCAGACTTCCTTGTCATTCCTCAAAGACTCACAGTTGTTAGGCTCTTCCTGAATGAGCTCCCTGCCCATAGCAAATGATGGAGAAGCTAGAGTAGCAACTGTAAACCAACCAAAGGTAAATTTGAAAGCTTTTGGTATACAACAGAGAAGCAAGGTGAAAATGGAACTTGCTAAAATGAACTAAAAGCATCTAAGAGATCCAACTAAGAGATCCAACTTCATTAATGATAGAAATTCTCACGTGCTCCAGGAGCTGGTTCAAAGCATACCAAACTTTAATGTTTTGGACAAATGCCCCTAAGTTAGCCATCCCATCCACAGAGGAATTTCCTTCGTGGAAAACTTACATAAGTTTGTACTGCTCAATACTCATCATATCCTTGCGAGAGGCCTCAATGAGGTCACGGAGAGATCAATTAGGGGTGGCTTCCCCTTTCAGCATCATGAGGAGTCCAACAAACACTGAAAGTTACTTTATGTAGTTATTCAAATTAATTTTGTGTTTAATTTTGTGTAGGATTAAAAGAATCCTTTATTTTATTTTAATATTAAATGATAACTCTATAATTTATTATACTTGAAAGTTAAAACTATTATTCTCACTCTCCCCATCTCTCATTTCTTCTACCCTCTCTTCCCCCTTCTCTATGTGAAATAATTACTAATGTAAAACTTAATGCACGCTCAAATAAACATGTCCAAATTAGATAATGGAAGATAAAGAGAAGATGCAAATAACTGCATTTATTATTCCCATCGTCCCTGTTTTATATGGTAAAGTGTAACATTCACCTTGCATTTCCCCCTTTTTGTTCCATAAACTGGAATTCTCACCCTGCAGGGAACTACAAATAGAAATGTGGCTCAGATGCCATGTCGGAGAGGTAAGATAAGGTTAGTTCATTTACATGTGTTTCATCCCTATCTTCAGGTGTGTCCATGGTATGGGACTTCAGGGCTGATAGTGTGTGTTAGGTTTAGTTTCCTGTCGGAGAACTGCCATAAGTTATATGCATTTCCATATGTTTCATCCCTACGTTCAGGTGTCTCCATGCCAGGGGACTTTAGAAATGTTGGTGCGGGTTAGGCTTAGATTTCTGCAGTGATACCTACCAAAATGCGTCAAAGTTTTCCCAAAAGCCACTACTTTGTTAAAAGCAAAACTATCCAAACCATCCTACATTAAACTTATTTATCTGCAAGAAAAGAAGACAAATTAACTGAAGTCATTTCCCGAAGCCTCTGGTCTTGACATCCAAAATAAACAATTTCACGAAGTTATAACAGAATTCCTTATTTATCTGCAAGAAAAAAAATTCAAGTTGGATCGGCTAATCTCCTGAAGCCTCTGCTCTTGACATCCAAAATAATCAATTTCACAAAGTTTAACAGGATTCCTGACCAGAATGCATTAGAAAGCCACTGAAATCTACCCTTCTTTTATCAATCACATTACTGTTCTTAAATCTGAATATGACGAATATAAATACCTTATTTTCTTCTAAGCTATCCCCAATTGTGAAGTACACAGCTTATGTTAAAACCCAAAACGAAACTGAAAAACAAAATTATTTCCTGAGAAAAAATAGCTAGTGGGTGCTAGAAAACTAGATTTCACATAATAGGAAAATCCAATATTCATAGACAGCAAAGAGGGGGGAGGAGAAAAACCCTTGGCCAGTTGAGGGAAACTGATGGAAACCGAAGTTGAAAGCGACAGCGGCAGGGACAGTGATAGTAAAAGCAGCCCTTCCCTGCGAGTACGAAGCTTTCTAATACCATCATTTTTATCATGATAATTTTGTCCAGCGGTAATTCTTTCATGATTGGCAGCCAACTGCAAATGCCGTTGCTCCCATTTTTGTGAAGAACTGCATTTTAAGCCTTGTTGTGCAGAGGAGAAGAGAGAGATATAACGAGCATGGTATTGTAAAGAGGTCAGATGAGACAATGAACACGTTGTTTGCAAAAGAGTGGTCTTCATTTTTAGTTAGTGTATGGTCCATTTGACCTCTTCAAATATAACCAATGTTTCCTGGTTACTCATCTAAGAAAATGAATTTTGAACCCTGTCGTGTATACTCTATGTGATGTGATGGGCAGAAGATGTGGGGTTTTTATTAAATGGATGAGTAGGGTTAGTTGGTTCCTTTCTATCTTATTGAATGGTCCCCCCATGGGATCCTATTTTCACAAAAGCACGAGGTTTTATTGGAAAAAAAAAAAATCTACTATAGGATTAATTGGAATCTTTTCCAATCCAGATTGTTTTGGGCTGAAGATTTCAGCTGGTGAGATTGGGATGGGGCTACAAATTGCCCCCCCTGCTTAGGAGTACTTTCCTACCACTTGTCACACATCTAGAAATTTAGATTCCTATCGGGGAAAAATTGGATGGAAATATGTTTATTTATTAATTTTTGATTCACAACATTCTATTCCAGCTTCATGAGACCACCAGCCTGCTTAAATCTTGGAGCTTCAATTTTTAAGCTAAACTGCACAACTAAATTCATGGGACCACCAACTTCAAAATATTCCCAAAAAAAATTAGCAAATTCTGCTCCATTTTTTTAGGGAGCCCCCCTCCATGGGACCTTACCCTTAGTCTATATCAAATATTTGTAATCCAATCTTGTGGGAAATTATTCTTTTCTCACTTTCTTTTTGTATTTTAAAAGATGCGGTCAACTTTTTTATTATGCTTATGATTTGTACTCATTGCAAACATTCTTTAATCTTGTGGACTCCATACTACTTACCCCTCTCTTAAGAAGGAATTGTTTCATAAATATAATGGATGTGTTTTCAAGGCTTTGATTAGGTCTCATTCAATTGTTTTTACTATTCATCCAAGATGTCACTTAGTTGTGACCATGCTTTAATCTCCATATCCATGGTGCTCAATTCCACTCTAATTTTCATGAAGGATTGAACTAGAAAATTATGGCAATTACTTTGTGGCCTTGAAATCCCTCTAATGGCTAGAAAATGTTTAATTATCATCCTTACCTAGATGGAAAAAGCAATAGGGTTTTCAAGAAGGGGATTAATTTCACAAACAAGATGATGTCTTCATGAAACCTAGTCATTATAGATTCAACCATGTAAGAGCTTGACATTCAAGACTTTAATATGGACTCGCTTGTTCAAACTCTATTAGATTTTCTAGCACAAAAATATCCTAAAGATGATTGAAGGCACATGGAGTTACTACTTAGGTATTTTGAGCTTTACTAGGGAAGGAATAACTTATGCAAGAATTTATGTGAAAAGAGATCTCAAAAGCCCTCTTAAATTCTCTCACGACTTAACTAGTGTTAGTATTAGGTGTTGTACACCTTGCAAGTCCTAGGTCTAGTTACAAGTATTTAATAATTGTGTAATATTGTAAATGTTGTGCTCATATGAAAAAAGGCATCCAATTTAGAAGGAACCTTGAGATTCCTTAGTTGGCACTCTCCACCATGTGTTATTAGTCTTATGATCATTGTAAGAAGGCATTGATAACAAGGTACTATGTGACCTATGTTTACCATCTTTGATCAACAATCTTAGAAGTGTGTAAGAGGTGTATAAGAGTAATTTTTGCATCTACATGGAGTGCTTTGAGTTATTTGGACCCTTCTTGGTCTTGGAGATCAACTAGTCAATCTGTAACAACCTTGATGTTCTTCACAGTAAAATTTTTAATGTTTTCACCTTAAGTGAATAAATCATGACGCCATGAAATAGCAATAATTTTTTTTCTTCCCATAATGTAATTTACATGCATAATTGAAATAACATATATTCCAATTTGTCATTGCATTCCAAAGTAATTTTACAAATCTTCCAAAAACATAGATATCATATTGAACAAAGATGTCATACAATATTCAATAAGGATTCCATTCTAATATAATAATTTCACAAATTACAATATTCCAAGAATGAACACAATTACAAACGCAACTCCACTAAGTTTCAGAGCATAAGATATAGATGGTTCAAGAATCTGCCTTTCAAGACCTTGGTCTTTCGTCGCCTGTTGAGGAGGAGAAGCATCACTCAAGCGCTTTTTCACCAACCACAGACTCATATGCAGTCCCCCACACATCTATCAATGATAGATGGCCCTACCCTTCGATGAAGGTATTGGTTGGGTAACCCCGTACGACATACCACACTGAGCTTAGTGTTGTGCCCTACATGACTAGGATTTATAACCCTACACTAGGTAACCCTCATGCATTTAAATGGACATGATGAACTGACGATGGAGCCTCGAGCAATCACACTACTTTGGCCAAAGTGTTATCACTCAGTACTTCGAGTGAAGTTCTACCATTCACTTACACTATAGCAAGCTCATTTTTGACTTAAGGCCATTATATCTATGCTTAAGTAATCCCTCTCCATGGGTAAGCTTAATCCCCAAGATATGTAAGGAAAATTAGATGCAAAAAACAATTCTCCTAATGTCAATATTTCAGGAAAAAATGCAGAAGTACTTTTAAATTTTCAATTACAGTCAAGCTAAGATGCACAATGAAACAGATTATAGAAACAAAGTATTTGACAATCACACATGAACACCAGATATACGTGGGAAAACCCTTATAGGAGAAAAACCCACCACACCAAGAGAAATCACTTTGTATTACAGTAATCAAAATTACATACAATTCCAGACTTATCTTTCTGGTGTCATTATACAGCAGCATTCATCATGAACCTTCCTTGAATAGAAAATATTCAAGTTATAGCCTTTACAGATTTTAAATCCTTCATTGATACAGTTTGAATTCTTCACACTTTACTGTTGATTGAACTACAATCCAAAAAACCCAAGTGTCTGCAACTTGCAACTATATCCATGTCGAATTCTATCTATAGAACTTCCTTACAGAACTGCTGCAACTGACTGTCTTCCAACTGTTTCCCTTTGGCTCCTTCTATTCATCCACGAGACTCCACGTATGACAGTCAGATGGTCAACAAAAATTGTAATGCACTGGCATCTCAGTGAGACACTAACAGTGTCTCGCCGATGCCACCTATACTTCATATTGATGTCGCCAAAAGCCTCTATAGTTGCCAAGATGTTATATAGAGCTCCAAGATATACACCGAGTCATCACGTAGTCGCCCTGACCTATCGCTTTCGCCAGGAGGTCATAGCGAGACATCAAAGGTTATACGGAAGTCCCCATACCTATCGAGCACCAAGGAGAAGTCGGTAAGACTCACACCTATCGCCAAGAGTTCATACCGATCTCCATATGTTACTTCGATGACCAACTATCGCCAAGAGCTACCCCGATAGCCATCGGCTATCGGCAAGACATTTGCCATCACTAAGAGGTTTCTCCGATAACTTTAAGTTACCTCGAAGATTCTTCAACATCGGCAAGACTCATCGAAGTCATTGGGACTTCTCATTGAAACCACCATGTTCCACCGATGACCATCATTCGCCAAGAGCTACACCGAAGACTTCCAAAATGTGTTTCTTTCGGTGAGACCTTTAATGTTCGCTGAGACGTTTCTTCGACCACTTTGAGTTACTCCGAAGAACACTTGGATGAGTCCCCGTCGACAAGACTTCCACTGTCCGCTAAGACATCTTCCTGAACCATTAGAGTTACCCCAAAGACATCAATACATACGCTGTCGACAAAAGATTAACACTTCGCTAAGACTTCTTAGTGAGAACCTTCAGTTATCCCGAAGCCCGTAGTCGCCAAGAGTCTCGCCGATACACGTTTGAATGGCCTTTCAGCCAGAGGTCTCCCGAGCGCTATAAGGTCACAACAAACACACTATGTAATAGTGATAGACTTCTCAGTGTACAAATCGGCAAGACAGTAACAAGGTCACAGCAAATTGGTCAGAACTGAATAAAGCAAACCTACTAGTCGGCTAAACATGGAACCTATCACACTGACTTGGCACTCATGGAGGTTTCAACCTATAATGTTTGAGGCACATATTTCCAACAATCTCCCACTTGACAAAGATCATATAGGCACCTCCAGAGCATAATTAATACTTACTGAAAATCATGGGCACTAAGGCCCATTGAACTGGCACACCACCTGAACTTGTCTGTGCTCACTGGCATTGTCAATGCATCTGCAACATTCTTGAGAGTATCAACCTTTTCCAAACTGACCTTTCCATCCTCAACCATATCTCGTACAAAGTGGTACTGTACATCAATATGTTTTGTCCTGGCATCGAAAGGTGGGTTCTTTGCCAGACAAATGGCACTCTGACTGTCACATAAGATTGTTATTTCCCCTGCATCAAAACCAATGTTAGAACACAAACGTTTCAACCATACAGCTTCTTTACAAGCATGATTAGCTACCATGTACTCAGCCTCTGTAGTGGACAAAGCGACCACAGCCTGCTGCTTGCTCATCCAACTCACTGCACCACCATTCAACATGAAAACATATCCACTGGTGGATCTCCTGTTGTCAATGTCCCCTGCCCAATCAGAATCTACATATCCACGAATGCTGAGAGTCCTTTGTGAGTCAATCGAATTCCCATGGTAACACAATGCAAAATCTGAAGTTCCCTTCAAATATCTAAATACTCTCTTCATAGCATCCCAATGTATTCTACCTGGATTAGCCATAAATCGACTAAGTACTCCCACTGCTTGGGCAATGTCTGGTCTTGTACAGACCATTGCATACATAAGACTGCCTACATCACTAGCAAAGGGCACATTGGTCATGTCCTCCATCTCAGTAGGATATTTTAGACAGTCCTCAATAGATAGCTTCATTCCTTGCATGACTGGAACAACTAATTGCTTGCAATCATTCATACAAAATCTCTCAAGAACAATCCTTATATACTTACTCTGACTGAGCCAAAGCTTTCTATTCTTCCTATCCCTGGATATCTCCATCCCCAGAATATACCTTGTTGCAACAAGATCCTTCATTTCGAACTTAGCGGACAACTGAGACTTAAGATCAGAAATCATTAGCTTGCTATTTCCTATGAACAACATATCATCAACATAAAGAGCAATAACAAGCACTTGATCACTTTCAGCTTTATAATATACATAGTGATCAGATTTTGATCTCACAAATCCCAAAGATAATACAAATGTATCAAATTTTTGGTACCACATTCTAGGAGACTGCTTTAACCCATACAGAGACTTCTTTAATTTGCATACCAGTTTTTCTTTACCTTTCTCAACAAAGTGCTTAGGCTGGGACATATAGATTTCTTCTTCAAGATCTCCATGAAGAAATGTTGTCTTCACATCCATTTGTTCAACCTCTAAGTCATACGCTGCTGCAAGTGACAATAGAAATCTAATGGACGTCAGCTTTGCTATAGGAGAAAAGATTTCCCCATAGTTAATTCCCTCTACCTAGGAATAACCCTTTGCAACCAATCTTGCCTTGTATTTTTCTACACTGCCATCCAGACCAATCTTTTTCTTAAATACCCATTTGCAGCCCACAGCTTTCTGCCTTTAGGCAAGGGCACCAGACTCCAGGTTTCATTCTTATCTAAAGATGCCATCTTTTCTTCCATGGTTTCCAACCAAGAATTTGAATCAGACATTTTAATTGCCTCCTTTACAGTCCTAGGCTCATCAGTACTAGAAATCAAAGCATAGGCACAAGTAGAATCAATTAATGAGAACCCATTTCTATCTGGTTGTTTCCTTTCTCGGGTTGACCTCCTCACAGGCTGAGGCTGAGGTTCATCTTCTTCAGAACTTTCAGAACTGCTTGAGCTCTCCTTAGTTTCAGGTACATTTTGAATCTTCAATTCCTCTTTCTCTGGTGTAGGAGGAATTGCTGCTACATCCTTACTATTTTTTGACTTTGTCTCTGACTGTAGATCCAAGGTGGAAGGTTTTAGCTCACAAAATATTACACTTCTGCTATATACAACCTTCTCTGTAACAGGATTCCAAAGCTTGTATCCTTTAATGTTAGCACTATAGCCAATAAAAATACACTTGACAGCCTTGTTCTCCAACTTAGATTTTTTTACATCCGGCACATGTGCATATGCCTTACAGCCAAAGACTCGAATATTTCTAAGAGAGGGCTTCTTACCAGACCACGCTTCCAAAGGTGTCTTATCAACAAGAGCCCGATTAACCAAGTAACATGTAGTAGTAGTAGCTTCCGCCTAGAACTTCTCCTCCAAACCAGCACTACTAAGCATACTTCATGCTCTTTCCTTCACTGTCCTATTGAACCTTTCTACAACTCCATTCTACTGTGGAGTATAAGGTGTATTCTTGTGTCTTTTGATTCCATGGTCTTTACAGTATCTTTCAAATTCATCAGAACAGAATTCACCGCCATTATCAATCCTTAAACATTTTATTTTTCTACCAGTCCGATTTTCAACAAGATTTTTAAACTCCTTAAATCGATGAACACTTTTGATTTACCTTTTAAAAAATAAACAAATTCTCTCCTTGAATAATCATCAATGAACGACACATAGTATCTTGATTTAGAAAATGAAGGGACATTCACTGGACCAAACACATCTGAATGAATATAGTTTAACAAACCAAAAGATTTATGAGAACTGTCATAAAATGAAACATGATGATGCTTTCCATATATACAATGTTCCCAGAATTCAAATTCTAGATTACAATCTTCAAGCCCCTCAACCAGGTTTTTATTCTTCAAGGTTTTTAAAACTTTTATCCTATGTGGCCTAACCTATGATGCCAAAACATAGTCTTCTCTGCAGGAAGTTTTGCTTCCGTAGAGTTTACATAATTAGGGATATTTCCCTCTTTACCTCCATGAGTAGCTTTCAGTGACTTCGAAGAGACACTGTTATATTAAACAACTTGTGCATCCAGCTTGTACAGGGTACCAATTAGAGCACCTCTAGCCAGGACCATTGAACCTCTAGTCATCTTGCAGCCACTTCCAGAGAATGTAACTTGTACACCGATATCATTTAGCATACTTATAGACAATAGATTTTGAGCTAGACCTGGTATGTGCATAACATTATTAATTCCCTTTACTCTACCATCAGGGAATTATATCCTGACTCTTCCATGACCAACAATCTCCAAAGTTGAATCACTTGCTAGATACACCTTTCCACCATCGTATTCTTCATACTTTGTGAACCATTCTCTATGAGATGTCATGTGGGACGATGCTCCAGAATCAACCAGCCAGACATCATCGAATGCCTGAGTTGCCAAGGCTGCAATGAAGGCGTCACCATCACTATGAGAAGAACCATTATCAGAAGAGCCCTTCTTCTTCTTTTTCTCCTCTTTACAATCCCTTCGGACATGACCAGGTTGCCCACAGTTCCAACACTTCACCTTGGACTTCTTGCTAGGAGACTTTGATCTCCCCTCTGATTTCGATTTGGACTTCTTGTCCTTCTTCTTGCCTTTCTCCTTTTACCTTCCTCTGACAACAAGAGCCTTCTTCACCATCTCAGAAGATTTCCTTCTCATCTCTTCTGATAGCAAAGATGCAACATCTTCCATCTTGAAACTGGATGTACTCCCAATCGCCATCACCAAATGATCCCATGAATCTGGCAAAGAACACAATAGAAGCATACAATGATCCTCTTCTCCAGTCTTTACACCAACAAATCTTAATTGTGCGAGCAACATGTTAAATGTGTTCAAATGATTAGCTACAGACCCTCCTTCCTGCATTCTCAAAGAGTATAGTTTCTTCCTCGAGAATAGTTTATTCACCAAGGACTTCCCCTGATAAATAGACACCAGTCTCTTCCACAAGGAAGACATAGTCTTCTCTTCATGTACATTTAGAAGCACTGAGTCTGCCAAACAGAGCCTTATCAGCCCCTTAGACTTCCTATCTGCAAGGTCCCAATTTTCTTGCTTCATGCCTATAGGTTTCACTCCAGCCACAGTAATCCAAATATCACAGTCAACAAGAAGATCCTCCATCTTGAGTTTCCACAACTCAAAGTTACTGCCGTTGAATTTATCTATTTCAAATGTTCCAAATGTACTAGCCATCTTAACCTATAATCAAAAATAACAATCTCTACAAGAATCCCACTGAACAGTATTGACACAAAAAACCCAATGTACCCCCAAGGATAACACAACTGGCTAGGCTCTGATACCAAGTGTAAGGAAAATTAGATGCGGAAAACAATTCTCCTAACATCAATACCTCAGGAAAGAGAAGTACTTTTAAATTTTCAATTACAGTCAAGCTAAGATGCACTATGAAATAGATTACAGAAACAGAGTATTTGAAAATCACACATGAACACTAGATATACGTGGGAAAACCCTTACGGGAGAAAAACCCACCACACCAAGAGAAATCACTTTGTATTACAGTAATCAAAATTACATACAATTCCAGACTTATCTTTCTAGTGTCATTATATAGCAACATTCATCATGAACCTTCCTTGAACAAAAAACATTCAAGTTATAGCATTTACAGATTTTAAATCCTTCACTCATACAGTTTGAATTCTTCACACTTCACTGTTGATCGAACTACAATCCAAAAAACCCAAGCGTCTGCAACTTGCAACTATATCCATGTCAAATTTTGTTTGTAGAACTTCCTTACAGAACCATCGCAACTAACTGTCTTCCAACTGTTTCCCTTCGGCTCCTTCTATTCGTCCATGAGACTCCACGTATGACAGTCAGACGGTCAACAAAAATTGTAATGCACTGGCATCTCAGTGAGACACTAACAATGTCTCGCCGATGCCACCTATACTTCATATCGATGTCGCCAAAAGCCTCTGTAGTCACCAAGATGTTATATCAAGCACCAAGATATACACTAAGTCATCACGTACTCGCCCTGACCTATCGCTTTCGCTAGGAGGTCATAGCAAGACATCAAAGGTTATACCAAAGTCCCCATACCTACTGAGCACCAAGGAGAAGTCGGCAAGACTCGTACCTATCGCCAAGAGTTCATACCGATCTCCATATGTTACTCCGATGACCAACTGTTTCCAAGAGCTTCCCCAATAGCAATTGGCTATTGGCAAGGCATTCGCCATCGCTAAGAGGTTTCTCCAATAGCTTTAAGTTACCTCAAAGATTCTTCAACATCGGCAAGACTCATCGAAGTCACTGGGACTTCTCATCGAAACCACCGTGTTCCACCAATGACCATCATTCACCAAGAGCTACACCGAAGACTTCCAAAATGTGTTTCTTTCAGTGAGACCTTCAATGTTTGCTGAGACGTTTCTCCGACCACTTTGAGTTACTCCGAAGAATGCTTAGATGAGTCCCTGTTGGCAAGACTTCCACTGTTTGCTAAGATATCTTCCCAAACCATTAGAGTTACCCCAAAGACATCAATACATACGCTGTCGGCAAAAGATTAACACTTCGCTGAGACTTCTTAGCGAGAACCTTTAGTTATCCCAAAGCCCGTAGTCACCAAGAGTCTCGCCGATACACGATTGAATGGCCTTTCAGCCAGAGGTCTCCCAAGCGCTATAAGGTCACAACGAACACACTATGTAATAGCAATAGACTTCTCAGTGTACAAATTGGAAAGACAGTAACAAGGTCACAACAACTTGGTTAGAACTGAATAAAGCAAACCTGCTAGTCGGCCAGACATGGAACCTGTCACACTGACCTGGCACTCATGGAGGTTTCAGCTTGTAATGTTTGAGGCACATATTTCCAACAAGATAACCTATCTCCTTAACAAAAACGTAAGGTAACAAAACTCATTAAGCAAAGTACTAGTTCCCTCCCTTCACTGGACAACAATCCCAAGAGTAACCTATTAGTTGTCTAACATAATCAAATATCTAGAGTATTCCTTAAGATACCCATGTTTAATCATATCTAGTATAATATTAATAGCTATGACAAACATCCCTCCTATCATGGAGTAAATATAAACACAATGCATAGCCTCAATTGAAGAGTTGTCATAACAATAGATGATTCAATTTGAGAGTATCACCTCTTTGACTAAAAGGGTTTAAGCTATGAATAAGTCTTATGCTTCTAGTGCAGGGGGACCTAGCTTTCATAATGGAAATAAGGGTCAAAAGTGATTTTTTGATGATGTTGAGTCATTTTTTATGGAATAAGGTCTATTTAGACCATTTCTAAATTTTTTAGTCATATGGGATTAGTTTTGGATAAAGTTGTCAAGATTTTGTAAATGTAACTTTGCATTTTTGGCTTGTATTGGAAGTTGAATGGTCAAGTTGTTTGAAAGGTAGTTTGAACAGTTGGTTTTGGTTGGAAAATATTTAAATATGCCTTGGGATGTTTGAGGCATTCTTCTGGAGTTGTAATTGGTGATCAAACAATAAGAAATCTTTGTTTTGTTGTGTTTTTCATTGCTTTATTGCTGCTACAAAAAAATTGTACGGCTTGTACAACCTGGGAATGATGCAAAAATGATTTGAATTGATAGAGTGTTGAGGCTTCTAACATTTCTAGTTGATTTCATTCGCTTTCATCAAATTTGAAGAGAGTTAAATGGTTTTTATGGAAACCCTAGGTAAGAGGGTTTGAGTGAAAAAATGAAGTATTAAACCATTCCACTGATGAAAATTATTGAAAATCGATAGAATGGTAGTAGTTAGGTTTTTCTTCATGTTGGTAGAGTTTTTTAGATGCAGGGGATGGAGGTAGGGCAGAGTTTGATTGAGCCCTAGCCTAATATCTCTATGTATTAGGCTTAGGAGTAGAGGTTAGACACAGGGTTTTGATGATAGATGAATTTGTGAACGTTCCAACTAGTAAAAGTTGGAGTTTCAAACCCCATGTGACTTTAGGAGATCCTTGGAATGAAGGTTGATAGATTGTAGGAAATATTTCACATAGTTGCTTTGGAAAACAAGGCTAATTTAGCCTAGTTGCAATGTAGCAGTCAATTTTAGAGGGTGTTGTTACAAAATAAATCTATTTACAAATTTGATATGTTAAAAAAGAGCATAAAGGGTGTCTTTAATGGTAATTCAATTGTGGGTTTGAAGTCTTCTTTGCAAGATATGATCAAAAATCACTGTTTGGAGTGCTACAAGGGAGTTTGAAGGATTTGTGAGAAAAGGACCAAGTTAGGGTTTCCAAATTGAATTTTTATTCAAATTGTGATTGAATAGAAAACCTCCACCCTACTCTACATCAGCTTCCCATGTTTATTCATATCTAGTATGTAATACTTATGATAAACATAATCCTCATATTGTGGAGTAATTACAAGCATTTCACAAACAATATATGCAACTTCTACTTTATTTCAAAATAAACAATAATTTTTCTCTAAATGCATGTATTCACAATAGACTAGTTAAAGCAAACATAAAACAGTCTAAATCAAAAACTAAGACAATTAAAAGAAGATTATCCTCATGCCTACAATATGCTTTCCAATTGACTGGCTACAACACAACTTTCCCAAAACAACAACTAGCTTAGTTTTGTTCTCTCCAACAAAGTCACAATAACCTCTAACTCTCAAGTTGGTAGAATACTTCTCTCAAAATAATAATAAACTCTCTAATGCTCAAAGCTCTCACTCACTGTATTAAGTAGAATAATGCAAATAGAATGCAAAAACTTGCTCAAGGAATGCTTCCCAAACAAGTGAGTTTTCTCTACTATTTATATAGCAATTTGGAGACCACTCATTCTATGGTTTAAGCATATTTTTGATAGCAATGAGCATGCACAAAAACACATAAACCTCAGCTAAAAGGTGGCACACATATATGATTTTACTCAACTAATCATAGCTATAGATCAATCTTGTGGTTTGACAACAATGATCTGAGACTAATTAAAATCATCATATGATTGTATTCGATTTGCATTCACAAAGGTCACCTACAGAAAATAGGATTCAAAGGTGGCACCAAAGCATCAATATTCTCCTACAAAATTGGTGTGGTTTCTTATTGTTGAATCAGTCACTTACCAAATATGAAACACATAGCACAAGTCAACTTGGTCTCACATGAGTCAGCTCAATTCATTAATCATTTTGACTCAATCATCGACCTGATGTTCACAATATTGCATGCATTCACTTTTTGCAGATATTCACCAAATGACAAGGCATCCTACGGTTTACTAAGTCAAAGAAATATCAAAGCAAGGTGTTGACTAAGTCTCCACTATTATATCGACTTCATGACTACAATTAACTTGCAGATTTCTTGCTCTTAATGCATGGACAACATGAGGAATAGTTAGCCTATTCCATACTGTCACAAGTGTAATATACTCGACCTATTATCATTGCCAATGATAATCAACTTCAAAGCATATGTATATATGTGTTGTTGATTTACTTAGAGTCAAAGGCATGTGCCATATATATATTTATACACCACTTCATAGTTTGAGTCTTAAGTCAAGCATACAAACTTATATCTCCACAAAGTCTTTATGTGGCATATAAGACATGGCTTTGCTTATTTACAATATGCTATGTATCTTTACTTCCACTTACATATTGTGCGGCCTCAAAATATGGGTATTCTATGTTTTATAAGCACTTAAGCATAGTATATCTAATAGACATTCATATATATACTCATTCTAATTCAACCATAAATTATCATATATATTTAATTATATATTATATATGCATATATATGTATATATATATATCAATGAATAGCATTAATGTTATATCATATATATAGCATCCATTGATATGTATATATATATATATAAATAGCATTAATGCTATATAATATATATATATATATATATATATATAATATATTATAATATATAATATATATATATATAATATATTATAATATATAATATATATATATATATATATATATATTATATTATATATATATAATATATATATCTATAATATATTATATATATACTTTATATAAATGAATAGCATTAATGCTATATCATATATATATATATATGTGTGTGTGTGTGTGTGTGTGTGTATACTAATATCTTTATACATATCCATGACAATCAAGTACATATACATTCGATATACAAAAGAATACAACAAGATAATCTTCACATAATAATAATATATTATATATATGTATATATATATACACACTCCTCTATTAAGCATTTATGCTTGTGTGTATTGTATATATATACAAATATATATATATATATATATATATATATATATATATATATATATATATATATATATATATATATATATATATATCTCTATATATATATACTATATAGCAACATGATAGTCAAATGATCCATTCAATATTTGAATGATCATGACCTATGTGACTATAGCATCATATCAATCGTTTATATACATATATGCATCTCTATACATATGTCATCATACTCGTATGTACATCCCATTATATCCATCATATGCATATGCCAACATATGCATATATCCCAATACTCATTCAACCACACAAACAAGCATGGTAACATGAGGGAGGACTCACAAGCTCAAATAGATAAACATCATTCAATCATGCATTCAATAGTAATCAAGACCCTTACTAATGTAGACACATTATGCTAAGGATGACTTACCACTTCCCAACTTAATGACTAGACTCAACCAATCTACTGTGAGTGTTTGAATAAGCTCATATAGGTTATGGTACTAGTTACCCAACCAAGATCTTCTCCTGAGTGATACTTCCCCTCCACCTGGAGGAATGAACATATACCTACATCCACATTCTCAAAATATGCCCAAGGTAGTCAGCTATTCAACAAAATATGCATTACACACAATGCAATAACCTTCCATTTCACATACATGCATTTCTTCACATATTATTTAAATGAGATAGCATTTAAGCATATAATTCTTTTGAGAACAAAGTGCAAGCACAATTTATTCATCTTTGAAATTCACATTACATTCGTATTTTACCCTACATAGTAATAGTAGATAGTAATTACACAATTGGGGTGTAACATACTTCCCCCCTTTTTAATCATCATCCTCGATGATCTATAGCACTTTAACATACAGATAAATTCAAATAAAGTTTTATGTACCATTCTCAAAATACATAAGATTTATAAAACATTCATCATATGTAGCATCACTCCTTGCAACCTTGTCACTCCTGGACCTTGCATCAAGTGTCCTTGCTATCGCATAGGGAAAACTTGTATGTCTCACACATACTTACTCTCTTAAAGAGCTTATGTGTTATATTCATAATATTTCATATGTACATCCCATGTACAATAATATCTAAATAATACATGACACCTATACTATAGTGACTGGAAAGCACGTTCTCATTGGCTCATGAATTTATCCTTATTATAATCTAAATAGAAAAGGAATGATGATGCATTGTGCACTACACCATGGGTCCCATCCTTCCCTTTGGTATTTACACCTTTAGATAATTTAGAATCCAAGTTCACCCATCTCTTACTTATCTATTTACTTTAGCCAAAAGTAATGCTCTTGACCACTTGTCTGTCTTGAGCACAACATTTCTCATGAACATCTGTCAATTTTGATATTGCTTCATACTTAAGCTTTGTATCAACAAAGTTTCATTGATCTCTTCGATCTATTACTCCTTTTTGACAAACTATCGAGTCTAAGGTTAACCCTATTTCTTAGCCTATTTCAGCCTATTAGAGTTTCCAAGCTTCCTTTCCATATAATGGATCAAACCTTGATGTTAGAAGTTTACAAGTACTCAACAAATCATTCAAGATTTGGTTTTCCTCTTTTGCTTGTTTGGCTACAATAATATATTGTGCATTCATTCAATTGAATGTCTCATAGTATGATCATGGTCCATACAACCTTATCATTATTTGCTTGTTCTCAACTAAGACAAGCTTCTTAGGATTACTAAGCAACTACCTCACACTATATATTATTTAGGACCAAAATCCTATAAATCAAACTTTCAACCACATTGGTTTCCTTGGTGAGTTTGTCCACCACAACATTATGTCAATTCCACTGACATAGATAGGTTAAATTTTCTTTCATTCTACCACTACCCCTCTAGAATCTCAAGAGAGTACACATGTCCTACCAATGACGACATTTTGTCTTTATTTTCTGGCACATTAGACATTATCTTGCTATATACTCAACAACATCTTACTCCATCTTTTTCTAGGTTTTAGTGGTTCCTCACCTGAAAATAACTCTATCACCCCTATGTCCTACCTCTAACATCAAATTTCTCATTCCATCCCTTAATTCTTCAAAATTTTGGGTACATAGGCTCTTTTATATCCCATATTATTCTATTCTTTGACTAAGTGAAAACCTATTTTGTGGTCTCATTCCACATTTAATTCCCAAGTAATAATGGTTAGGAGTTTTGCGGAGATAAATCCCATTTATCTTAGGCCATCCATACTGTGGATTTCTTTTGTCCTCATATTATTTTCAAAGATGTAATCCATCTTTAAACTCAATCTAATTTTCTCGATAAGAATTGGTATTAATTTTGAGTATTAATCCTCATTCAATCATGTTGGTTCCTAGAAGATATCAAATTTAATTGCATACCTAATTACCAAGCACAAAATTTTCTCATTAGCTCAAGTGATTCACTTAATCACATAGGTGAGTCTCAATCTCAGTATACCCTAATCTTTAGATTAAGTCATTAACCAACAGCTAGTCTGATTATATAGGTTACTCTAACCCTATATGTTCCAATCAAGACCAAATGTACAACTCAACCAAGTAGGTTATTCCCAACCTATAGGTGTTAATGAGTAGTCCAGTACATATCCCAACCCAATAGGTAAAACTTAACCTAAGGTTTCTCTCTTAAATCAAATGAACTTTTCGTCCCAAATAGGTTATTCTAAACCTAGGGTTTCATTCAAGTATTAAGTATGATCAAATGATCATTTCAGTAAGGATATTTGATGTGGTTCACATAACGTCACATCGTAACTTACATACCTTCTCTATGGCCTTATAGCTAAACCTTATCATCCCCAAGGTTTTCTATCATAGTTAGATATTAGTGCCAAGTCGCTTCACAACATTGACATATCTCACACTATACACATAGTCTAACTATCTAAGAATAGATCAACAATAGCTATTCCTCGTAAGGCAATAGGATTAGTAAGACACTTTCTTACAAATTGCAAGTAATCTAGATCTTCCCTTGCCAATCCCATAGTCAACGATCTTCCCTTTTATGATCAAATTATCCGCCTATCCTTTTCTAAGGCATCAATGATAATAGCAATTGATTTTACAATCAACATATATGCAAGGTATGGTGTGATAATAGGTCACAATTCTTGACCTTTCGACTATTTTTATCCAAGAAATTCCAATACCTAATCCTCGTGGTCATGAGGTTCATGACTTACTAAGAAGTCAAAGTTCTTGCAAATCGAAAACATATCCATGTTTTTCGTTGGGTTGGTTACTTAATCTGAGTCAATCTACTCTCTTCCTTCCCCCCTTAGTGTTTTCACAACATTTGATTTACTAGAAATTGAACTCCTAACACACATTTTTCTTTCTTGAAATGATTTTTCATTCCTTGTTGTTGGATCTCTATTGCCTTTTCTTGCCTCAATGGTATACCTTGAATATAGTTTTTCCCAAAATTAGATTCATTGCTAATTTCAATCTCATAGATTCAACATTTTGGATCATCCAATAGGAGATCTAATGAATAATCAACAACTTTACACATTAAGAAGCACTCTAATACTCCAATTCTCTTTCCAATATCCTTTTTGGTGGAGGGATATCCATACTCACAAGCCTTTTTTTGTTGATGTACTTTTTAAATTAGAGCATTGTTTCCTTACAAATTCTATTGATTTGAAACATAATGTTACACTGTATTCCATTTCCTTTTGGAACCTCTAAACATATGTTGGTTTTTGTTGACATGTTAGTGAGTTCTACTTATACTCCAACCCATCGATGTACTATCCAAACCTTTGTCAGATCAATATGATTTACCTTTTCAGACTTCTTTCTGACACTCACCTTTCCAAGTGACCTTGTCCCAACTCTTGGTACATTGTAACCTTAAACACTCTAAGTTTCCTTGGTTTCTTTTTCTCATCTTAATAAAAAATCCAAATTGTTCTCATCAATTTTTGGCACTACTGGATTTGACACCATTTTCTGACGGGCGTTTGTCGGTCGTTTGACAAATCTTTGTCGGAAGAGCGACGCAATGGAAAAAATATTTCTGCCATTTTTTTTCATCGCAAGGCCAACGACAAATTAAACATCAAAATAACGGTGAAGAATCATCAGTCGATGGCATCGTGAAATACCTAGGGATTTCATTGAAATATGGATGAAAACTTTGTTTATCCACCGACGAATTACACCAGAAGTTCGTCATCGGTTCGACGAAATGGGCAAGTAGTAGCGTCGAAACAACAGAAGACGTTCGTCAAAATTGTGACGAAATACTCAAGTAGTAGTGTTGAAAGAACACCAAAAGTTTGTCAAATGTGCGACGAAATAGGCAAGTAGTAGCGTCAAAACAACACCAAGAGTTCGTCAAATTTGTGATGAAATTAGCAAGGAGTTGCGCTGGGAGAACACCAAAAGTTCGTCGAAAGTGTGACGAAATTAGCAAGGAGTAGCGTCGGGAGAACACCAAAAGTTCGTCGAAAGTGCGACAAAATTAGCAAGGAGTAGCGTCAGAAGAACACCAAAAGTTCATTGAAAGTGCGACGAAATGGGTAGGGAGTTACGATGAAATCGTCGTTGCAGCTATAGCAACTTCGTCGAGCCTTTCTGTTGATTCGTTGGTGGTTGTCGTCGAAATTGTGACGAAGAAGCAAATTTTTTTTTTATAAAATATTCGTGGAAATGTACCATTGTGGATACTGATGACTAATCATACATATAGACTGCATATTGGTTTGTTGCTTCAAACGATGCATTTCTTATATTGAAAAGTGCATTACCTTATTGAGCTTTTTTTTTTTTTGAGTATAGTTTAATATTCTCTACTTAACAAGGCCAACCATGTGACGGTGGAAGTTCATTTGGCCCCTCCCCCACTCACATCACTCTCAATTCCCCATACCCAATCATATAATATTAATCATTGATTCATCAATAACATATAACATTCATTCATTCATCCATTCATTAATAACATATAACATTCATTAATTAACATATTCACATTCATTCATTAACATATAATATTCATTCTTTTAGTTTTACATATTATCAAAAATATGGTTGTCATGATATGATTACAATCACTTTTTTTTTGTTTCTTTTTCAAAGCTAAATGTTTTTGAAGTGGAGTATCATTTTCTAAATCAATATCTATCCCCCCTTTAGTTATTCTGCCCTTTGCTTGTGATCTTAATGTACGCGTACTCATCTGCTCATGATGTGGACGCCGCTTCAAGGGGGATCTGTTGCAATAAGAAAGAAATGTTAAACTGATATGTTTTATTATTATTGTTACAAGTATTTCATTAATTAAAAGAACATTAGAGTGGTTCTCTTTACCTGATGGGTCCACATCATGTTCTTGAACTTTTGTTATAGACTCATGCTCAACATGTTGAAAACCCTCTAAATCCTGATCTGCAGTTGAAACACGAAAGGTTACATTAATTAATACACCAATTGAAATTAAATATATTTAAGAGAACATGAGGGTGGTCCTCTTTACCTAATGGGGCCACATCATGTTCCTGATCTTCTCTAGCCTGATCATGCTC
>VDFB02058242.1:583583978-583661247 GCA_007258455.2 Sequoia sempervirens
AAAACAAAAGAGAGTAAGTTTTCTCAAGGATGGGAAGCAAAAGAAAAATGAGAAATTGGAGCTTGTGCATATGGATGTATGGGAACTAGCTCAGGTATCTTCTCTCAGTGGCTCTCTGTATTACATTATATTCATTGATGATGTGACTAGAAAGGTATGGATTTATTTCCTTAGGCATAAATCTGATGTATTTAAAAATTTTAAATAATGGAAAAGCTTGGTTGAGAATGAAATGAGTAAAAGGATAAAATGTCTCAGATCTAATATTGGTGGTGAGTATTGTAGCAAAGAGTTTGAAATTATTGTTCCTCTAATGGTATTTGTAGGCAGAAAATGGTTCCAAAGACTCCATAGAAAAATGGAGTGGTTGAGCGCATGAATAGAACAATAATGGAGTGTGCACAAACTATGAGATTGCATGTTGGGTTGCCTTTAAAAATGTGGGTAGAGGCTATAAAAATTGTTGTTTATTTAATTAATAGAGGCCCCTCTAATCCTTTGGGTTGTGGTATTCCAAAGGAAACATGGAAGGGTAAGAAGGTGAGTTATTCTTTTCTCAAAACCTTTGGTTGTGAAGCATTTGCACATGTAGATTCTGAAAATAGAACCAAAATTGATGCAAAATCAAAGAAATGCATATTTGTGGAATATGACATTGATGAATTTTGTTATAGGATTTGGGATTTTAAAAATCAAAAAATTGTGAGAAGTAGGAATGTCATATTCAATGAGAAAATGTTGTACAAAGATTTGTTGCTGTAGCATGAGAAGAAAGAAAATGATTATGTAGTGTTGGATGATATTCCAAACAATGATGTTTTAGTGGTTCCTCATGCTGGGCAAGAATAGCAACAACAAATACCACAAACTCCTATTAGACAATCTTCAAGGATTAGTAGACCTCCAGAAGATTCTCTCCCTCTTTGTATACTATTTTTTAACTGATGTTGGTGAACCAGAATATTATGATGAAGTTATGTAGGTGGATACCAAGGTTCAGTGGGAGCATGGAATGGAAGAAGAAATGGAATCCTTGCTGAAAAATCAAACTTGGGAATTATGCTTGTTGCTTGCAGATAAAAAGGCTTTACCAAACAAATGGGTTTATAGGCTAAAAGAGGTGGATGGAGGTAAGAAAAGATATAAATCCAGATTAGTTGTAAAGAGATTTGCATAGAAAAAGAGTATTGATTTTAATGAGATTTTTTCTCCTGTAGTTAAAATGACTTCTATTCGTATTGTTTTAAGTATTGCGGCTGCTAAAGATTTGCATTTAGAATAGCTTGATATTAAAACAACCTTTCTCCATGGTGATTTGGAAGAGGAAATATATATGGAACAACCACAAGGTTTTGAGGTGAAAGGTAAGGAGAAACTAGTGTGCAGATTGAAAAAAAAATTATATGACTGAAGCAAGCACCTCAGCAATGGTACTTGAAATTTGATAGTTTTATGGATGAGCAAGGCTACAACAAGTGTAATTCTAAGCATTGTGTTTATTTTATGTTTATATGTTGATGACATGCTTGTAGTTGGGTCTAACATGGATCACATAAATGAGCTAAAACAACAGTTAGCAAAATCTTTTACTATGAAAGATTTGGGGGCAGCAAAACAAATCCTTGGTATGAAAATTTACAGAGATAGGAATAACAAAAAATTGTTTTTATCTCAGACTAATTATGTTGAAAAGGTGTTGTAGAGATTTCATATGGAGAATGCAAAAGCTATCAGCACACCTTTGCCTAGTCATGTTAAATTGACTAAGAATATGTGTCCAAAGACACAAGAGGAGGAAGAAAAAATGTCCAAGGTACCATATGCTTCAGCTGTAGGTAGTTTAATGTATGCCATGGTATGCACGAGACTAGATATTGCACATATCGTAGGAGTTGTTAGTAGGTATTTGAGTCATCCTGGAGTTGAGCATTAGAATGCAATAAAATGGATTCTCAGGTACTTGAGAAGTACATCCAATAAATGTTTATGTTTTGGGGGCTCCAATACTGATTTAAAAGGATATGTTGACTCAGATTTGGCAGGGGATATAGATACCAGGTGGAGTACCATAGGTTATGTATTTATAGTTGGTGGGACACCAATGAGTTGGATTTCTCGATTGAAAAAGGTGGTTGCTTTATCCACCACAGATGTAGAGTATGTTGCTGCAATAGAGGCGTCAAAGGAGATGATATGGCTGTCACTTTTCATGGATGAGTTGGGAAAACAACAAGATGGAAATTAGTTGTTTAGAAACAGCTAGAGTGCTATACATCCTACAAATAATTCTGCCTTGCATTCTAAAAAAATACATATAGTTGAGATATCATTTCATTCGGTCAGTGTTGGAGGATGGACACGTCAAGCTAGACAAGATACATACAGATGTCAATCCAGCAAATATATTTACAAATGCGGTGACAAGGGAGAAGTTGAGCTCCTCTTTAGCTTCAGTTGGTCTTCAAGGTTGAATTCAAGGAAAACAAAGCAGCAGGGTCCAAGGTGCTTATTTCTAGTGGGAGCTATAATTGTAGCAGTGTCGTCTAGGATTAGTCTCCAAGTGGGAGATTGTTGGTATGTGGTGACTAATCATGCTATACTATACACCCTGACATGTATCCTTGCCAGGGTCCAAGGTCGAGTTGGGCCTCGAGCGGGGGTTCGGGGGCAGTAGCCCCCAAGAAAAAAAATTTCTCCTACTTTTTTCGTGTTTTCATCGAAAAAGGAAAAAATCAACGAAAAAAGGAAAAAAACTAATTTTGTAAAACCCTAATCTGGAAGCTTCTAAGCTTGTTATAAAGGGGTTCGGATGGGGGTTACAGTATGATGAAAAATGTGATTATTCGCAAGATTGTAATAGGTTTTTGCACTGGATAATAAAAGTATTGGATGGTTGCGGTTTGGTGGATGTAGCCCGGATTGGGTGAACCATGTTAAATTTTCTATGTTATGATTTATTCAGTGTGTGTTTTAGTTTCTCTGTTTATTAATTAAATATGCATTTAATTGTTAGATATCTTCCATTTCTAACCCTAACATGAGCCCATTATGTTATCCTAGTGAATTTGTTAAGTGAAGTTGTTAAGTGATCATGGTGATCATGGCATTGACATTTAAACATCATGTGATCTTTGGGATTATGTATGTAATTTTTTTACCCATGTAAATGTGAGAAAATAGTAACTGTGCATTGGTTGAGTGTTGTGAATACCCCATATTTGTTTTGTGGACCCATAACCCACAGGGCCAATAGGATGGTGATACAGTGTACCCATCCATTCAGAATATGTGGTATTTGGTGTGGGGATTAACCATACCATTTTTGTGTGTTTGTGTGTTTGCCACCTGATTGAGGGCCAACCCAAGTATGGTTGAAAATCTATATATATATATATATATGAGTAGCCAAAAGGTAGTTTCATAGATTATTTTCTTTTGGTTCTCTAGCCCCTTAATCCGTGAAGGGGTAGTAGCTGCCACAAGTTACTTGGAAGGAGTGAGTAGCATATGCACATTGCGATGTAGAGTGGTCTTAGCTCAATTGATTCCAAGGAAACATACTCACTACTTCTCCTTATGATGGATTAGGGTACTTGATCCATATGTGCTATCCTAAACCCCATAGTTTTGAGTACAACAACATTGGATTGTTAGTTTATGCCTAGTTGTCCAGAGGGATGTTGAGCTGGCATTAGCGAGTCAACCTTGTTTGTGTGAGGTGAAGCTCTAGTAGCCCCATATTGATATTCTCATATATGTATTGTATACACTATATCCATTCGTGTTTCGACATGACGCAATGGATACAATGCCACACCCCATTGATGTTCTGAGATAGTGTTGGTGATGATGTTGTGTTACTGATGGTAGCAAGTTGGGCTCAAGGACATGATGCCACGTGCATAGACACATGAAGATGTGCTATGAGATTGCATTATGATAGTCTACTTGTGTGATGAGCATATTGGGGCCTCACACATGTGTAGAGGGATACTCATGTTTTCTTTCAACAGTGTTTGGGTGGGTTAGCATATGGGTATGTCCTAGTCATGTATACCTCTGGCGACAATGAGTACCTACGTGTGCCTTCTCCACAAGGTATTTCTATGTGGGGTGTGTTCTACGTGTGCCTACTTCTATAGATCCATAGACAAACTGACATGCGACATACAACCAGTGTGTGCCTTCTCCAGCTGGCGTATGACCATGTCACGTGATGAACACGAGGTATGGTGTTGTTAAGGAGCACACTCTGGGTCATGTGGATGGAGTGCTCACTTTGCACCACATGAGGGCCAGTATTATAGCCTAATCATGTTCCCTCTTTCCTTTTTTGGTGGCTAGTATCTAGTCACGTAGTGTTGTAATGTGCAATTTTGAAGATTAAGGACTTCCTATATGATTATTAATGATTTTAGATTGACTTTGAAGGCTGAATTTTTTTTTATGTTTGATTGTAATGGTTTAGCCACACTTTGTGATCTTATTCTCTCGTAGCCCTCATGGTTACATTTGATTTAGTGTTGACATTGCACACATTTCTTGCTTTATTGTTGAAATTGAATCTTATTCAATATTTATTTATAACTTTGGTGTCTACACTAGTTTATCTTTACTGTTTTCGAGGTTGGCCTTGTGTCGTATTGTGATTCCTCCCCAAGGACGTATGAGGTGGACTTGTTGACTATACAAGGAAGAAGACACATGGAACTTTGAGGATGGGGGTATGTGAGGCTGTTATATAGCTAGGACCCACTACCCACCTATGTTTGATGACTATCTCTTGGAGGCTAACCACCTTATACAACAAGAGATAGGTCATTGTAGTCTTGCTTGGATGGTATCACCATGTGTGTGTGGCCTAACACCATCAAGCCATTGAGTGTGAGGCATGGATTATGTGAGACAAATATCAGCTCTTGGCTCATGGATTAGTATGCTACTTTCTGGTGTCTAGATGTACCCTTGTGTAGCCTTGTGATGTAATTCTCCTTGATGTGAGTTTGTGTGTATGTGTACTATGTATGTTAAATTATAGAAATAGTAACTACAAAATGATAAACTTGGGATTTTATGCTTGGGGAATGATACATCATATTTTGTTGATTCTGAAGAAGTGTTATTAGATAGTCTTTGTTGCATATGAGGTGAAATTTTATATTGAATAATGAATTCAGTGGAATGACTTGTGTGTAAATGATGATATTTAACAAAAATGGGTGTTCTTTGTGTATGGGTATGTTGTGTTTTTATGGAAGTGTAGCATTTCAAGGTAATGAATTAGTTTGAATGATTGGTACTAATGTGTTATGTCTCCACCCTACTTTGCAATTTTTAGGTTGTCAACTTCAAATCTCAATGATGGAGGTAAATTAATTGGTTATGCTTATTTTATGGACATTGTGTTATGCATTGATTAGTGATTTTTATGAGACATTAGTTATGATGCACAACTAGTGTTATCATTGATATAATTGATGTTATGTGATGTTATGTTTACTATTATGGTCTTGGTGAGAGGGACGATGTAGCACCACTCGCTTGTGAGTGCCCTACTATATTGCAACTTCCTCTCATGATGTGTTTGTGTTGGATATATATAGATGTTGGTTTGACACTTGGTTTTATGTAGGATTATAGGTACCCAAGCCTCGATTCCACCTAAACTATCAGGATAGGGTGAGCCTCATAAATCTCAATGGGTATGATGTGGAAACTAGAGTTGCCAAGAACATTCCCCATCCTAGTCTGTCACCCTATCTTTGCATTTAACGATGTCGTTTGTTTGCAACCCCACTTCTGTTTTGGTAACATCTTGTTTTGAGTTGATTAATCTTACTTGTTTAATTGAGGTTGTTTTCATTATTGGGTTCAGTTGTTAGTTTGTTGTATTGTTGTGCATTTATGTCATTTTGCAACTTCCAAGACTAAATCGATGCTAAGGGGGGGAGGATGTAGCGCCCCTCCACTTTAGTTCCTTCGCATCATATGACTAAGTTGTGTATTTGTGACTTGTGAGATCTTGCTAACTTTTTTCGTTCAGGTATTATTTTGAATTTCATCGCTCGTAATGACAACATTGAAGTATTAAATTAAATTATTAAATTTATTAATTAATTACTAAATTTGTTTGAAGCAGATAATGATCTAATAGGTTATATTATTTCTTTATTAAAGACGAAATTGTAAATTACAATCATAAATAATGAATATTTTAAATTTAATATGGATTAATAATCCACTTATTATTGAAGTTTATTTATAAATTTAAAATATTTTAGATAAAGAATTGTAAGGAAGATAAAAGACTTAGCTGATTTAGAACTTATATTTAAAAAATAAAAATAAAATAAATCATAAAATAAATAAAATGATTTTATTTTACTCTAAAATAAAGAAATAATAAATAAATAATCAAGCAAACAAACAAATAAATAAATAAATATAGGAATAAAGTAATAAAGTGAAATAGAGGGGGTTACACGCTAAATAATATATGTATATGCAAGGAGGTATTAAAGAAAAAGGATTGCAGAGAAAAGAAAAATTTTGAGTTTCTTTTTATCCTTTTACATTTGGCAGTCTTCATATTGTACACTTGTTTCCTAACTTGAAAATTTGCTTACACATATCAATTTCTTTGTTTTGCTTAAAAGTTTCTAAAGCTTAGGGATTTTTTATTTCACATCTACCAATTTTGATTCTGGGGAAGATGGCTTTGAGTTTTGGTGTTGGCAAGCAGAGAGTTTGGGGAAGGTAGAGAGGATGCAGGTAAAGATTGTGGATTCACTTGCCAAGGTATTTGTTCTCCTGAAACCCCTTTTTCCTCTGGTATTGATTTTTCACATCTCCATTTTGGTGAGCTACAACATGAAAATTTGGTTTCAAGAAAGGTTTTAGGATATGGATAATAAATGAGAATTTTTATCAAATAGTCCCTATGCCCTGTCCATGTTTCTGCATTTCAGCATACTTGTCTTCTAGTGCATTTGTAACCCCAACTTCTAACAAACTTCTACCTTACTCTTTTTTTTGTTCTTGATGGATGTCCTTCCCCTGTTCGTAAGCTCACATTTTGGCATAGGCAAGGGGTATGCTGCCAAAGGGTGAGTATGAATTTAACTAATCTCCCTGACACCAATGACAGTCTATCATTGCTACAGTATTTAGACCTTGGAGGACATATAAATTTAAATACTTTTCCTGATACCATTCACAACCTATTACAGCTGGAGTATTTAGGCTTTAGAGAGTGTACAAGTTTAAATAGCCTCTTTGATACCATTTACAACCTGTGACAATAGCAACACTCGAACACAGAAGGCTATAGGGGTGTAAATAGCCTTCCCGTTTTCATTGGCAACATGTCACATCTGTTGTACTTGAAAATAAAATTTTGTGGAGGTTTAAACAATCTCTCTGATTCCATAGTTTGTGTGCCTTGTTTGTGCACACATTTTGCATACATGTTTACCTGGGCAGTTGCAGAAGGGTTGCGGATGTGTGAAGTATGTGCAACCCTCATCCACGGAACCCGCTTGACTGCATACACCTAGAATGCAAGCACAAATTAAAATGTTAGGATGTATTTCAGAGTGCTTCATTGATTCAAATATTTTGAGAGCTTTCTTGCAAAATCCATTTTGTGCTCACTCTCCTTTTGTTGTGTTTCATTCCATGATTTGACATCTCTTTGAGGTATTCTGTGAAATAGTCCACATGCCACGTCTATGCACCACTTTTTGTATACAGTGCTTTCCCCATTATGCTTTGAAGGATGTCCATATCCTATTCCAAGCTCCCAGTTTGGCACAGGCAGAGTGGACACTGGCCCTGGTTGTGGAGTTGGCATTGTAAGTCTTGTATTTGCACCCTACCTTTCTCCTTGATATTTTAGCCTATTTCCAAGTTTGGATTTCTTCATTTCACATCTCTCTTTGTTAGGAGATCTTAGGGAGGACTCTGTACCTTATACTCCTGAATTTCCTATGTTACACACACCAATATAATTGATACTTCTCAAGTATTGGAATTTAGTGAACAATTTAGCTTTTGTTAGTCATTTTGCATTCTTTTGTTCATCCCAATTTGTATAGTAAGGGGCATCCAATATCAATCCATTATTTATAGCCAACCACTAGTATGTAATGCATAAACTTGTCCTTTATTTCCCAATTATCTGTTTCTCCCTGTTTGGTATAGAGTCAAAATTAGCTAGTTGTATGTTTACTCCACTTGTATCTTATGCTTCTATTGATATTTTGTGTTCTATCGATGTATATAAAGATATATAACTTAGTATATATGTATGTATTTGTTTAAGAAATTTTGTGAACAATGAATGTGTTGTAAATGTCTTACTTTTTGTTGATTATGAATTTAGAATTAAAGTCTTCTAATTGTTCTGAGTCCCAATGGACACATTCAATCCTCTATTTTCCTTGCTTATGGTTTAAGATATATATTCCTTGTGTCCTCTTTTTTATTATCAATGAATGATATGTTTGTTCAAAGTTTGATATTCAGTCCATGAAATTGCATGTTAAGTCTTTCATTTTTAAGTATGTCTTTATAAACGTAAGCTTGTGTATGCTAGTTTATATATATGTATGTATGTATGTATGTATGTATGTATGTATGTATGTATGCTAGTTGTATGTATGCTAGTTTATGTTTATATATATATGTAATTCCTCGCCACGCAACCCTAGAGGAAGTTACAATTCACTACTTAAATGCACCAATTTTTTTTATTTTTTATTTGTTTAAGTACAAATAACATGTAAGATGAATACACATTGCCAACAACCTCTAAGGCCACGAGACAAAGATTACTTTAAAACCCAAACAACAAAAAACATTAATCACTTAAGAAAATGAGACAACATACATTCCATACAAGATAATTTACAATGAAGGATAAGAAATACCAAAAGATTTCAATTAACAATATTTAAACAATAAGATTACAACACTCATTCCCCGAATGAGGTAAGTCTAACAAATATGATTACATATTACAAATTCCACCTCGATAACAAGTGAGGGGTAATAAAATACAAAGCCAACTGAAAGAACAAGGCATGAGAAGAAACTGCATCCCACGAGCTCTCCAACTAGAAATCACAACCACACGAACAAGAAGAAGTACCAACAGATTTAAGAAGCACGCCACCCGACCACGTGGAACCCAAAGGCCCCACTCCCTCCATGCTAGGAGATAGTAACCAGGAATTCCTACACAAGACCATCTACCACTAGACACGGGCCACACAAAACTGATACAAAATAAATACAAGACCTCATCACATGACTGAACGGTCATATGTACAACTCTAGGTATGACTCACATCATTGACATAGGTTACATTGCTTCTAGACATAGAATAGATCAAGAGTGTCGCACATAACATATACAAACTGCTGACTTAAGAAGAGTGTCATCACATGGCTTGTCAAGGAATATCCTCTGGGAATCTTCCTAGGCTCCGGCACCCACCTTGGGTTATCCTGGTGGCCTCTATCGAAATCCTAGCACCAATGCTCACTCATGCGGAATCAAATACCTCTCATGAAGACGAGATAGATGATCTTGCCATTCCAGGCCTTCCCGTCTCATCCCAAGTCTAAAAAAAGCCCTTGGGTCCATGAGCAAGGCACAAATTATCTTGTTTAATGTTTGATGCAACCTAAGTTTCTAAAAGTTTAATTTAGTTATCATTGAATTAACCAACTTACAAAGGGTTATCCTGGCACCACTTTGTGCACCAACACCCATTGCAAGCCACTCTCCTAAGACAACCCACATGGTGAAATCCACAATAAGAAACAAGATAACATGACCTTTCCATTTCAAGGAGGTAACAAAACAAGGATATTCACCCCAACACTGAAAACCACAAGGTCAAGACCCTCTCCAAACCAAGAGGAAACAAGGTCACATAATCCACTCCATACACTAGAGGAAAACAAAATACAAAATACCACTCCATCCAGAGGAGGCACAAATTACATAACCCTCTCCTAATCCAAAGGAGACACACACCATCCCTGTTCATGAAAACCGGGTGAAACGACATCGTGTAACTATGCACATTTTCCCATGACATATCAAAAGTTGACTCACATACCACAACCGATACCAATAAATGAACTTCTATTTGGAAGACTTTCAATACAATCACTCTAATCCCACAACATTGAGAAAGTACATATAAACACTAAAAGCATTTTGAGCAACCGAATGCACTAATGTTCGGATTTCCTAAATCTAGTCAAACACAGTTTACATGACTTGCATTTATCCAATCAATCGAACCCATTTCTTTTCATGACATAGAAATATGCAAAGAACAGAACACACTCTAAATTTCACAACCATATTCCAAAATCAAGACATTTTAATAAATAACATCATCGAACTGGAATTAAACCAATCAATCACTCTACATCTCACAATCATATATTGTAAATAAATCCACTTGATTTATAAAACATTTGGATTAAATAAATTACTCAAGATATAGCAATAAGTTAAACAACTCAATCTCATATGATTCATGAAATCATTCGTTACTTCTAAATTTAACCACTGTATTCTATAAATTAAACTTTTAGTAAATAATCATTTAGATCAAATAACTCAATCTTAATCTCAACTCCACATTAAGTAAATCAACTAAAACTCATCTCTCCTTGAATACAAACATATTTCAATCAATTATACTAAATAGTATATACATAAATCCTCTTGCCAACATTAAAGAATTTAAACCAATAACACAACTCTACTTGATCAATCTATAATTAATCAAAGTCAAATTATCAATAAATCAAAATTTGAAAAATAAATTCCTTTGATTTATAATAAATCATTCGTTAATCCTAAGCTCTTCAGTTATGTTCCATAATTAAAGATCAAAAACACCTGATTGAACTAAGTCATTCATTATCTCTAAGCTTCTCAATTGTCTTCTATACTTAGAATGTTTTGATAATTAGACATCTATATTAAATAAATTAGTCTTGAATTCAAATTCGCATCAATAATTTAACTAAATGTTAATTAAATCACTTAATCTATATTACAACATGGATTAAATAAATAAATTAATCAAATTCAATATTCTAAATAATACACATGATCAACATCAACTTTCATTTCTCCAATACCAATGCGATAATCATTTTAGAGTAAGTTCTATTTTTGATATTCAAATATCATCTAAATGTGTACCCATAAAAGATCATTTAGGATTCCAAGATTTCCTATTCAAAACATACTTTAAAACCCCATTAATTAAAATATATCTAATAATTTATATATTTCAATTAATCATGTTTAATTCCTTATTATTTTTCATATACAGATTATGTCTTTAATATACATTTAAATAATTACTTGAAACCTATTCTTTTTAAAACTAGCACTTGCACCTTAGCAAGGCACAATGGTTACGCCGATAGGAGGGTATACTATGGCAGTGTATTCGAAGGGCAAAGAGGGGGAGAATGCATGGGGAAAGTGCAATTTGGTATTTTGCAAGAGCAAGCATTCATAGCGAATGTGAATGGTTGGTGGGGTGCAAGTAGCTCGTTGAATATGAACACATTGTTTGAAGATGCAAGTAGAGTTGAGTATGCCAAGTGGATGAACAACACAATATATTATCTTAAATGGTAGAAGTGTTGCAACATTGTAGCTCAACTAGACCAAGTACATTTGTTGGTAGTTCATGATATACAAAATTTGTGCTATGAAAAGTCAAAATATTGATGAGCAATTTTGCACTAAAACTTTTTTTGACCAAAGTATAGTACAATTGTTGGTGTTTGATGGTGAGGGGCTATGATATATGCCATTTGGCTTCAAGGCCTGCAAAGCAAAAGAAATGGAATGGTTAGGTGGAAACATTATTTGTTGACATGTACAATGATTGCTCCATTTTCAATTTATCATAACACTATTAATGGGAACTATTTTATTTTTCCAATAAAATAAGAAAATTACCCAAAGGACATGAACATGTTGAGGGCATGTTCAATTTGTAAAAGAGAAATTGCTGATATAACAATAAATAGGAGCAACATGAGGGAGAAAGGGAAAAGAGTTGTGTACCTTGACTTTTTAGAGATAGTTGTTGTAATCGGGCTTCCTCTTCTTTTCTCATAATTGTGTATGGGTGGTTATGCATTTTTGAGTATCTCTCAAAGGAGAACATTAGCTGAATATGAAGTTTGTTCAATGATTTCACTTTGGATATAGCTATAAATGTTAGTCCTTGTCATTCTATTTTTCCAATGTCGATAGTTGCTCTGGCCAGTGTAAGGCCTTGGGATTTGTGTATGGTAATAGCCCATGCCATTGTGAGAAGAATTTTCCTACGGCTGCCCAATGATATAGGTATTATCGGTATACTTTTGGGGTCATTTCCATTCCATGCTGGCCCACTATATTATCGATCCTTGCCACAACAAAGTGGAACATCTGGTGGTCTGGAACCAAGGCTGTAAACTATCTCAACAACTTCACCTAGAGCTCCATTTACAAGGCCTGCTTATGTCCATATGTTGGTTGTCAGCATGATGCGTTGCCCTCTACAAAGCAATACCTGCTTTTCAAGTTGTTCATTAGTAGTTGCATTATTTGCTTCAGTCTTGGTGGTAGTTGCAGCACTTATTACAATTGGACGGTTTAACAATTTTAACATTCTTCTATTGTGAAGTCTAACTAAATCACTGGTAGCAAACAAGTGCATTGAATTGTCAAACATTTCCTTTTTGCTAGAGGTGAGATGCTTGCCTGTGCATGTCTTTAAAAGTTCCCAATCCTCTTGTGATGCTTCTGCATTGCGTATGTTTTGCAACACTTGACGAAATTGTCTTTGTTCTGGAGTCTCACCTTGTTGACGAAACACTATTTCTAAGGTGACAACGGTCGTGAACTGGCTCCATCGTGTTTTTGCATTTGAGTGTGATGTGTAAATAGGCTTGTCCATTACAGGCGAGAGTTGTGCAAGGTCACCAATTAGGATTATTGACACCCCACTGAAATAAAGATGTTGTCGATGCGGGAAGGCCTCACATAGTCTCACATCTATCTTCAGTAGCAACTTTGGTCCTATGAAGATCATCTCATCAATCAACATATATCTTATGTGTTTCATCTCTTCCTGAAATGTTATTAATGATTGTCCTTGTAGTGGGTGCATTTCTTTGACAAGAATTTGAAGCATTGAATGTATAGTCGATGCATGTATATTAAATGCAACAACCCCTGTAGGAGCCAATGTGAATAGATGGCTTTGCTAGTGCGAATTGTAACTATCAAGTGCTTTTCTTATGCGAGCAATCAAGTATGATTTCCCTGTACCTACTATCCCTTGAATAATCATGTGCAATGGTTTATTTGAGTGATGTTTGCTATGGTTTATAATATGTGTGAGTGCTAGTTTTTGTTTGGATAATAATGTATAGTCTGAGACATCATACTTACTTGGAGCATGCCTTTCATGGCTACATGCTTTTCCCATGTTTATGAATTGTGTGGCAATTTCATGAAGCTCCTGGGGCACTGCAAGTTGTTCCCATCTGTAGCTGCTATCAAACTCACGCCTGCTAAGTAGGTCAAGCTCATTTAGGTTGATGTTGTTTGAGGGGCCCATTTGCAAAAATAATTCCCATTCATTCATTTCTAGTATGTCCCTTTTGTCCATCTCAATTTTGCTATTTGATTCTACATCGTCTGTGTTTTCATCTGAGGGGGCGGTGCGAGGGACATGCCATACATCATATTTGGATGCATTCATTTGCTTCCAATTTGCAAGTATTGTATCCTTAGTTATCCCTATGTCAATTTCCAAGCTTCAGAAGTGTTTGTACAATAGAAGCTCACTCCAACAAAATATTTCAAACTAGTCTGAGCCCTCATCTGGGATGGTGTAGAACTTTGGGAAAACATTGACAATCGCTTTGACCTTTCTTTCTTTCCACTTGCATCCCATGCGACTCACAGAGTATGAGAAAGATCGTGCAGATTCAAGTAGCATTGTTGTCTCCAATTCTGGAGGTCGATTAATGTACAAATGAAGGTAGCTAGGTTGTAGGTGGCTTTCATGTGGTCCTCTTGTTATTCGATGGAACATTTTTCATCCGACATTCAAATATGTAAAAGGCCGATTACAAACAATAAGCGGCAATTTCTAAAGCATATGGCATGTTTCTTGTGCTCCAATATCATGCTCTGCCACAATTTCTGCCATGAATTTCCAGTATGCTGCAATGGCCGGGACATCTATTTTTTTGGGTTGCAAATATTCTTGCTAGCATATCAGTACAAGTCTCAGATGCTCTCTCTACTTTTGATGCATATTTGGCAATGTATTTCAAAACAACTACCCGCGAGATGACAGGCTGACAATCTATGTTGGCTCTCCATATTGAAATCATTTCTGGATTGTGTATGTTTAGCCTATCATCATTTCATGTAGGTTCATATTGTTTTGTCCCACAGTTGTCACATGATAGGGTATATACAATTTGATCTTTCCATGGAGCTTTGTATCAACACTCTAGTTTTTTCCCTTTCTTTCACAAGCATGTCCCCTCTCTGCATTTTGTGTGCCTCTGGACACAATTGATGATCTCTTCATAGTCATGAGAGGGGTTTGTAGCAAATATTTTTGTTGTGTCTAGTAAGAAAGGGTCATCTAGGAAAGATCGAGAAATCAAGTTGTTTCTTGTTGATGTAGCACGGGGATTCCAAGCACTGACATACTTGTCAAAGAATTTCCTAGCCTGTTGAACTGCTACACTATCATCCCAATCAAGTTTATCCATGTTTGGTGCATCATGGAGCCAAAGGAATCCATGCACATGTGCAGTGCCATGATGCTGCCACTCATACCTGTACCAGTAATCTTTTGCATTGAGGAGTTTCTCAATTACCTCTTCATGAAACATTGTGAATCATTGATGCAAGTATAATGATGTGGTGTGGGGGTTGTTGACTACATTTTCTAAGCATTGTTTATTTGTTTGCATTCCTACTGGTACACCATCTGAGATCAAATATTGTAGGTCTGGCCACTTTGTGTTAGCTGCACTTAATGTGAAGAATAGAGTGGGAGACCAGGCTATTTGGTTGAACATATTTGTTAGTTTAGCATGACACTTGTTCCAATATGGTCTTGTGCCCCGCATTGAAGAGCCAAAGTGCATGAGCTCTTGAGCTAATTATGTGTCAGTTAAGTTTTTCAAGTGTGCTCAGAGGTCCTCAATAGTGGTTGGCATGTTTTCTTCTACATTTTTTTTAATGAAAACTACAACAAGCCCCTGGCTACGATGCCACATCATAAGATTAAGCATGAAATATCAGAACCTTGGATGCCTTCCAAATCTATGGTCATGAAATCTCATTAAGTGGAGTGCATACTCATGCATGTGTACTTCCCTAATCCGTGGTTGCATTTGTAGTGCAACTCCATTTGGAAAGAGTGTCAGAAATGCCATATCAAGCAACCCCTCAGTATTATATTCATTTATTGGTGATGAGTTTATTTCAGGCCAGTCGATAATGTTGTTTGTGGTGTCCTTACGGTCCAATGTTTTCTTAATAATTTCTAACTCACGACATTTTTTTGGAAGTCTAGCCATAAATGATGATGTGTTTACTGTGCTACGTCCAATATCATCCCCATGAGAGTCAATTTCATTATTTGGAACCACTATGTCTTCACTAGTTTCAACGGTGTGTAGCATATTCGATATGTTTGTTCTTGCTTCAGGAAACTGCTCTAAGTGCTCAAAACTTATTGCAACATCATGATAGTATGGGTCATATTTGACTTTGTATTGCAATGCATCTCTGATATGACTTCTACTAACATAACAATCATAATAATGACCTTCTGTATGCAGTCTTTGAACTATGAGAACATCCAACTCTTGTATTCTTCATGGAAGAACATTTGAAATGTCAGTGATATCTTGTGGGAAGCTAATCGTGTGGCCACTATATCTATACTGGCCTCCAAGAGTGTGGGTTACTTGTAGTACTGGGCTGACTCTGGCAATGAGCATTTCCTCCACTTGGGTGAGTCTTTTCAAAACAAATGGTTTCTCTCCTAGGTCCATGTTGTTGAGTGTAGAGAACTGATGGATGCCTCTCTTAGCGAAACATCTTTTACATGTTGCATTAGTATCTGATGAATGGACGAGCATGCCTGGGTAACATTCCTTGCATACAATGCATGTTTTCTGGTTGGACAGTGCATCTATTCTTTGACGAAATTTTTTCATTTCCATCATGAAGTTATCATTGTTGTTGCATGTTGATATAGGCATGTTTTTTTCTATAAAGATCTATTGCGTTTTCTGCATTTATTTCCTCTCTATGACAATCATAGTAAGCTCGACTTTTCTCACAATCTTGTAGTCTTCGGGCTTCTATTTGTTGGGGGCTATTTTGACTTTCATGCAATCTTTTTTGTCACCTTTGAGTAGCTATCTCTTCTCTATGGCGAGCATAGTAAGCCTGATTTCTTTCTTGATTTTGTTGTCTTCTTACCTCTTTTTGATATGGGTCACTTGCATTGTTCCCTATTGAGGAGTCTGCCATATGTGGGTCTGGACACATCAGGGTAGATCAGGAATAAGAGCATAGAAAAACTAGATGAAACCAAAATTATTACGTAGCCAAAGTGTAGATGAAAATGTAAAGATATTCCTCACTGGTTCACGAATGCATGTTGCAATATGAGAAGGAACACAATTTGAAGGTAGAAGACAAAGGTGCATATGTAAGCTTCTAAACAAACATGTGCATTTTTTTAAATAAAGAAAAACAATATTTTACATATTTCTATCCATTTAAAGGCATTAACATGATAGTTTTTTAGATAAAAAAGAAATTGACATAGTTCTTTACAACATGAGTTTTTTTTGCCATGCATACCATCCATAGTCATACTACACTTGTAAAGAGAACATGGCAACTATATTAGGCTATGTAGTATGGCTAGGGCGATCCTATGAGTTGCACAACCAGCTCTGGTACAACATCAGGTTCAATGGGGGGAGAAGCCTTTACATTGCACATTTCCTAGATATTTTTTAGCAAAAAGCTATTCTCTTCAATGTAATCTAGTTGTTCGACCTTGGCAATGGTTGCTTTTAAGTGTTGCTTTGCATTGTACATTTCAAGGTTACAACACAATGTGGATACATAATGCTTGTTCAACACACTCCTAATCACCTCCTCCACATTTCTATAAGCAACTTGATCAAATTGTAGATTGTATAGTTTGTTTGCAGGAATGCCCATGAGTTTTGTCGCCCCTTCGTCGAATGCGATTGCCCATATTATATTTGTGTGGTCCTGCAACTTGACTTCAAGTATATACCTATAGTCACAATTGGTAATTATTGCATTACATTTTGCACAAAACCACTTTCCATCATTTGTTTGAGATAGTCTTTTCTTACAAGGCTTGTTACTTGAGCGGGAAGGGCATGCTGGATAGAAAAATGAGTCAGTTTTTATGAATTGTGTTGTTGCCACCAACATGCATTGTAGAGGTTGTGATGTATTTTGAGCCTCTTCACAAATGGCATTGATCATCAATCTTCTAGCAGGTGGGGGCATGTGAAAGGAGCTAGTAGACAAAGCCTAAATGGTAGTTTCATTTTCTTTGAACCATGTTTTAATCTTCTCTGACTCTTCTATTTGAGGGTCTATCGATAGTTTTGTAGTGGATGAGGTGTTGATCACCTTTCCATTGAATTCAGACACATGCCCATTTCTAATAGCGAGAACTGGTGATTCATGCATGAGGTATTTCTCTTGCAGCTGTGCACCCTCCTTTTTGGCTGACGAACCCCATAAAGTAACATTTATATTTGTGTTGGACATGTCAAGAATTGTTAAAGTCCGTCTTGCGACCTCTGTCCCATCTCTTCTCTTGATTGTGGTGCATGGATGTACACAAATGACAATTCCAATTGCATCAACATTTGAACCGTTGCTTTTGCTCACTAATGCATTGAGGGGTGTGAATGAGTAGTGCTCTTTAGGGATGGAATCATCATCTTCACAGAGGGAAACCCTTGAGTCAGGGATAAGAGAAATTTTCAACCCGCTATTAAGCTTGTTATAGACTCTATTAGCAGGTTGAACCGTAACTCCAGACAATGTGTATGCAGCTCATGCGATAATTTTATCACAATGGGTGTGAGTTGCTTCATTGAAGCATGTCACACATGTCTCAGTTCCTTCACAATCTATGCTATCAAAGGTGAAGATATGGCCACTTCCTTTATGTGTGGTGTAGCTACGTATTTTAGACTTCATAGTTACACAACCTTTAGCAATCCACCTTGGCTGAAACGGATTCAAGTTTTTGATAGGTGTTATTGTCAATGGTGCCCCCTTTGGTAGGATTAGATTGACACCAAATAGTAGGTGTCGAGGAGCTAGTCTTCCAGGAAGGCAAGGGTTTTTTGAAGATGTGGCCAAGTCAGAGGATTCTCCTGTTGAGTGCCCAAGTTGTTCAAGATCTTCTGTGCATAGGAAAATTGGCTCCCCAACAATAGCATGTGTTGTGTGCACAATGTCAAGGTCGACAATAACAATCCACCTAAATATTTAAAGTGAGATAAAGCATAAGTAACAAAATCTAAGAGGAGAGTAGGTCTCACTTATTCTTGTGCCATATAGAAATTAGTTCATAAACATACCGTGTGCTAGATATTTGAGGACAGCTGTATCTTTTCAATTGCACGATGGAGCTAGGTGCAAGCACATTGGATTCTATGTAGGAGTTATACTTAGTTGCAATGACGCTTTGTGCTTGTGCACACCATTAGAGATTTCCAACCTATATCGATTGATGTGTGTATATTCAAAGCCAAAACTTGAGATAGCTATGACTTGGACATGAGGTTCCAAAGCCACATTTCCTCCATGCATCAATCTAATTGCATCTGGAGTCAATAAGCTTGCGATGGTGTGAGACAAGGAGAGAATCCTGCACAAATGTATTGGATGTAAGGCGCTTGTGCGAAGAAGTCAATAGAACAACCCTTCCATCAAACTATAGCAACTTATTGGTAGATAAAGTTGAGTAGCCCAAAGAAGAGCCAAGCAACTAAACTGAAACGGGTGCAAGGAGCAACACGGCTAGAAAAAAATTAGTTATGCACATTTTTTATGAACATCTACCTCATTATGTGGAGCGAGGAAAGGAAAAATAGATACTCTCTATGCAATTTATTATTAGCTATACTAATTTTTAGTCAGTTGCATACATGGCATATGTATAGTTTTGATTGCAATAGCTCAAAGATACATGTGTATAGTTCAATTAGAATAGATTCAAGATACATGAAGTCAAGAAGACAGAAAATTAACATGTAGAAACATCGAGTCAACTACCATATTGGTTGATGCATATGTATAATGGAAAGGGCTAAAGGAAAAAGTAGTAGAGTGGGGGGAAGGAGTTGTACATTCTTCCCATTGCACAATAGATTTTCCAACACCACATATAAGGTTTAACTACTTGTTGTGCTAGAAAAAAGAAGGGGTCAGATGATTAGTAGGTGTTGTATACATTCTATATCAAGAGGGAAGCCATGATCCCCATCTTCACAAAAAATCATAAGTTGATGTCGTCATGTTGTGTCAAAAGCGAAACCATTCTCCCCAACACCACAAAAAAACAAGTAGCTATCTTAAGCAAGCTATTTACAATCTACTTTATGTATACTAGGAGTTTTAGAAAATCTTCCTTAATCCTAGTAGCATTTCCCATTCCATACAATTCATCATATTTCATTGCTCGAAGGAAGTCGCAATACACATCCAAAACAAAATAAGTTGTATGGATTTTTTGGACTGCCTGTTGCACGTTCTCGATGTCATGGGTTTCCACTTGGAAAGCTTCTTCACACATCTTTTTAGCATCTTCAATAGTGTCTTCACAACCTCTCACAATGTTCTCTATGAGTACTGCAACATTGTTTTGGTACACGCCAACCCAAATAATAGAAGAAGTGTCTGAAGGTGAGGGAGGAGCAACATTAGCTTTTGATCCTATAATGTCTCCTTCAGACGAGTTGCTAGATGTCATGATAATGTCTGCTGGTGGGTGCAAGTCTACCATCACTTGGGGAGTTTTGTAATAGGAACACCTTTGATTATTTGATAACAATAAAAGTTGCATGTGTGTGATGTGTAAAAGGACATTTGGAAATGGGGTGGGTAAATGACAACCATAATAGAAACAAAATCTTCACCGAGAAATGCTTAGAAAATAAGATAATGATTCTCTTTATGAGCATGCTTGGAATTGATGAAGGGAGATCTTTTATTAGTTCAATTAGTCATATATTTGTAATTAGATCAACAAATAAATAATAGCATTTTTTTTTTTTTTTTTAAATTATTCTATCTAAGGAATAGATTTAAAATTAAATTACAATTTTTTAAAAGTAACATACACCAATAAATAAACATACAAATTCCCTTATATGCATAATCAAGATCAACAAATATAAATATAGATTAAAATTCCCATTATATTCATGATGTTATTTTCCTTTTAACTATAAGGAAGCGGGACAATTAAATTCAAAATCCATATATATAACTATTATAAAATTCCACCCACTATTTTTTTTTAAAAAGCACATTTATTCAAGCATATGTAAGCCTAATCTTTTTAACATGAAAAGTTCGTTAGTTTAAGGTCTATAAAATTATGCATTGCAATGAAAAGCAATATAGAGGATATAAAGTGATGTAATTAATGGGAGAAGAATTGTCTACCCAATAATTCAACATTTCAAAAGTTTATCAACATCATTCATTTAACTAATTTTTCCACACATATCTAAATACCATGAATCACACTATACTACTTAGGAATATACTAATCCATCAAGTAAACATTCGACAAACACCCATGAACCAATCTCTTGATATACGACAAGTAATCCTATGGAGGTACTTCGTTGGGGAAAAAACAATAAGGGAAAGTACTCTACCCAGGACAAGAAATTCAATCTTCACAATAGAAAAGATCAAGGGAGGCCCCTTTGCTTAAAATTTGTAAGGCACCTACCAAGTGACCATCAAAGAAATATTTATAACCAACTACACTATTTCCCATAATACTATTTACCTTAAGCCATCAAATTAGAACCATTAAACTAAGCAATGCACTAATCTTCTCTCATACACTTTTTCCCATATTAGGGTAAAAGAGATGCAAAATGATTTAAATGATCTTACATGTTTGATGGTTCTAGAAGAGATGCAAAAGAATTTAAATCATATTACATTGTACTTTAATTTTTTGTATTTGATTATACACCTAAATGATTAGATAAACTTATGTTAACAAGAAATTTCTATTTTGAAACATAGCACCTTCAAGACTTTAAATTTAAAGAACTTTCATGAAGAATCTCATCATAGTCCCAAACGATGTCATTTCTAATGTAGTTTCTAAGAAATTATTTGTTTTTTGAATAAAACCATATTTTTCGAATGAAATTATATATTTGAAATAGTTGTTCTTATTTTTTCAAATTTACAATGAGCAAATATATTTATACTTATTTGAAATAGTTTCTTTTATTTCATCAAATTTGTAATGAGTAAATGTATTTATACCATAAGTATTTTCAGTAAAAGAAGTATTTGTCAAAATTAATTTGAAAATATAAAGGACATAATGATGTGTATAAAATATTTCAATAAGTATAAAATGATTTTTTACAATATAAGTCATATAATTTGTAAAATGCAATCAAAATTTAAAGTTTCAAATACATAAAGTTGAATAGAGATTATTATGTTCATATTTCAAGATGTATGCCTATTAAGCATTAATATATATACACTATATTTAATAAATAGTAATTTGTGAATAAAATGAAAATCTGGAAAGATGTGTTGGCTATATGTCTCTATAGACCCTTTTTCCCAATTCACTTTTAGTTGAGAAAATCTAAATGACAATATAACTAGATGAAGTATTTGGAATTAATTTTATCATTGTGTTGAAGAAAAAATTAGTAATATAATGAATATCAATTTATGAATAAATATACCGATGGTGAAATATATATGCCACTGGGAGGAAATAAATAAACCCCAAACATTCTCAGTTAAATGAAATTTGGTTGTGCTAGCTCACTCATGCAGTTTAGGTTTGGGATATGAGATGTCATAGCCAAAGCGTTTCTATTTCTAATTTTGAATTTATCATTCAAACATTCCAATTGCTTCACACATGGGGTCCACATGGGGCCTTAAATGGAATCTTTTGTCTTACCATAAATTTAGTGAAAAATTTCATTTGTCACCTGTGAAAAGGATTTTATTACTCCACTAAGCATCAAACTTTTATTCTTTCCTTCACTACCTCATTCTAGAATTTTTTGCCATTGCCTTACAAAAAAATGGTTACGATTTTCCAAAGTATTATGAAAAATGTGTGTTTAGACAGGCATGCAAATTGTGGAATCAGAGAGATTATTTAGACCTCTACAACATTTTGTTTTCAAGTACATCATATGTGACGGCTTGCCAGCCACACCGAGAAGGTTGTTTAAACTTATACACTCTCCTAAGCCTAAATGACTCAGTTGAGATAGGTTTCGAATGGTATTAAGGGCATTATTTACATTTACACACCCTCCAAAGTCTAAACACTATAGCAATGATGGACTGCCAAGAGAATCAGGGAGATTAAACTTTTAAGCTTCCTATTATGTTTGAGTGTTGTGGCTGAAATAGGTTGTTAATGGAATTAGAGAGATTATTTAAACCTCTACAATAGTCTATTTTCAAGTGCTATAGATGAGACAAGTTGCCAAAGGAATTAGAAAGGTATCAAGTGCGGTAGCTGAGACAAGTTGAAAATGAAATCAAAGAGATTATTTAAACCTCTACAACATTCTCTTTCCAAGTACAACATATGTGACAGGTTCCCTACAAAAACAAGAAGGCTATTTTACCTCTACAGTCTTCTATGTTCAAGTGTTACTGCTATGACGGGTTGCAAATAGTGTTAGGGACATTATTTAAATTTATACACCCTCCATCGTCTAATCACTGCAGCAGTGATAGGTTGCCCAAGGAATGAAGGTGATGAATGCAAAATATGCACAAAATGGATTTTACAAGGGAGCTCTCAAAATCATTCATTTGATGAAGCACTCTGATTCCCACCTTAGCCAGCATCCTAACTACCTACGCAAATATCAAGGCTTGGAACAAGTTAAGGCATCAACCAGGCAAGAGGGTAGGGAAGATTTTATCAGAAGCTGTGGGAAAGGTGTAAGCTCTAGCAAGACACGAAATCTTCTAACAACCGAAATGGAAGCAGAGATATATGGATAATTTAGGAAACTATCAATAGCCAATGCAATCTAAGGAGAGCTCTTACCTGTTGTGTAAATTTACTGATCTCCGCTAGACTATTACCTCCTTCCTTTCTCCTTCCAATCCTTTCCAACGTATCCTCTGCTCTCTTCGCATGCAAAAAATGCAAAATCCTAAAAGGAACGACTATTTTGTTTGACTGAATACCTCCCCAAAAGAGTAAACTTAGCAACTATGGTAAAGCCCTGGTAGACAGGTATGCAAAAAGAAGAAAACCATCACCAGGCGCGTCCCCCTGCCATAAGCCAAGTGTGGGAAAGAATCTGAATCAATGCATGACCAACAACTACTTAGATAAATGCATGCGCATCCAGTTTAAAGATCAATTGAAAAATAGAAAGTATAACCATGTGGCCTTTTCTTACTTACATATTAGATTTATTTGAGGTGAAAATTGATGAGGAGCATAATTTCGCCACACCAGCTCTACGATTTGTAACACAAGTCGAAGACTTCATAAAGAGTCTATAAACAGATCTACAAAGCTAAAAATTTATACGCTGAAGCACAAAGCTAAACTAAACACAGTCATATAAATTTTAATCACATTTATTACCTACAGTGAAGTTTTGGTAGCTGCTTAAATTGTAGGGAAAGCACGGGGACCCCAAAAGATGGTGTGGAACAATGCGAGCCATACCTGCTGACACAATGCACCGTCTGAAATCTGTAGTGTGTGTACTTATAGGCACCTATTCTCCCATATTTTCCACAACAAGATCAATTTGACACTAGCTGAAGATTTGTTTAGTGATTTTTGGTGTCCTTCGTATGCCTATCCAATCAGTCGTCTGTCACTCAGTACAATTCTCACTTAATTCTCACCTAAAGGTCCTCTATATGCCTGGTTAGTCGTTGTTTGAATTGGTCGGTGCAGCTGGTAGTACGCCTGGTCTCTACTTAACTTCTATGTTTCATTCATTTTTATTCAATGGTTCTCCAATCATAAATTTAACACTCATGTAAACTGTATGAGATATCGCATGCTACTGGTGTCCTTTTGATCAGGATTTTCCACCAGAAAAGTCTAATATTTTCAGACATCAGATAGTAAGACTTTTCTGGTGGAATTCTCACCTATAATAGCCTATCGACTAATTACGACTATTTAAAATCTCAATTTCTTCAAATATAAAAATCACATGATCATTTTAACATTCCAATTAAAACATTTAACATTATTTAAATATGCCAAAAATAATTTGCATATAAATAAATTATATAAATTTAAATTTAAACTCCCATTAAATAAAATATATCAAATAATTTATTTATATTTTTCAATTAATTCATATTTTAAAATCCCCATGATTTAAATATATTTTGAACTTATACTAAAATTCATTTAATTTAATATATATTAAATATATTATATTTTATATAATATATAATATTAAATATTATATATATATTATATAAAATAGAATATAAGATAATATTTATAAAGTTAAATTAAAATTAAAAGAAATTTCAAAAAAATTTAAACACACAAAAGGGCCGAAGCCCTGGTCACGCAGGCCCTAGCCACCCATGGCGTCGGAGCCTATGTGTTCAACACATGGTGCCTGCCTCCCAGCCAGGCGGCGGAGCCTGTGCGCTGGGCGCACAGTGCTCGCCTCCCTACCGAGTAGTGGAGCCTGTGTGCAAAGCACACAGTGCCCACCTCCCTGCAGGGCGATGGTGCCTGTGTAAGAAAGTTTCCAGCTTGCATAGACTTTATATGCAAAATAACTATCATTTCGCAACCCAAATTGGGAAAAAGAGCAATACATTTTGCAAAAATCAAACAAATTTTCCCAAACAACAAGAGGGTTTACAGATTTAATTTAAAATGGAGATTTTTGATGGGTTTTCTTCCTCTAATTCACAATTGAATCCAACAATTTGAACAATTTAAAAAAAAAAAATCAAAAAAAGAAATGCATAAAATTTCAACCATTGCACCTTATGTTTTCTCCAAGCTTCAAATCCTTCAATGGAGATTTTCCTTTTCCTTTTTCAATTCAGCTTCACCAATCTTCAATCTTTTCTTCCCAATTTCTTCCAAGAATTTCAGTCCAAGTTTGCTCTCCAAAATTGCAAAATTAAAATTAAAAAATAAAACAACCATTACCTTATGCAATCCCTTCTCCAAATTTGTCAAACCCCTAATTTTGAACTCACCCACCAAAATTTATTGCCAAAATTAGATATTTTATTTTTGCAAATTAATAAAACAATTTCTATTTCCCATTGCAATTTGCATAATATTAATTTGAAACAAAGATCTATTTGCAACTCAAATGCTAATTAAATTTTCTTTCTTCCACAAAATTGAATTTACCAATTTACATTTAAAATCATTTTTAATTTTATTTCAAAAAGGAATGCAAGGCATAATTCTATTTTTGATTTGATCTCAATATTTACTAATGCTAGCACAATTATTTTAATTAAATTTATCAATAAATAAATATAATCCATGATTAGATTATTTTATTGATTAAATTAAATTAACTAATTAATTAATAGTCACTCGTTTATTTATTTTGACAATGCAATTAAATAAAACAAGCACCGATTTAAATTGAAAATTAAATACAAGGGCAAGGGGAGAAGAGACAACAAAATAACTTATCCCAACTAACAACCCGACGACACACTATGGCTAGGGTGATGTCACGACATAGAAAACCTAGCTACTATCTCCCAATCATTTTCTATTGGATAGGGGACACACTCAAACCTTAGAACCAGGTGGAGTCAATGTCGTGTACCTGCATCTTGCACACAATACAAGTGTCGAACATGCATATAATATATTAAAACACACCGTGAAGAGGAAATCGTGGAATCACAGGGTGCTCACACGCGAGTGATGTGATCCCGTCCCCTTCACCAATACAACATCGCTAACTGACGCATCTAATCATCACTAATATGATCAATAGCATAAAACATCATTTAATCAGATATCTTCTAAGTTACTCCAAATCATGTCATAAAGATAACATCAGAATAAGATCACATCACATCAACATATAACTTCACATTGTTTAACAATCACGATCACAAGTAATTAAGTTCCAAAGTCAAAGCATGTTTAGACACAATCGTCACAACATAATATAACATGTGCATCACTAAATAGTTCATGATTAAATAATCACTAAGATCACAGCGACATCATAAGCATAATCAAACATTACCAAGAAAACACTGCTGATCCAAATATGCAAAATGGAGGGGTGTTACAATATATATATATATATATATATATATATATATATATATATATATATATATATATATATATATATGTATATATATATATATATATAATAATGTATGTATGTATGTATGTATGTATGTATGTATGTATGTATGTATGTATGTATGTATGTATGTATGTATGTATGTATGTATGTATGTATGTATGTATGTATGTATGTGGGTATAGATACTATTCTAATGTAGTTTGATCAAAAATAATATTATTATAATAATATACACATATATGTTGGTTACTAATGGGGATAATATATATAAGAATAGTATTTTTTTGTTATTAGTTGGATAAGTGAAATGAGAATTTGAGTGGAATTAAAATAAGTTTATATAGTTTCTTGGATGATTTGAATAATTGAATAAGTGTCATGTAAATCAAATGTAGCTAATTATTTTAAGTGTTCCTTATAATTTTGTGGTGTCGGTGAACTTAAGGGTTAACTTTTGTGTTTTTTCTTTGCCAAGGCTATTGCCATTTCTTTGATAAATTAGAGATGTAGTAGGATTTTTACATTAGATTGATCGATATCAATGATAATGGTAAAGTATGGCAAGATATAGTAAGTTATATTTGTTTTATTTTATAGTTTTAATAAACTTGCATAAATCATATATATTGTTTTTGAGACTTTGTTCTTATTTATGTCATAAAATTGATCAAATCGTAAGTATTGATAATTAAAGGATTTAATTAAGTTGAGTGAATTAAAGGTTATAGAACAAATTTTAAAGTTAAAATAATTTGTAATTATATTATTATGAAAGAAAGGGATTTTGTAGATTAAAAATTAAAGAGTTATATTTTTAGAAAATATGAGTAATTATAGTCCTTTATATAATATTAAGTATTGATGTAATTATATTTTAAGAGAATTAGTTAATTAATTAAGGTTTAAAAGGAAATATAGAATTCATGTTTATATGATTTTGAATGGGAATTTGGAAGTCAATTTATATAGTGAATTTTATACGCCTAATAGCATTACTTTCTATAGAGTACTTTTATTTATTATGTGTGGCATTTTGTAAATATAGTATTGTATCATGTAGATTAGTATTCTTCAAGTAATCTAATTCGAGATAGATGTATTCATATAGTGGATTTATTTATTGAAAAGTAATTTTAGGGTTAAGTATTTAAGAGATGACGCTTTTGAAAAAGGACTAGAAGGTTACTTAATAAAACTAACTCTTTCATTCAAGTGAGTAATAAGGAAAGAATAAGTAAAAGAAATTCATATAAAAATATTTGTAATCAAGCATTTGTGTGTTATTAATATTCATGTGATTGTTCAATATTTACAAGTTAATGATGTAAATAGGTATGTGTAGAGGCTGGAAAATATTAGTGATCATGATAGTCTCATGTAGGTATTTGAAAATATTTAAATATCCTTTAATTAAATGGACCTAATGGGTAGCTTAATGTAAACAATATTTTAAGGGGATAGTTTAAATTGATCGATGTCAATGATAATGGTAAGTGATAATGGTAAGTTTATATAGTTTCTTGGATGATTTGAATAATTGAATAAGTGTCATGTAAATCAAATGTAGTTGATTATTTTAAGTGTTCCTTATAATTTTGTGGTGTGGGTGAACTTAAGCGTTAACTTTTGTGTTTTTTCTTTGCCAAGGCTATTGCCATTTCCCTGATAAATTAGAGATGTAGTAGGATTTGTACATTAGATTGATCGATATCAGTGATAATGGTAAGTATGGCAAGATATAGTAAGTTCTATTTGTTTTATTTTATAGTTTTAATAAACTTGCATAAACTAGATATATTGTTTTTGAGACTTTGTTCTTATTTATGTCATAAAATTGATCAGATCATAAGTATTGATGATTAAAGGATTTAATTAAGTTGAGTGAATTAAAGGTTATAAAATAGAATTTTAAAGTTAAAATAATTTGTAATTATATTATTACAAAAGAAAGGGATTTCGTAGATTAAAAATTAAAGAGTTATATTTTTAGAAAATATGAGTAATTATAGTCCTTTATATAATATTAAGTATTGAGTTAATAATATTTTAAGAGAATTAGTTAATTAATTAAGGTTTAAAAGGAAATATAGAATTCATGTTTATATGATTTTGAATGGGAATTTGGAAGTCTCGTTATATAGTGAATTTTATACACCTAATAGCGTTACTTTCTATGGAGTACTTTTATTTATTATGTGTGGCATTTTGTAAATATAGTATTGTATCATGTAGATTAGTATTCTTCAAGTAATCTAATTGGAGATAGATGTATTCATATAATGGATTTATTTATTGAAAAGTAATTTTAGGGTTAAGGATTTAAGAGATAATGCTTTTAGAAAAGGACTAGAAGGTTACTTAATAAAATAACTCTTCCATTCAAGTGAGTAATAGGGAAAGAATAAGTAAAAGAAATTCATATAAAAATATTTGTATGCAAGCATTTGTGTGTTATTAATATTCATGTGATTGTTCAATATTTACAAGTTAATGATGTAAATAGGTATGTGTAGAGGTTGGAAAATATTAGTGGTCATGATAGTCTCATGTAGGTATTTGAAAAGATTTAAGTATCCTTTAATTAATTGGACCTAATGGGTAGCTTAATGTAAATGATATTTTAAGGGGATAGTTGAAATTGAAATTGTACTAATTGAATATTTTATTTCTCTAATTGTGTTCTAATTCATAAAGAGATTAGTGTCTAAGATAGAGTGTGGAGAGTGTATAGTTATCCTTTAACAGGTGAAAAAATGCTTGTATTTGTATGTTGTTTGCGTTTTATGCTTAAAATCGGTTAGTGCCTGGTTTTATATTCCAAAAAAAAAATATATAATAATATTCTTAGTTATGCAATAGCACTCTATTTTATTATGATATTGAAAACCTAAAAATATTAAAGCAATAGTTAGAGTTATTTGTTCCTTTAATTCCTGTTCTCTCAGATATTTATATATATTTATAAGATTAAAGTTGATCAGTTGAGACTGTTGAATTTTCTCTAAATCATAATCTTAGATATTCATAGATTGAAGGAATTTTATTTAGAATAACTATCTTAAAACTCACCTTCCTTGATTCATTTTCTTTCGGCTGAGACATTTATATCATAAATATATGATGTCAAACTCATAATCTCCTTGCTATCATTCCGTAGAGCTCAATATCTTTAATTTTCTTTTCAGCCAAACATACATATTCACTTACATGTGTTTTCTGATTACTTTTAGCTAAATCCTAGATATATAATCTCCTTGGTACTCCAAGAAAGGTGGGTTTGGTAACAGATTATTATATTACAATCGCTTCATTTATTTGCCTTGATTTACCCACACATCAGGCATCTAAACAAAGATTTTTCCTGCAGTAGCTTCTTGTACCTGTGTAAAAATATCCTTTGCAATATTAAACTTCCCCTCTCAGCTAGCACAATGGCTGCCCATTCGCCGCATCAACATTTCTGCGGCCCTGTGCCAACATTTTACAGTACAGTTTTCTAGCTTTCTCATGACGTGTTGCCTTGTTTTTGGATCCCTCCTCTTAACGCAAAATTACTCCAACTTCCAAGTGAAATGTCAACATAAGAATTCTTCGCGTCTGATTCACTTTGTGCAGCTTTAATTGTTTTCAGTTTCATGTTGCGTTGCATATGATGTTGTCTTACCATCTTTTTGATATAATCGTGGATAGTGCTCATCAGGGTATTCGTGCACTTGCTGTAATCATCCTTGCCGTTCTTCGTTGTCTGCCAAATCCCTAAAGTTGTAAACTGCTGCATAGCAGGTTGTTTCGAGGGCGTTGTAAGTTGGAAGTAGCCGTGTAAGAGTATCTTCATATGATGAATTGAGGGACGCTAATGTATATGTATATAGGTTAAACGCTTTAAGTGATGTATTTAAGGATAATATTTATGCTCTTGATAATTATGTTGTGTCTGATAGCATAGTTCTCTATTAGTGATAACTTTCTCTGTTACTCGTAAATCTTTTACCTTGTGACGGGTTTGTAACTGTCTTGCTTGGTTTTTGATTACCGTTGTATCTTCCGATTGATGCTTTTGCTGGTTGATAGGCTTTGTTATAGGCAGTATGCACGCATACTAGTCCTTGTAGCTCTTATTATTAACAACTTCCCTCCGCATGCGAAATGATCACCTTTTCATTCTTGGAAATTTACAGTTCTTTCCATTAAAAAAGAAAAAGAACTAGTTTCCCCATTGTTTATGGCACTCCTCTTTCCTTAAAAAAGCCAGGGTTTCCTTTGAAAGCTAAATACTTTAGAGTAAAAGAATATTCCCTCAAATCTAGTTAAGTAAATAAGTTCTAATTTTAATAAAGAAAAGTGGTTAACTAGTTATTCTCATGAGCTTCTCTTAATTTATATCCCCTTTTAAATAAATCTTTATGGGTTAGGTACTTACGTGAGAGAATAGTCCCTTTTAATTTAAAAGAAAATATTTGTTTTTCTTATATAATAATTAATGTTTATGGAATTTCTTATAAAAAAATTCAAAAAAATAAAAAGAATTAAAATAAGTAAAAGAACCCATATTTGAATTTAAAAATAATTAACTGTATTTTATAAGAGTATTGTTTTTCTCTTTATATTTACAGAAAATATTTTATCTATGAAAATTAAATAGGAGGTCAAGGTTAAAAAATTGAAAATGAAACTTGATTTATTTGCTTTATAAATATTTAAATAAATTGAAGGTGTCTTGCATCTTGATAATATTAAGAGTGAGATTAAATTTGGTGATAATATTTAAGATAAGTGAAATACTTGGTGTAATCATAGATTTTAAGCATTAATATCTATTTATTAAGAAATTTTCTTAGTCATATATGCTATATATGTTATATGAGATTTTCTTTTGAAATATGTGTATCATGATTACTTAAATGTATCTTTAACCTGAATAATTAGTTGAGAGGATAAAATGTCAAGGACTTTTGTATGAAGTTAGGAACCCTCTATCAAGCTATACTTTGATTTGTTTTACATGTAGTATGTTTTGAATTCACGGTAATATTCAATTTGTGAAATGATCATTTATTCATCATCATTTTGTTAAGATAATTTATTATTTAAACATAAGGATTAAATCTTTAATTATTGTTTTATAACTAATTTGGTTATTTAGTTTTGTTTATTTATTTAGATCGTAGGAGGGCACTACATTGTTGAAACTTTTCTTCGCCTTGTACCTTATTCTTCATTGATGTAATTACTCTTGTATTTGATGTACTCTTCCTGTTGATATAAAGGAAGCATTATGTAATGTATTATTGTGTCCATGATGTGTTGTATATGTGGAAATATGTTCCACACTGTTATATTGATCTATGAATTGAAATGTAATAAAATGTTGTATGTATCTTTTCATCTCTTTCGATCATGGATGGTTGTATGTTATCCTTATGTAATCAAGATTCGTTCGTTGGGAATAAAATGATGTATCATATTACTCTCTTTTGATCTTTAATGGTTGTATATCATCATTATGTACTCTTGGCTTTTATTCGCTCTCATTTGATAAAAGCTTATGTTTCATAATCATCGTTTTGTGTACCCTAGAGGATGTAGATGACTTTGTAAATGTTTAATTGTTTTTCATGTAAAGAATGTACATATTCATCTTATGCAATGTTTCTCTTTCAAAAAAAAAAATGGTCTGGAAAATACAATTAATTAAATATGATTTATTTGATTAATTACCTTTATTTCATCTACTATTAAATAAATAGAAATATTTATTTATTTATATAGTTCATCTTAAATTCTTCAATCTTTATTCTATTTATTTTGTATTAATTGAATAAATGAATTTTCACTTTGTTTTATTTAATTATCATAATTAAATTCATCTACTCAATAAATAAATAGAAATATTTATTTATAGTCCATTCTCCTATTCTTCAATTTTAATTAAATATACAACACATCATTCAATCTTAATTAATTAAACAAGGTTAAATACTTTGTTGTTTAATTATCATATCCCTTCTATATTTATTTAATTAAAAAAAAATTATAGTTTGTTTTATTAAATTATTTATCCCCTTTTACTAATTTGAATAAAATCATAAATTATTCGAATAAAGGCATAAAGGAAATTTCCTCTATTCACTCACCAATAAAATTAGATTTTTCAAATCTAATTAATTCAACGGGCATTCATGGGAAAGCTATGGAGACAAACTTGTAGGCAATCCTCTCAATCCCATTTCCTCTGATTCTTCTTATCATTTGGCCTAATGTTTTCATGGGAAAAAACCATTCCCTTCATTAGCTCAAACTTCTCAATCTCTCACCACTCAATTCTCCATATTGAATCCAAGCCTTTGTTGTGTTGCCCCTTCACAAAATGTGCTACCATGAAATCTATATATACAGCCTTCTGAAGTTAGAAAATGATCCAAGAAAATCCCAATTGTGTGCAAACTTACTCTACAGGAATAGCATCATAGCAACCATAGAATCAGTAGAATTCATATCACAGCTACATCTTAGTTTTTATTCTATCTTCCATCCATCATAATTTCATGTCTGAATAGATTAGAGTAGCATCATAGCATTTAGAAATCATTATCAATCATTAGATCATTGCATTTAGCATCATTTCATTCTCTAGATAGGCATTTAAACAGTCATAGTGCTTACCAAATCTAAGAGCCCTTTGTGATTTGATAAATCTTTGGAGATAGGAGACAATGAGACACTTTCAAGTTTTATGTGCTTTAAATTAGTTTAATTCATGTTAAATCTTAATATAATGTTTCATTAAGAAGTGTTTTAGTTGTCTTACTTATTTATTTATTTCACACTTACAATTTGGTGCCAACTGTGGGGCTTAACCCCATTTTTAAAACAATTTTTCTAAAAAGTGTTCATACAAGATACAGGCGTGTTTTATTTTAGTGCGATCGAAAGATTTTGCAGTGCATCTGATACAAACTATAGTGCTTCTTACTGTTTTAGTGCTTCCAACAAAAACTATAGCACTTCTGATCTTAGTTTTAGAACTTCCACCAAAGGCTTCTAAACACAAACAAATGGCTCATATTCTACATTATTTTAGCGCATCAGATGAATTCTACAACACTTCTGCCAAATCCTACAACGCTTCCAATGATTTCTACAGTGCATCTGAGCATTTCTATAGCATTTTTTATCTCTGTTATAGCGCTTCTATAAATTGATGTCTGGATCTGATGCGACCACAACCAATAACTTCATTTTTTTCAATTGGATTTAAAGTGAATCAATCCTAGGATAGTCACTTAAGTTAAAATATATCAATCTAAGGTAGTCACAAAACATTTCAATTTAGGAATTAAAAATGAACACCATCTCTTTTTTGTGAAGCAATATCTTCACTGTGAAGTAATATCTTCATATAAATAGAAAATTGTTGTTTGGGCTCTAAAATTGAACCATTGATTACTGTGCTTGTGTGGTGATAGGCATATGCTCTCCCCTTAACTAGGTGATCAAAATACCAGACTCATCCTTTTTATTATGCATTTTCAATCTCTGTTAAATCCTTTAGAAGGCATGTCATAGTGGGAAAAAGTATTCACCCTATAGGAACGACCTGAGTGGGAACAACCAAAGCCAGGTTTTCCAATGGACACTATAAAATAAAAGTAAATATAGAAAAATCCTCATTTACCAAAACTGTGCAAGATAACCATCCCAAAAATCTTTGTTCTAAAGATTGGGAGGTCTTCTAAGGGATTTTATTATTATCGCTCCAAACAAAAACCCTATCTAAGAACCATAGTGTAGTATCCAACTTGTTAGTTTTTGAACATTGTAATACTCAATAGTGCCAAGGAAGGGAAGAATCTACCCGCAAGACACTCACCATATAATTTCCAAGGACCGTTTGCTCAAGGGATCAAGAAATCTAACCTTGAGTACACACCTGGGAAAAAAAACATGGGAACCCTTTAGGGGGTGACATGGTTGTGTGAGTCAACACAATTTTAAGATGTGGGCTGATTGAGTATAACAATGACCTACTTGTCCTTAATAGTGAGTATGTTTGAAGTGTCTTTTTGTCAAAAAACCTATGAAAATCAAGAAGGATCTATTTGATCCTTGAACATACACTCATTGTTTAGATCTTAGGACTTAAAAACACTTGTTCTACAATTGCTTGTTGTGTCTTTAAATCATTAAATCAGATAAAGATCATCCAAAGAGAACATAAAAATTTGACAAGTCATTCCATAAAAACTTATGATTAGGGATTGGAAATCCACAAACTTTGTCAAGAAAACCCTTATAAAAAGAGTCAAAAAACCAAAAAAATAACTTAGTTACAAGAAATTGTTGGAAAGAAGAATTTTTTTGCATCAAAACAGGAAAATATTGCTTCACCATAGGACTTTCATCCATAGATTTCATGATTTTTCTAGGGGATACAAAATTTTATTATGCCATAGAGCCCTTATATTCATAAGCCTACTATCAAAGAAGAGCTCTTTCACAAAAACATAATCATAGTCAATCTATTCATCCATTTTCCATTCCATAACCAGTGCTAGAGTATTCTAATAGGCCAAATCAATTCATACAATAGAGGAAACATTTGAAACATTAGGCTTCTTATTAGAATCAAAAAATTTACTAGCAAAAAAACTTTGTCAAAGTATCCCAGAATCAGTCCATTTATTAAGAAAAACCAGAAAAAAAATGCATCCACAGTCTATTTTATTGCTTTTTCCCACTATTTTAGCACATCAACAGTTTGTCATAAACATCCATCAGTGTCATAAAAATAAAAAACTTTAGCGCATTTATTGTCTATCTTAGCACATACAGTGTTTGTTTTAGCACTTACACAGTCTGTTCTAGTGCATCTAACAAATATCATAGCACATCTATAGTCTGTCAAAACAAAGTTTACCAGTCAAAAATACCATAAACTTTAGCACTTTTTCCCACTATTTTAGCACATCTACACTATTTTACAATGCTTTCACTAGATCTTTTAGTGCATATAGTGTCTGTTTGAGTGCTTTTTCCTTCTGTAATAGTACTTCCATAGGACCAGAAAATAAAGAGCTATTAGAAACATCTGTCAAACTATAGACATCAAAAACTCAGGTTTTTACCAATTAGAAACATTTTCCACAGTCCGAACAGTGTTTTAAACCTGAAACAAATAGGATCATACAAATCAAACACAAAATCTTGGTTATTAGGTTAAGTTTCTTCATCAAGATATTATCATCCTACCATCACAAAACTAAATTTTTAACCTAGTCTCATCAATAGGATATATCATCCTATTTGACTTTGTTAAAATCCATTTGACACTTATCCAAACTTAGAAGATCAAAGTTTAGGTAGAAATAAAAACATTTGTATGCCTATTTTTACAAGGTCACAAATGCAAAAAATTAAGGAAAAAGACATTGAAACACCAAACATAATGGTTGAAGAAAACCCCTTTTCCCAATTTCATCAAAGTGATCCCAGTGAGATAACCTAAGAAGAGGTCAACATAGCACAACAAGATCTAAATTTCCATAAATTCATGGAAAAGGTCTTGGAACAAGACATGGAAAAATACCTCTTAATGTTAATAGAATTGGGTGCAAAAATTTTGAAAGATTTTGATGTCAATTGACTAAAGGAAACAACTCAAACTGCTGAAACAAAATTACCTAACATGTAAAACATTGATCAAGTGGTTTCCTTAAAATGTCAAATGCAAAACTTACAACAAAAAATTCAAGACATGCAAAAGGGAACCACAATGAGGTATTCATTATAGGACATTTTTCCTTATCCCTTTCATCCAAGTGTTGACATGATACCCTTCCCTAGGCATTGTGAGTTCCCCAAATATGAAAAATACAATGACAAAACAGATCTAATTGACCATGTAAGGGAATTCAGAACAATGAGTCAAGAGTTTTCATAGGAAGACACTTACCTAATGAGGTTGTTTCCTAGAAGTTTAGGAGCACACTATATGGAATGGTTCTCCAAATTACAATTGGGGATTCAATCTTTTGAAGAACTAGTCAACAGATTTATCACACAGTTCTCCTTCAACATTCAACATGATGTAACCATAAAGATCTATACAACATGAAACAAAATAAGGGAGAGAAATTCCTATCATTCTTCCAATGTTGGAAAAATTTGTTCGCTAGATATCTTCAATATATTATTGAAGAGGAAAAGATTGAATTATTTATTGACAACTTAAATGATGACATGAATTATAGACTGGATTTACAATGTCCCTCGACCTTTGAAAAGGTGATTGAAAATGGGCTTAAAATTGAAGAATCCTTAGTCAAAAGAGGAGTGATTAAAAATTACACATCAAACAACTCCAATTCCTCAAATCACTATGGAAGCAATGACAAGCCTAAATTTTGGCAGAAAAATAGGAATACTAGAAACAATGATACTATAACTAACATGCAAAATACAAAACCAGTATTCAATTTAATATCATCAAATGTGAAAAAAAAATCAGAATGAAAACCAGAACAACAATCATAGTACTACTCAAAACAAAAATCCAAATAATGGAGAATCCTGACCACAACCGTATCAAAGACAATCCAATTGACAAAGATTTACACCATTAGGACAAACTTTGGAATCAACAATGAGAGAGCTTGTTGCAAATAGACTTATTACTCTACTAGAAGCAAGAAATTGGGAGCCAAAAGTGAAACCATCTTGGTGGAACGATGCTGACTATTATAACTTTCACAAAAATAAAGGACATAAAACAAATGACTATATGCAATTAAAGCATCTGATACAAGACTTGATTGAAACAAAAAAGGTGTTTGTAAAAGGACCTCAAACAAACAATGATCACACTGCATTTACAAATCCTTTACTCAACTACGAAAAAAGGAGAATCTTCTTCAAGCGATAAAGGAAAAAGTGTAAACTATATCTATGACACGACCATTCTTTGCATTTTTGAGGTCGAGAAAGATAATGTCATTGATAATCAAACCAATAACATTAACATCAATGACACTGTATCCATGAACATGATTCCAAACATAAACACATCTGACAACTGGATCAACATCATCAAAATCAAAGAAACACAAGACTTCCAGTTGGTCAATGCAACAAGGGCATAGTCCAAAGTGATGTTGAAAGGAGTTCCACCTAAAATCACTACTCCCCCATCACATCAATACAACATTGTGGATCAACTACAAGAGATGCTTGCATAGATATCCATACTGGAACTTCTTAAAATTTCACCATCACATAAAGAGGTCCTAGAAGAGGCTTAGGTAGCCACTACGGTACCCAAAAATTTAGATGTCTATCAATTTCAAGCTATGGTGGGACATTTGACCACACCTCATTGTTTGTCATTCTCTAAACAAGATGATGTGTCACTAAATCACCCACACAACGTGACCTTGCATATAGAGGTTCTAATCCATAAACATTGTGTTAAGCATGTCTTAATAGATGGTGGAGTTGGCTTAAGTATTTGTACTTTAAAAATAATTCATGCACTAGGCTATTCTGACAATGCCATTGATTCCAGGAGAAAGATAACAATAAAAGCATATGATGAAGAGGAAAGGTCTTCCAAGGGGCTGATTTTACTACCAATTCAATTGGGACCGATTTTCAAAAATATTGTTTGCCAAGTGTTAGACAAGGAGCTAACATATAACATACTCTTGGGATGTCCATGGATCCATGAGATGTAAGTGGTACCTTTGACATATCATCAATTTTTGAAATTTCTTGTCAATGGGCAAGAGGTCACAATTTCAGTAGACAACAATAATCCCTAGACATGTAATATGCTTAAGGAAAATCAAGACACTTTGGTACCTCACAATAGAGAAGCTAGCACATCTGCTTCATCCAGTGGTGAAAAGCAACACAATTTTATATCCAAATGGGTCAAGAAGAAAGACCAGGAAAAGGAAACAACTGTTACTAACTCATCTATATCAAATAATCAAGGTCCCCTGAACACTCTATCACAATAATATATAGCTATCTAGTTACAAGACAAAGGCTTGGGGGAATATTCTCTTGAACAATCTTTATGCCTTTCACAATTGCTACCATCCCCAAAATAATATGGAAAACCCACAACAAACACATGCCAATCATCATAACCCATCATAGTTCTAGATGAAAGGTTTGTAAAAGCAAGAACTCTAGAAGATGAATTAGAAGATAAGGCCATTCTAAATTGGCTTTATAAAGATGAAGAAGCTTCAACGCTAGCAAATATCAGCATCAGAACAGATGAATATGGAAAAGGAAAGGCTATCTTAGAAAAAATGGGATATGAAGGGAAAGGACCAATTGGAAAGATAAAAGATTGTATTATAGAACCTATTCAACTTATAACACTTCATCCTAAGGACAAAACAAGATTAGGCTATACAGGTGGATCAAGAGAAGAAGTAACTCAAAAAGTGGTAGAAAGGATTTTGCAAATGAGGGACGAGTCTAAAAAAAATTCAAATGAATATGAATCGGATTATTTATCTACAACATATGAATACACTAACAAAAAAATTGACATCATCCAAGCATATACACCCACACAAGAGGAGGGGCAGAGTTTAGGAACTAGACCACTTGTTTTGGGATCAACAAATATCGATGACTCAAGCGAGGATGAATAGACATCGAGTGAGCTAGACAACTCAGAGGAGGGTAATATCATAGACCTCGACATTATCGCTAACAAATCTAAACACTTGGCTATTGGAACACTTATATCCATTGGCCTTACTCAAACTAATGATTTATTACCCTTGATCCATCCCAAACTTATTGACTGGGAACCCACCGAACCTATTAATATACCAGTCTTTTCAAATAATGAGGCCATCGTAAAATTTCTTTGCAGTGACAAATCCAATACAATTTCTACCCATAACAATGATAACAACACTTCAAAGTAGGAGGGTACTAAATCTTCCAATTGCAAAAAATGACAATAGGAAAAAAAGATCTAATGGTGAAAACCTTTCTAAGGTAGCATTAGATTGTGAAAAATAAAAAATAAAGAACATATCTAAAAAAAAACTTTCTGAGGTACTGAAAGATGGAAGATTTGACACCCTTCCAGAGCATTACCATGACATATCATCAGTACTAGTGGAGCCTAGACAGTCCATAAATCTTGGAACAATAGAAAAGACAAAGATTCTACATCTGGCAATGTCTATGACATAACAAGAGAAGCTCGCATTCACAAAATTCTTTGAAGAGCGACATATCAATTTTTCTTGGTCCTATTCTAACATGCCAGGATTAGATCCAAATATCTTGATGCATCATCTATCTCTACCAACCAGAATCAAACCAGTCAAACAAAAATTGAGAAAAATACATCCTCACATTGCCCTAATGGTAAAAGTTGAGCTGAAGAAATTATTGGATGTAGGGTTCATCAAGTCCATAGATTATGCTGAGTGGATCTCAAATATTGTGAATGTATCTAAATCAAATAATAGCATCAGGATATGCATATATTTTAGATATCTAAATAAGGTGTGCCTAAAAGATGGTTTTCCTATACCGAGCATGTCTATCATTGTGGATCTAATAGCAGGACATGCTATGTTGTCATTAATGGATGGTTTCTCAGGGTACAACCAAATAAAGATAGCACCTGAAGATCAAGAAAAGACAAAATTCACTTGTCCTTGGGGTACATTCTATTGGAATGTCATGCCCTTCAGGTTGAAAAATGTAGGTGCAACATATTAGTAGGTGAAACCACTACCTTTCATGACATGATGCATAGTTTCATGTAAGATTATATGGATGACATCTTAGCAAAATCATAAACTTGAGAAGGACATCTGGAGATCCTTAAAAAAATGTTTAACAAAATAGAGAAATTCAATGTCAGGTTGAATCCCAAGAAATATGTGTTTGGGGTTACATCAGCAAAACTTCTGGGTTATATTGTTTCAGAAATAGGAATCGAAGTAGATCCAACTAAAGTCATTTGAAGCAATAATGGAGATGCCACCGTCTAAAAATATCAGTCAATTACGGTCTCTACAAGGAAGGCTACAATCCATTAGGAGATTTATATCCCAATTGGCGGACAAAATCCATCCATTCAATCATCTAGTTCATAAGAATGTTTCATTCAAGTGGGATCATGAATGTGAAACAAATTTTAACTGGATAAAGCAATATTTGATGACGCCTCCCATACTCATGCCACCACAGTAGAGAGACCTTTCCTACTATATATTGCAACAATAGACATTTCTTTACGAGCTCTCTTAGCACAAGAAGATTCTAAGGGAAAAGAACAAGCTATTTACTACATCAGTAGGACTCTCAATGGTTATGAAATAAATTACACATTTATAGAAAAATCTTGTTTGGCAGTGGTATTTGTGACCCAGTACTTGAGGCACTACATGTTGACTCATACAATCAGACTCATCACAAAAATAGATCCATTAAAATATCTACTTAACAAAACTGCTCTAACAGGGAGACTAGCAAAATCAGTTATGATCTTAAGTGAGTTCAACATCCAGTATGTAGACTGAAAATCCATCAAAGGGTAGGTGATAGCTGATCAATTAGCTAAAGCTCCATTATAGGATATTCATCCAATGAACATTGAATTTACAAATGCAGACATTCTTAATATTACTACACAACAATGGAGACTTTATTTTGATGGATCATACACAAAAAAGGGGGTCTGGTGTAGGAATTCTATTTGTTACACCTCAAGGACACACTATTCCAAGGTCCTATAGACTAATGTTTCCATGTACCAATAATGTGCCTGAGTATGAGGCATTGATTATCAACATCAAGGTGGCTATTGAATGGAACATCACAAAAATACAAGTGTATGGAGACTCATAGCTTATCATCTATCAGGTAAATGATGAGTATCAGACAAAGGATGAAAAACTCATGCCATATAAGAAAATGATAGACGATCTTAAAAAGTACTTTATGGAGATCAATTTTGAATAGATACCAAGGGTAGAGAACAAAGTTGTAGATGTCATGGCGACAATTGCTTCTCTCTTGCAATTACTAGAAAAGAAAGGTCGTTATGAGTTTATGGTAGAGCAAATATCTATCCCAACCTACGACAATCCTGAATCACAAACCATATGCCAAACAACTGATATTCAAACCTCACTCTATGGAGAGATCTATACTTACCTCAAGGATAATATCCTTCCTCCTAATCTTTCTAGAAACCAAAAGTGTAACTTTATCTGTCAGTTTGCTCGACATACATTGATTCCCAATATCCTTTACCATTGAGGTCTAGATGATACTCTTCTTCGGTGTCTGGAACACAACAAAGCTAAATCGGCCTTATGTGAGGTTCATGAAGGTATTTGTGGAACTCATTCAAGTGGACCAACCCTAGCAAAGAAACTCCTCCTATTGGGGTATTACTGGCCGAACATGGAAAAGGAGTCTTATCAATTTGTTAAGAAATGCCAGAAATGTCAGATACATAGTATTTGAATCCATGCACCAGTATAGGATTTGCATCCTTTTACATCAACATGGCCCTTTTTTCAATGGAGACTAGACCTAGTAGGTAAGATAAACCCATCTTCATCCAATGGACACAAGTTCATAATCACAACAACAAAATACTTTACAAAATGGATAGAAGTGGTTCCTTTAACAACAATCAAAGGGAAGCAAATCTCATCTTTCATATTGAACTACATAATCTGTAGGTATGGCATACCTCAATCCATTGTAATAGACAATGGAAGACCATTTAAGAACCAGGATGTTTGGGAATTGTGTGAAAAATTTCATATCCAACATCATTTCTCAATACCGTATTATCCTCAGGGAAATGGCCAAGTAGAGGCCTCAAACAAGAAAATTATGCAAATACTAAATAAAATGGTTAACGGTGTCAGACATGATTGGCATGTCCAGCTAAATCCTACATTATGGGCCTACAAAACCAACATCAAAACACCAACAGGAGCTACACCATATACCTTGGTATATGGATCAAAGGCCATACTACCTATTGAGGTTGAGATACCATCACTTTGTGTCTCACTAAAGGGTATCATTACAGATGAGGATTATAGAATCTCTAGACTATAGGAACTCAAATTTCTAGATGAACATCATCAACAAGCTATCAACCATTTGATGACATATCAATAGAGAATGTCAAGGAGCTATAATCACAGGGTAAAACCTAGAGTCTTTTAGGTTGGTGACTTGGTCCTAAAAGAAAACCCTAAAAATCAGTAGGACAAAGAAAAGAAAGGGAAGTTTGAACCTAATTGGCTAGGTCCCTTTGTCATCATATCAATATATAGATTTGGAGCCTAATAGCTATCTACACCTGAAGGGGATCTATTTGATGAAACTATCAATAGTATCCATCTCAGAAGGTTCTACACCTGAATCACCTAGTGCACAAATTCATTTTTGAAAAGGGTTACCTTGATGAAAACATAGAAAATAGGTGTCTTGGTAACAGAAAAATACAAAAAAAACATAAAAATACAAAAATACAAAAAAATCAAAAAGACTAAAAAGTGCAATAAAAACATATGGTGAAAACCTGGAAACATGTGTTGTTTGTGATTTAACCAACTTTTCCATCTATTGGACACATTTCGTGGTCATTACTTTCATCATCATTTTACATCCATTATCATATCATCGCAAATGGTCATGTCTCACCATAACTTGGAGGCAACATCTAGACCTCACTAGGGGCAAATAAACATCAAGCTTAACAAAATAGACAAACAACAAGAAGACAAACACAAAAAAAAATTTATCGAAACACAACCCAACATGGAACATCAATCAACATTGGAAGCACATTGGACATCCATATCACAATAGAAAATCCAAAAAAAAAAACAAGTCAAAAATTCAATCTCAAAAGTCAAAAATAGAATCTGTGTCAACCAAACTACATGGACTCTGCATGTATAACGTAGGAAAGGATAATCTTTGATTAGCCCCCAAGGCCCCTAGGATAGGTCATTAGGTTAGGTTTGATCCAAAATCTCATAAATCAAAAAAACATAATAAAATAAAAATGGATGATATAATTTGAATAATGATTGAAATACTTTAAGAGAAGGTTGAATATGTTGTACTTTGATCATTGTTATCTTTTCTTTGGAGCAACTCAATGATGTATTGAACTAGAGAAATTGGGAAGAAGAATGGTATTTTCTTTATTTTTTGTTTGTGAATTAGTCATTATTATTGTATGAATTGTCACGAGACGTTCTCTACAAAGTATCACTGATGACATTCCAATTCACATAGGAAAGTGATTGATTCTTGTCTATTTACAAAAGAAATTCATCTTGGTTTAATTATACCTCGATGCTTGTGTTCACTTGCAATATAAAAATCATGAAAGTAATACTCAGGTCATCATTGGTTTACATTATACCATTGATGCTTGTACTCACTTTCAACATTTTAAAAAGCTCTCTAATGATACAAATCATAATACAAATATTGTTAAGATGCCAATGTTTGCATGTAGATTTGCATGGTAAAATAGATTGCATTCATAATAGTGTTACATCTATAGAGTATTTGTTACAAAGTTGGCGAATCAATGAATGACGATGATATATTTTCTAATTAATAGATTGAGTATACTTGACATTAACAAAAACATCATCATTGTCAAATAGTTGTATAATCATTTTCATTGCATACATTAGAAACATTTAAATTTATCATTTAGATCATACAGTTTGCATTTATCATGTCATTTCTTCAATTATGCATCACATCATAACAATGTCATGAGAAAACTATTAAAAAAAATCACTATCTAGGTGCATCTTCATTATCTATTCATCACATTATATATAGCATTCATTCATATATATTCATTCATTTTCATCATTCATTCATCACATCATAAATTTGCATTGATATCACAATAATAAAAGTGCACATTTCCCATTTACATCATATGTCATTTATAAAACATTAAAACATCATATCCATACATCATACATCCATACATCACCATATTGCACATCATAAATAATTAAAGCATGCCATCATGATCATAAATTGCATCCATAAAATCATGATAAAAGGATCATCACATATCATATAAAACATAGAAAATAAATGCATCCATCATAGAATCATATAACACATATGATATATCGATAAAATTCACTACATATCATATAGATATCAAAAGTCATAAAGGTCAAGTATACAATGATGTCTGAAATGAGAAAGATATAACATCATAAAAAATAGTTGTAATCAAAATGTACATCATCATCTCAAAATACAATAGGAGGTACAATCATCAAACTATGTGTTGTTGGCTCCAGACAGTGCAGGCATCACAAAACCAATCCCTCCACCACCACCAGAAGTACTAGGATCTCTTAGGTCTCTGAGAATAGGTTGTGTCACACCCATGTTGACGGTCTTAGAACAAGTCCTGCCAGATTGAAACTACCTGGAGCCCACTCTCTGCTTTGAATGGATGGCATCATAAAATTACCTCTATAATACTCTACCTCCCCACCAATATGGACAACATCTTGCATATAATCTGCTATGGTGGTACCATCAGCCAATCTCTGTAATCTCTCGACTACAGCCTAAGTTCCCTCTATAGTGAATCTGGCAGTGTCTCTCTTGGCTGTCAATGATGTAATCTGATCTTGAGATCCCCCTGCAACCTGCCTAGCAGTATCCCTCTCAGTTTTCAATGTTATAATCTAACCCTGCATTACATCCAACTAATCCTATACTGATGTTAGAGCCTGTTCATGTGACTGAGCCTGTGCTTGCATCTGTGTCTGGGTCTAAACTAGTAAACCTTGAGTCTGAACAAGATGAGCCTGTACTGTCTCTAGTTGCACCTAAAGACTTGCAATCTACAACTGCTCTGTAATATCTCCCATGGCCTACCTCTTATGAGGCATTGTATGCTCATGCACATCTAAAGTAGGACCTGAACCACCTACATCATCTCCACTATCAAATCCATAATCATCACCACTACTCTCATCACCTCCACTCCTCTCATCCCCACTGCCCTCCTCATCTCCACTACCAACCTCAACATCCTCCTCCTCATCACCACCAACCTCAAAATCCTCCACCTCAACCTCACCAACCTCCTCTCTCCTTCGCCTACAACCATGTGCAACACCAACATCCTCCTCTGTAGGTAAAGGGGAAAGCTCATCAAGAATGGTAATGCATAGGAAAGGATGCAAAGCCAAATACTCAACATAATCTGCTGTCACGGGTGGCTCAACGATGTCAGGACAGATATCCCACTCAAATGGCTGCAAAGACTAAAACTCCTGAACAACAGTATCATATGACAAAATAAGCCCCCAATCTATAAAATCTAACTACTGATGGGCATAATGAGCAACACCCTATGGAATACCCTTCACTAAACCATACTTTCCATGAACTTGTTTGATCAAAGATCTCTCTAGCACCTAACAATTCCAACCAATCAATAATATTGACTGACAGAGAAAAGGTACCTAAATATCATCCTCATCCCAATGCTCACAATCAAGTTAGGGATGCCATGTCACAGACTCTATATCATCCATCACTCTCCTCCAATGCTTTGACTTACCTAGTCTAGACTAAGTAAGACGACCTACATATCTATACACATATGGTCTCATAGTTGGCCTCTGTCTCAATGGCACTAGATGTGTGATAGCTATGTACTACCATGCACACACCTATAACAAAGTAGCTCCAGATGATAAACTACAACCTAAAAGATACACCGCCGAATGCAAATCATAATATAGATCAGCAAGCATGCACATTCCCTAAGAAAATATCATCCCATGAACAACTATGCTCTCTAGCACATAGCCCCAACCAACAGAAAGTCCCTTTGACCTACGATTAGGAGAAAGGAACCCTCTAATAAATCCAACCAAAACTATAGGAAGGGTGTCATAAGCATCCACCATCTCCTGCCATGGAATCCAATACCCCAAAATTTGATCATCCTGAAACACTCTGTGGATAGCATCAGTCTTGTCCTACTCTATAGAATCATAAATGACCACATCTCCAATGATGGGAATCCACAAAATCTTCTAGACATCCTCTGGGGTAACTATCATCTCACTAGTAGGAAGGTGAAAGGTGTTATGCTCAATATGCCACCTCTCAGTTAACGTTGTTGGGAGAACCTGATTAATCCTAATCTAGGGCATGTATAATAGAGAAGACAATCTGCATCAAACAATAACTATTGTATCAAGTTGTGCTAACTATGGTATCAAATCAATTTTACATGGGAAACGCTCTCGAACCTGAAGGTTCTCTAATGGCTCCTATTATCAGGAAATATTCAAAATCAGAACTCTTTGTCAAATCATCAAAACATCAATTATCCTATCAAATATAATCAGCTCTTGCTGAGAATTTTGATCAAATCTTGTGAGAAAACATCATTGAACCTCGCCTATCATGAGTTCAATCATCAATCTTACAATTGTACCTCACCTATCATGAGGTCAATCATCAATACATCAAATCAACCTTGTCTATCATGAGGTCAGTCAATAAACTGTAATTATTCTTCACCTATAATGAGGATAATTATCATAAAATCAAACATCAAACCTCACCTATCATGAGGTTGAACATCATCTACTTGATCAAGATCCTGAATCATATCAAACCAACAGCTAACACAATCGAAAATCAATAAAATCAAGGACAAATTTGACAAAATTTATCAATCTGACTTGGGTGCGCTAAAATAGAGTTTCTGTGCACCAAAATATCAAAAGCACCATTAAAACACTTGAAAGTGCTAAAAAAGGTGCTCAAAGTGCTAAATCATGACATGTGCCATTTCATCAGACAAAAGTGCTAATTCAAGCAACCAAAGTGCCATTTTAGCAGAAGTACTATTCTATCAGGTTAAAGCATTAAACTTTTCAAAGCACTAGAATAGAGAATTAAAGTGCTATAAAACCTAACCTATGCGCTAAAAAATCCTACTAAAGCACTAAAATATTTGACCTAAGTGCTAAAGTTCTAGAAGCGCTAAAACAAAAATTCTAAGCACTACAACGAAAATCAAATGCACTAAAAGAATTAAAATTTTTGAAAACTGAAAAAAAGCACGAAAAGAGATAAATGCATGAAAAAAAAGGGGGTTTATTTGTACATACTAGAGGTCCATAAGAGGTTAGGCGTTGGTGACGTTGCACACACTCGAACCGGTGAGTGTGATAGGGAATCAACATCCTGCTCCAAATTGCACAAAATTGCTCTCTCACAAATATTTCAAAACTCAAATTCACAAATGAGGTTGAAAATGACCTTTTTGAACTTTTATAGGTTATTTTTGGTGGGATTTTTATGGGATTAAATAATTTTTTTAGGAGAGATTAATACAAATACATCTAGAGGCATCTTTCTATACTTTCTATCAAGAGATAAATTATTTCAACACCAGAATCCTCGTTGAATCTACATCAAATCATCAGAAAAATCATAAAAAAATTGAAAATTCAAAAAAAAAAAAATTCAATCAATTTATCTCCCAAGGGAGCATATATCCATCATCAGCTAAAATCAATGTCTGGGGTAAGTCAGGGGCATACTGAATTTTTTTTGTCAATACTAGCAACAACAACACAAAATTTTCTTTGAAGCAATGTGTAAACACATCACTTCAAAGAGGGTCAAAATGTATACACCTAAAAAATAGTCTGGAGAATATAATTAATTAAATATAATTTATTTGATTAATTGTCTTTCACTAATACATTTTGAACCATTTTTTGACGACAGCCTGTCAGAATTTTGACGGATGTCGAGTCAGAATTTCGACGTTTCAAATTTCGTCAAAATTCTGATGCAAAAATAGCGACAAACAGCTATCGAAATTTCAATGGGCTATCATCAAAAAATGGTTCAAAATGTATCAGTGTTTATTTCATCTACTATTAAATAAATAATTTTTTTTATTTATATAGTTCATCTTAAATTCTTCAATATTTATTCTATTATTTTTGTCTTAATTAAATAAATGAATTTTCACTTTGTTTTATTTAATTATCATAATTAAATTCATCTACTTAATAAATAAATAGAAATATTTATTTATAGTCCATTCTCCTATTCTTCAATTTTAATTAAATATACAACTTCAATAGTTTGTGTTATTTAATTATCACATCATTCAATCTTAATTAATTAAACAAGGTTAAACACTTTGTTGTTTAATTATCATATTCCTTCTATATTTATTTAATAAAAAAAAATTATAGTTTGTTTTATTAAATTATTTATCCCCTTTTACTAATTTGAATAAAATCATAAATTATTCAAATAAAGGCATAAAGGAAATTTCCTCTATTCACTCACCAATAAAATTATATTTTTCAAATCTAATTAATTCAATTGGCATTCACAGGAAAGTTGTGGAGACAAACTTGCAAGCAATCCTCTTAATCCCACTTCCTCCAATTCTTCCTATCATCTGGCCTAATGTTTTCATGGGGAGAAACCATTCCCTTCATCAACTCAAACTTATCAATCTCTCACCACTCAATTCTTCAGATTGAATCCAAGCCTTTGTTGTGCTTCCCCTTCACAAAATGTGCTACCATGAAATCTATATACATAGCCTTCTGAAGCATGAAAATGATTTGAGAAAATCCCAATTGTGTGCAAACTTACTCTACAGGAATATCAATCAAGCAATCAAGCAATGGCAATAACATCTTAGCATCATAGCAATCATAGCATTAGTAGAATGCATATCACGATTGCATCTTAGTTTTTATTGTAGCTTCCATCCATCATAATTTCATGTCAGAATATATTACAGTAGCATCATAGGATTTATAAATCATTATCAATCATTATATTATTGCATTTAGCATCATTCCATTCTCTAGATAGGAATTTTAAACAGTCACAGTGCTTACCAAATTTGAGAGCCCTCTGTGATTTGATAAATCTTTGGAGATAGGAGACAATGAGATGCTTTCAAGTTTTTTGTGCTTTAAATTAGTTTAATTCATGTTAAATCTTGATATAATGTTTCATTAAGAAGTGTTTTAGTTGTTTTACTTATTTAGTTATTTCACACTTACAGTTTATTTTGATACATTTATTTACCTCATTATCCCAATGAACTTTATTTATCCTTTACAAAAATAAATTATATTATATAGTGCATAATATTTCATAATTATATAGTGCATAATATTATATAATTAAATATAATTATATAGTGCATAATTACATTAAATAGTGAAGATACATTGTGAAGTTTTCATTCAATCAAAACATGGTGCATAATATTTCATGTTTACGATCACACAATTATACACTACTTCTCACACTAAATATTACATTATTCTATATTACTCATAAATTTTAAGTTGTGATACTTAAATGGTATTCATATGAAAATCTATTAAGTTCAAAATATTTTAGTGTTTTTTTTCTCTAGTAAACATCATCCTATACAAAACCAAATAATATTCTCAAGTAAATATTCACTATGCAATGGTAAAATATAAACTCTAATCTATCCATGATACAATAAATTATAAAAAATCCCCTCGTTATGTCATATTCACTATAGTTATAGGATTCGTAAATAGACTAAAACTAACACAATAGTCCAATAACCACCTATTAAACTATGAAGTAATATATAATTCAATAAGTACTCAAAATTTGTTGACTATGCCATACCTTATAGGACATGACCTACATCATCCTCAATACAGTCACACTTAGCCACTTAGTTCAATAGGGATGCATCCAATTGTTCACCTTATTGAAAATGGTCTCACTATTGTAAATAAAGAATATGGTGAAACATGGTTATTTATTATATCATAAAAAATATGCATAGGGACCCACACACTAATAATAATTAAATTCATAAATAAGGATGCACACATTATCAAAAACTATGACCGTATAACACTTGTTAGTAGGAAGGCACAAATTGAATTTTTTTTTACGAAAAACTAACTTGATCCCCTTAAACAATTTATAAATGAATATTTATTTCTAAAATGTACGCATAAGTTTCCAATTCTGGTAATGGAATAATGTTTTATTTTTAGATGATGCAAGTAGACACTCCTAATATTTATAGGATAATGGAGCATAGTGTCACTACAATAGTAGCGAGCTTGATGCCTTTGACACAAGTATGAGGAAAATTAGTAAAGTTCACATTATATTCCTTGTTTTAGCTATCGATTATTGAAAAATCAAATGATTATTCATTTGTAGTTTAATTTCTATTTAGATGGTTTCTATAGGACTTCACAAAACTAGAGTGTGAGCATTCCATTACTATGGATGAGGAGAGAGACCATTTGGTTATGATAAGTGATTATTTTGTTAAATATTTCATTTTATAATGTTAATTCTACATATTAATCTCTATACATTTTATTGTAATAAGTGCATCTCTATGGATCTTTAAATAGGAGGTCTAGTGAAAAAATTCAAATTATACCACCACCACATACATATCCATCCCCCCAATGATCAAAGGCAGCTCATTATCTATTTCCTTCACCTAGAGGGAAATAAATATTTATTAGGGTCCTCTTTTGTATGCCTATATGGCATTTTTGAGCATATATTTTGTATTTGATTATATGTGACATTGTATTCCTATATGACTTTCTTGTAATCCTATATGGCTATTTGGTTAATACATATAATTTTTTATTTATGGTTTCTATATTTGCATTATAAATGATTATTTAAATAAATAAATAATGTTGACATAACTCTAAATGATTTTGTTCTTACAAAATGTTCCTATATTATTTCCTCAAAATAAACAAAGTGCTTCAAAACATGGTAAGATGTTTATCTCTCAATCATGTAATAAAAACATAAGGAAAAAGAGATAATTAAGGATTACATTTTTTAGATTTTAATTTTTTGATACTAATATGCTACCTCCATTATATAATGACAAGCTTCAATAGATATTTGTAAATGGTTTACTTCAAATATTTAAAATTCAAGTGTATTCCATGCTTCATAACTTATTTTTAGATTTTTGTATTATTGTTTGTAAGCATCACACTTTATTGAATAATATGATTTTTTATCCATTCATTCCTAAATTTTTTGTATTGATAAAATGAAGGCAATGGGGATGTGATGATTTTTTTATCATGATTACCTTTACCTTTTTAGTTTGTCATTGGTATTTTATGTGTGGAATTTTTCATTAATTTTTTGATGGTGTTCACAATCATTTCACCTATATTTGTTGGTTAATTATTATCTTTCCTACACCATTATGTGTTTGTGGTCTTGGATGTTATTTTTTTGGCATACATTTATAGAATCAAGTTGTATTCAAGACAAAGTACAAACAATTTACACTATATTTCCAATAATTTTATTCAATTATATTCAAGTACCTATCCTCTAGTTGACTGATCACTACTTTGAATTTATAGAGGTATTCTCCATGCCCACACTTTCCTTCATCTAAACATATGTATTCCTATATTGACCAAAATGTTTATGACTACATTGAGTTCAATGAATGAAGGAGACTAGTTCTTTGGTGTAGATCATTCAACCATAAGAGTATAAAGGAACATATGTTGACCACAAATCATAAAGTTGACTTATTTTGTAGCCACCCAACATGTTGGAATTGTTGGTTTAACCCCAAGAGATGAAGAATGTAAACAATTCCTTTCAACAACTTTTTACTAAATGCAACTGACACTTTTTTGGAACATCTAAAAAAAATTTTCCACAATGAAATGGATTGGATATATGAAAACCTAAGAGAGATTATTGTAGAGATACCTTGCATGAACTTATACCTTTAGACATAATGTTTCTAAGTGCCATGGTTTTCAAGTAATAACTCATCAAAAATTGCCACTTTTTGGCACTTAGCACTCTTAAGAGAAAGTGTTAGTACAATGTAGATTGGAATGATCTTCCATGCTAGGGTGTAATATAAGACTTTTCCTACCTTAAACCTACCCACCCTAACATGTTAGAACTATCAGTTTGGCTGCATGACCAACAAAACAAAATTAAGCTATCTTGCAACTATCTTTTGAATACAATTGACACTTTTTACAACATCTGAAACATTGTCACCACGATGGAACAACTTACATATATAAAAAAATAAGAGAGGTTATTGTAGAGGGAACCTACATGACCCTATACCTTCAGATGAAAATTTTCTATGTGCCACAGTTCTTGACAAACATCTCATCAAACTTTTCTACTTTTTGGCACTTAGGGCTCTTAAGAGAAAGCATCAATACAATGTAGCCTAGATCAATCTGATGTGTTGGGGTGTGAAATATAACTTTCCCTAGAATAAAACCACACATTAGGACATTTTGGAACTATCAAATTGGTTGCACAACAAACAAAACAAAATTTAGGCTACCTAACAACTTTGATTTGAATGCAATTACCACTTTTTACAACATCTGAAACATTGTCACCATGGTGGAACGACTTGGATATATGAAAAAATAAGAGAGGTTATTGTATAGGTGCCCTACGTGATGCTATACCATTAGAAAAAAAAATTCTAAGTACCATTATTTTTGAGAAACAACTCGTTAAATTTTTCCACGTTTTGGCACTTAGGGATCTAAAGGGAAAGCACTAATACAATGTAGCTTGGATCAATCCATAATGAGGGGGCACAAAAAAGGACCTTTCCTATCATAAACCCACCCAACTAGATGTGTTAGAACTATCATTTTGGTTGCATGATGAACAAAACAAAAAATATGCCTCTTGAAAACTTTCTCTTCAATGTATTTGATAAGTTTTGTAATATATGTGAAAACTTGTCACCATGACCAAATGGTTTGGATATATAAGAAACTAAGAGAGGCTATTGTAGAGGGACCCTACAAGACCTTGTAACTTTAAAAATAAAGTTTCTAAGTACCACATTTTTTGAAAAATAGCTCATCAAATTTTTCCACTTTTAGGCACTTACATCTCTTAAGAGAAAGCATTGGTACAATGTATCCTAGATTGATTTGGCATGTTGGTGTGAAAAATAGGACATTTCATAGCATAAAATCACCCACTCAGACATGTTGGAACTATCAATTTGTCTACACGACAAATAGAACAAAAATTAGGCTACCTTGTAACTTTCTCTTCAATGCATTTGACTATTTTTCACTGTGTCAAAACTTATCACCACATCCAAACAAACTAGAGATATAAAAAATTGAAATAAGTTATTAGAGAGAGAGCCTTCAAGACCCTATACCTTTAGAAAAAAAAATTCCAAGTTGTATAGTTTTTGAGAAATAGCTCGTCGAAATTTGCCACTTTTTTTACACTTAGGTCTCTTAAGAGAAAGCATTGGCATAATGTAGCCTAGATCGATTTGGCATGTTACAGTGAAAAAAAATGACCTTTCTTACTAGAAAACTAGCCACTCGAATGTGTTGGAATTGTTAGTTTTGTTGCACAATGAACAAAACAAAAGTTATTCCTCTTGACAACTTTCTCTTCAATGCATTTGACAATTTTTTCAATGTGCGAAAACTTCTAACCATGGCCAAATGGATTGGAGATATGAAAAACTAAGAGAGGTTATTATAGAGGGACCATACAAGACCATGTATCTTTAGATGGAATGTTTCTATGGGCCACGGTTTTTGAGAAATGGCTCATCAAATTATCTACTTTTTAGTAGTTCGGTCTTTTAAGAGAAAGCATAAGTACAATGTAGCCTGGATCATTCTGACATACTGGGGTGAAAAATAGGACCTTTCCTAGCATAAAACCACCCATGCAAATGTGTTGTAATTTTTCAGTTTTGGTGCATGATGAACATAACAAAAATTATGCCTCTTGACAACTTTCTCTTCAATGCACAAACACGTTTTGCAACATCTAACATATTGTCACTAGAGCCAAATGGATTGGATATGATAAAAAACTAAGAGATTTATTGTAGAAGGACCCTACATGAGACATTACCTTCAGACATAATGGTTATAAGTGGCACAATTTTCAAGAAAGAGCTCATTAAATTTTGTAACCTTTTTACACATATGGCTCTTAAAAGATTGCCAGTACAATGTGGCTTGGAATGATCTGGCATGTTGGGGTGCAAAAGAGGACCTTGACTAGCATAAAACCATCCACATAGATGTGTTTGAATTTTCTATTTGGTTGCATGATGAACATAACAAAAACTATACCACCTTGTAACTTTACACTGAAAGTGTTTGATGCTTTTTACAATGTGTAAGAACTTATCACCATGACCAAATGGATTGGAGATGTGAAAAAGTGAGAGAGTTTATTGTAGACATATCCTACATGACCTTGTACCTTTAGAGGGAATGATTGCAAGTGTCACAGTTTTTGAAAAAGAGCTCGTCAAAGTTTTCCTCTTTCTTAGACTTAGGGATCTTCAAAGATGGTTAGTACAAGTTTTTACTAAACGTGTAAATATGTAAAAAAAGGGTTGGTTCCAAAATATTAAGTGTTATCATCATAGATATCATCATCCCATGCATTTTTATCTAAACCCTCAAAAAATTACTCAAAGTTTCTTGAGGGGTAGTAAAAATGAGGTCTATCATTACACAAGAAGGAGAATAGATAAATGCCCAAGCGCTAGCTACTACTAATGCTAATCAACTTTTCTAGAACATAAATATGAAAAATTTAGTTATGAAGGAAGAATATATTAGCGTGATGGGTAATGCATACTTTACAATTAAGACTAAATAAATAGAAGCACATGATGACCCTATCTTAGAGAAGGATCTTGCAAATATCAAGAATAAAAGAAAGACATAAAATAATATGATTATTTAAAATGATTCATCATTTTCAAAAAATTTGAATGTTGAAATGGATGTAGATAATGAAAACAAAGAAAGGGATCCAAATAACCAAATAGTAGATGGCACTCCCAAATTATATTTTGTGTAGTACTAATCAACATGTGTACTATAACTTAAACATTAAATTAAAGAAACTAAAGCCCAAGGAACCACAAAACTAAAAACATGTACATGAGGATTCCTTATTGCACAATACCACACCCATGACCATTATGGAAGGTAGTCCAAGAGGTCTTTATGTGAAAATTAAAGATAAATTTTAAATACAAATGGATCTATAGAAATGACGCAGGGGCATCTTTTGATGCATTTTGAGTCATCTCGCAAAAATTTGGATTTTAGGTTGTTTTGTGTGTTTTTAAGTTTCCTAAGGTCATTTCTGACCATTTTGAATCATATGGGTTCATTTTGGAGTGTTTAGAAGGTTTTTCATTAAAAATGTAAAAATTGCAAAATGTTGCTAAAAGTTGTCATGCAACTTTGTCTAAGTGATAAAAAAGCAAGAAACTATTATATGCAAAGCAAGAAACATTAATAATAAGTTAGAATTGGTCTTAAATTTATGCATGTACCCTCCAAGGATGAATATATAGGGAAGAAACTAATTATTGAAGATTTTGTGAATGAAGCAAGCATTTCTATGCATTTTCAAATATTCCAGACTTGTTCTTTCCTTTTGTATGGATCTATAATTGCTTGTACAAATGATATACCACTTGTAGAAGATAGAGAAATTAAATAACTTTCATTTTCAATTGGTTTGGTCAATTTTTTTTATGATTTGCAAAAGCTATAGCATTTTTGGTGTCAATAGTTGCATATTTTTCATTGTTTTGTAGTAAGAAATTATGCTTGCACAAATTTTTATGACCTTGAATGGTTGGGGAAGTCAATGGAAAATTTAGATATATGTCTTAGGGTTCAAATTATTTTGGTTTGGTCTCATTTGGAGTTTATTTCAGAAAGTTATGACAAAAATGGTCTAGATGGTCATGTTAAAAAATTAGGGTTTCCAATTTGATAAAAAAACTCATTTCTCATGATCCGTATAGTAAAAAATTCTATAAACTTGTAGAAATTTATGTTTTAATGTCTTCTTTCATAATTCCAATCCTTATTCCAAGATTTGATGGGTTGTGGGGTGAAATAATTGAATGTGTATCTCATTTTGCAAGGAAACTGTCATAAAACCCTAATTGCTAAAGGGTTGATAAAATCTTTGCATAGTTTGATAATGGTTGAGTGTAGAATCATTGAGACATGTTATGAAAAGACTGAAATGTCCAAGAACTCATGCATAACACTATTTTCCCTTGTTGAATGCCTATTAGGCCATTGTAGCAATGTTTACAAGATGAACTAAGATGCACCAAATTATGCTTTGTGATGAATCATTGTATCAAATGTGTCAATTGAATCAAGTTTAAGCATCTCCTTACACTAGATAAAATTGGTATAAGATCTTGAAGATCTAGGAAAGAGAAATTTTTGAAATTTTGTGTTACTTTTGATAGGTTGAACTGAAGAACTTGGATGCCAAAAGACTAGGTAGTAAGGAAAAGGAAAGGAAACCTAGGTGAGGTATAACAAGAAGCATGGATCGAGAAAAGAGGAGAGATAGCAAGAAGATGCAATAGAAAACTCAATAGGAGAATATGAAATTCAATAAGATAAGATCAGAGTTTGAAAGACACATTAAGCTTACAGTGTACTAGTGTCTTGAGAAAGCATATCAAGAGAATGTTTGGCATTGGCCAATGAGAAAGAATTATTAAAAAAGAAGGAAGCAAAGGATAGCTATCTTGGAAGGTGAAGCTGATACAACAAAATCATGCCTTTTTGAAGAGGTGGAAGGAGAGATTGCAGTGATGTTTGGTCCTTTGGAGGACATGGCATGTGTGAGATAGCAATGCAAAGAAGAGGAAACACATGAAAGAGTTGATACCTTAGAGTGTTGGTAAAACAAGGATAGACAACTAAGAGGGGGGGTGAATTAGCTGTTATAGAATACTTAAACATTTTAAAAGTTTACTTAACTTAATCTTAGATCTAATGAATGAGTAATAAACCATGAATGATCAACACATCAAAAACATAGAGAACACCAATATTTTTACGTGGAAACCTAATTAGGGGAAAAACCACAGTGGAGATCATTCCACAATATTATACCCTATTAAAAGTATATGAATAATGGGAATGCACATGCATTCAGGCACAATTCCTAGAGCTCACTACTCAAATACAAATGAGGACTCACTGTCCAAAGAAAGGGTTTGGATTAAAACCATCCCAATGTGAACTAAGAAAATAGCTTCTACACAAGCTTGATTACAATTCTAGTTAAGCACAAAAAATCTTCTTTACACTTCACTCAATTTTCTTCACACTCTGCTCAATATTCTTCACACTTCTCTTTAGCATTCAAATGATTAGAACACTATTCACACATCTTCACTTTCTCTAGCATACATTCACTCTTCTATACACACTAACTTCTCTCAAACAATCACTTTGATATATCTGCAACATGAGATTCATCAACAACCTTGTAGGCCAGAAATATAAAATATATTTTCAATGTTGGCCCAAATTTACAAATAAATTTGCAATGTGAATCCACCAAGGTCAGCCACAACATAGTGGAGACCCAAATTAATAACTCCAACACAAAAAGACTTCATTTAATTTCTCCTCAAAGATCCACAACATGCTACCACCATCATGTCAACCAAGAACATGAAAAACCAAACATACAGAGAAAAATCTTTGACTATGAAAACACTGATCAATGTGGACATACCACAAATTTAGAGCACCATCTAGAAGCATCCAAAAAACAACAAGAACCAATAGAGAAACATCTGCAACAAAAAATATTAGCTGAAATGCATAAACTTGAATCAGGAACATAGACAGATGGGAATATTGTCAGAACACAGCTGTTCATAGAACAAATCTTCACACAAACCTCTAAAAATTCTTGTAGATGAAATAGATACACTCAACAAAAAACCCTTTAATCCATACTAGTTGATCTTCAACATACAAAGTAAAACACTTTCATGAATTTATTGCACCATTGGGAACCTACAATACTTTCTTTTACAATTTTTTCAATATCCTCAACATATACAACCTTTAATGTATTGAAGGATAATAGTGTTAACTTCAATGAAAACCACAGATTAGCAACACATCCACAACATCCAAAAATCTCCCCCTTTGGCATTGATGGAAACACATGATGTGAAAAACACCATCAACCCAACTCTGAATCAACATTAACTCCTCCTTAGATTCTAACTCTCCTTCCTTGACCTCTTCTACATGAGCTTCTCCTCTCTTGAGATAGACAATAGTTTTTCACATTACACTTCTCCCTGTTTGACATCAATGGTAAAGATAAGCATTATCTTTCCACATGCTAGATTTGAGCCACATATCTGCACTTTTGACTAATCCCCCTAAGTAGCAACCTCAGAAACATCAATCCAAATTAGAGTATGATCATGAAGCACACGAATTGATGCAAATTAATGTATCTCTAGTTCATATCAGGCGGGTAATTACCCCTAGCATCCCTCTAAGATAATCAAAAGTATCCTTCAGCAATGGCTTGGTGAAAATGTTTGTAATCTACTCTTTGGTAGGTACATACTCCAGTATAACTTCTTTCTCACTCACTTTCTCTCTTAGAAAGGGGAACTTGATTGATATATGCTTTGTCTTAGAATGTAGCACTAGATTCTTTGATATGTTTATAGCACTTGAATTGTCACATAATATGGCAATAGGTTCATCATATACTACTCTGATGTCTTTCAGCATATGTTTCATCCATATCACTTGAGTACAGTTGCTTGCAGCAACAATATACTCTGCCTCAGTAGTAGATAAGGAAATGGAATTTTTCTTTTTGCTCAACCATGACACTAGCTTCTTCCCTAGGAAGAAAATTCCACCACTAGTACTCTTCCTCTCATCTACATCTCCTACCCAATCCACACCAGTATATGCATTCAAAGTAAGATAATCATCTTTAGGATACCAAAGTCCAAAATCAATTATTCATTTCAAATATCTAATAATTCTCTTTATAGTAGTTACATGAGACTCTTTTGGATCAGCCTGAAATGTAGCAACCATACATACATAATTCATGATGTTTGGTCTAGTCTAAGTTAAGTAGATAAATCCACCAATCATTGATTCATACCTTGTTTGATTTTCTTTGGGAGACTCATCATTTTATGTTAATTTGCATTCGGTTACCATGGGAGTACCAACAGGTTTTGAGTCATCCATACCAAACTTCTTCAATAGCTCTCTCACATATTTGGACTGAGATATGAAGATCCCCTTGTCTAACTGAGTAACTTGCAATCCCAGAAAGAACTTCATCTCTCCAATCATACTCATCACAAATTCATTCTTCATTTCATAAGCAAACTTCATGCATAGATTATCATCTCCTCCAAAAATAATATTATCAACAAAGACCTCAATAATCAATTCTTTGTCATGATCCAATTTGAAATACAAGTTGTTGTCAGCAATACCTTTATTGAATCCAAGCTTCAATAAATTTTTTTCCAATCTAGCATACCAAGCTCTGGGGGCTTGTTTGAGTCCATATAGAGCTTTCTTTAGTCAAAAAACCATGTATTCCTCATCAGTCAATTGAAATCCATTTGGTTGTTCAATATATACCTCTTCTTCTAGCACACCATTCAAAAAAGCTGACTTCACATCCATTTGATAGACTTTGTAGGTTTTATATGTAGTATAAGCAAGAAATAACCTTACGTCTTAAATTATTGAAAAGGGGGAAAAGGTTTATTCAGTTTCAATACCTTCCATTTGTGAATACGCTTTACATACCATTCTTTCTTTATTCCGAACCACTTCACCTTGTTCATTCATCTTATGCCAAAAGACCCATTTTGTACCAATCACATTTTTGTCTTTTGGTCTAGGAACAAGTATCCATGTATTATTTTTCTCAATCTGCATCAGTTCTTCCTTCATAGCTTCCATCTAGTGTTCATCATTGCAAGATTCATTGATATCTTTAGGCTCAATTTTAGAAATCAAGCAATATTCTTCTATAATCTTCCTTCTAGTTTGCACACATTTATTCTTGTCTCCTATAATTTTATTTTCAGAATGATTTAGCTTTACATACCTTGGAGTTTTAGGATTTTCTTGAACTTTTGATTCTTCTCTTCTTTCTTCTACACTTGCAATTGTTTCTGCTTCCTAACTATCTTGATTCACTGGAACAAGTGGAACATATGGAACATATGGCATAATTTGAAGTTGATTTTGTGTTTGAACATTCTCCCCCTTGTTTGCATTGTCTTTATCTAAATCATATCCACAATATCTAGATGATTTAGTAGAATCCTTATCAACTATGACATTTTCACTCTCAACCATTTTCCTCAATCTTTTGTTATAGCACTGGTAGGCCTTGCTTCTGGTAGAATAGCCTAGAAATATTCCTTCATCACTTCTTGCACCAAACTTTCATATATCATCATCTCTATTGATATAGCATTTTCCTCCAAAGATCTTGAAATATCTAACAATAGGCTTATAACCAAACCATAGTTCAAAAGGAGTCCTACCATAATTACCATTTACATTTACCTAATTCAAAGTATACACAATAGTTCTTATAGCTTCACTCTAATAGATACGAGGCACATTTCCTTCAATCATCATTGTTCTAGTAGCATCTAGAATTGTTATATTCTTCCTCTCTGCAACTCCATTATGTTGATTCCATGCTCTTCATAGAAAGAATTAAACTCCCTAGAGGTGAATTCACCACCTCTTTCAGACCTTAAGAATTTAATTTTCAGACCTTTCTCATTCTCTGCCATAGTTTTGAAACATTTGAACTTTTTAAATGCTTCACATTTTTCTCTTAAGAAAGCAACCCATACCATTCTAGATTAATCATCAATAATCAACATAAATTACCTTTCACCATGGAGACTTCTGACTCTAGAGGGACCACATAGATCAATATTTATCAGCTCCAACAATCCATTTGAATTGTGTTGTTTGCTTCGAAAAGAAACTCTAGTCTATTTTCCCATCTGACACTCCTTGCAAATTGTGCTAGCAGGCTTCACTAGAGTAGGTAGATCTCTGACTACTTGAGTGGAATTTATTTTGACAATGATATCAAAATTCACATGATATAGCCTTCTATTCCATAACTAGCTTTCATCTATTTGAGCAATTAAACAACTTTCATTGGTTGCATTCAGGTGAAAAACACTACCTTTTTTTTGTTTACCTAAAGTAATTACTTTTCCAGAACTTCCAAATATCTTGCATCTTCTATCTTTGAACTAAAGATCATAATCCTTGTCCACCATCTATCCAACACTCAACAAGATGTGTTTCAAACCTTCAACATAAAGAACATCATCAATGTTATGCTTACCACCAAGACAAATAGATCCTCTACGACAAATCACACAAGCATTGTTGTCACTGAATCTCACAACCCCGCCGTCATACTTCTCTAGACTTACAAATTTTCTTTTGTCACTGGTCATATGATGTGAGCATCTGTTGTCAATGACCCATTCATCCTTTTCTTCAATTTGGGCTACAAGAGCTTTCTCAACTTTAGCAGATTCAATAGCCACTAGACTATTATCCTTGATAGCAATGAAAACCCAATCATCTTCTTTACCATTATCTTTATTAGACTCATCATCGGTCACTCCTTCAACAAAGTAACATTTCTTTTGGAATCTATATTTTTAAGGCTTAGACCTAGGAACTCTTTTAGGACACCTTGATGTAAAATGACCTATTTTACTGCAAGAAAAACATTTGATAAGCAGCTTTCCTTTATACTTACCTTGTCCTCTGCCTTCTTTCTTTACAATCAATGCTTACAGTTCTTCTAATTCTCTTTCTTCATCTTCAAGTTGTTTCATTTCTTCCTCATACTTGAATGTCTTTTTAGAACTCTCTCCCAAATCAAATCTTTACTTGCTTCTTCTAGATACATTATCCTTAAATCTAGTTTCAGTCTTAGGAACTGAATCACCAAATTTGCTTAACTCAAAAGAAGCAAGTTTACCAATCGATGTATCTCTTGTCACATTTGTCAATGATCTAGTTTCTTCAATAGCATGAGCCTTTGCTTTGTAGGAGGTAGGAAATGATCTGAGAACCTTAGCCACAATTTTTTTCTCATCCAAAATGCCACCAACACATCTAATACCCATCACTAGTTCATTTACTCTTTGCATGAAAGAAGAAATATTTTCATCTTCACCCATCTTCATATTTTCATACTTGCCTTTCAAACTCTATAGCTTAGCCATCTTGACATGTATATCACCTTCATACGAAGTTTCTATCTTTGTCCACATCTCATGAGTTGTCTTTAGACCTAACACATTTGTCATTTATGAATCAGTTAGAGCACTCAACAAAGCTTCCATAGACCTAACATTATTCTCATCTTCTTTAACTTCATTAGTAGTGGAAGGACCATTTTGAGGAATAAAATATTGATTCTTTGTAATCTTCCAAAAAGGTTCACCAATACACTTTAAATGACACTCCATCCTAGCTTTCCACAATGAGTAGTTTGTTCCATCAAATCTAAGACTGTCCTTCTTGTATGATGCCATCTCGGATAACCTTAAAATTTTAAACTTCTTTAGAGGAACTTGCTTTGATACCAATTGTTGGAAAAACAAGGATAGACAACTAAGAGGGGGGGTGAATCAGTTGTCGCAGAATACTTCAACCTTTTCAAACTTTAATTAACTTAATATTAGATCTGATGAATGAGTAATAAACCATGAACAATCAACACATTAGAAACACAAAGAACACCAAGATTTTTTATGTGGAAACCCTATTAGGGGAAAAACCATGGTGGAGATCAGTCAACAATATTATACCCTATTAAAAGTATATGAATAATGAGAACACACATGCATTTAGGCACATTGCCTAGAGCTCAGTTCTCAAATACAAATGAGGACTCACTTTCCAAAGAAAGGGTTTGGATTAAAACCATCCAAATTTGAACTGAGAAAATAGCTTCTACACAAGCTTGATTATAGTTCCATTTAAGCACATAAAACCTTCTTTACACTTCACTCAATCTTATTCACACTTCTCTTTAGCATTTGAATTATTACAACACTATTCACACATCTACACTTTCTCTAGAATACATTCGCTCTTCTATACACACTAACTTCTCTCAAACAATCACTTTTATATCCACAACATGAGATTCATCAACAACTTTGTCAGCCAAAAATATAAAATATATTTTCAATGTCGGCCCAAATTTACAAATAAATTTGCAATGTGAATCCACCAAGGTAGGCCACAACATAGTGGAGACCCAAATTAATAATTCCAAGACAAAAGGACTTCATTTAATTTCTCCCCAAAGATCCACAACATGCTACCACCATCATGTCAGCCAAGAACATGAAAAACCAAATATACAGAGAAAATTCTTTGACTACAAGCACACCATTCAATGTGGATGTACCACAAAGATAGAGCACAATATAGAAGCATCCAAAAACAACAAGAACCAATAGAGAAACATCTACAACAACAGAGATTACTAGAAATACATAAACTTCACTCAAGAACATAGTTGTTCATAGCACGAACAAATCCTCATGTGAACCTCTAAAACTTCTAATATATGAACTAGATACACTCAATAGAAAACCCTTTAATCCACACTAGTTGATCTTCAACATACAGAGCGAAACACCTTCATGACTTTATTGCACCATTGGGAACCTACAATACTTTCTTTTACAAATTTCTCAATATCCTTGACATATACATCCTCTAATGTATTGAAGGCTAATAGTGTTGAAATCAATGAAAACCACATATCAGCAACACATCCACAACATCCAACATGGAGATATAGCAGCATGTATGGAGGAAAAGAGTGAAAAAAAAGAAGATATGCTAGCATAGGATTGTCTTTTTGATGAAATGAATGAAGAGGTTAAGTGTGGATTTGTAGCCATGATAATACATCATTTGGACGATGAAGAGAAAGAATTTGCAGAAAATACAAACATAGAGATGATACAACTTGAATAGCCTCACTATGACGAACAAGTGGATGAAGAAGATAACATTTGATCTCCTATGGAAAGATGAGATGGAGAAAATAAAAAAGTTGCTTGAAGGAGGCTTGATAGAAGGACATGAAGACATGGATATGGCAGAAATAAATGATGAAAAAGAAATTGGGACACCGAGGAAAAATGAGGTAAATAATGCATGTTTTGATTTTAATTTGTTTAAATTGAATAATGAAATGATGTAGAATAAACAAGAAGAAGGTGGACACAAGGAAAGTTTCAATTTCCATGAGAATTTGTATGAGGAAGCTATAGATTTGATTATTGGTCATGAGTATGATTTTTTGGATAAATAGATTGAAAAGTGTGGACAATTTTTCAAGCATGCCCACTTGATGGAAGATGAAAAAAAATGGATAGCAGTAATGAGGAATATGACAGAGAAATAGAATTTTGGAGTCTTGTAGTTGAGAAGAAGATTATCAAGAGGAGGTCCAAAAAGAATGAATGATACACATGCATGAAGATCAAGGCACCTAAAGTAGATAAATACAAGCATGGAGAATATCTCCACATGAAACACAATTGGAAGAAGAGAAAGAAAATAAAACCATCATTTGAGATGGAACTCAAATTCCTTTTCCCTAGGGAGTATGATGCAGGGGCACCTTTTGATGCATTTTGAGTCATGTTGCAAAAACTTGTATTTTAGGTTGTTTTGTGTGTTTTAAAGTTTCCTAAGGACATTTATGACCATTTTGAATCATATGGGTTCATTTTGGAGTGTTTAGATGGTGTTTGATTAAAAATGTAAAAATTGCCTAATGTTGCTAAAAGTTGTCATGCAACTTTGTCCAAGTGGCAAAAAAGAAAGAAATTATTACATGCAAGGAAATAAACATTACAATCAGTTAGAATTGGTCTTAAATGTATGCATGTACCCTCCAAGGTCGAATAGAGAGGGAAGAAACTGATTTTTGAAGTTTTTGTGAACGAAGCAAGCATTTCTATGCATTTTCAAATGTTGCAAACCTGTTCTTTCCTTTTGTATGGATTTGTACTTGCTTGCACAGATGAGATGCTACCTAGATAATATGGAGTAATTAAATACCTTTCATTTGAAATTGGTTTGGTCAGTTTTTGTTATGATTTGCAAAAGTTATAGTATTTTTGGTGTCAATAGTTGTAGATTTTTCACTATTTTGCATCAAGAAATTATGATTGTACAGATTTGTATGACCTTTAATGGTTGGGAAAGTCATTGTAAAATTTATATATATGTTTTATGGTTCAAATTATTTTTTTTTGGTCTCATTTGGAGTTGATTTGAGAAATTTATGAAAAAAATGCTCTAGATGGTCATGTTCAGAAATTAGGGTTTCCAATTTGATAAAAAAATGCATCTCGTGATCCATATAGTGAAAAATTATATAAAATTGTAGAATGTTATGTTTTCATGTCTTATTTCATATTTCCAAGCCCTAGTCCAATATTTGATGGGCTGCAAGGTGAAATTGTTGAATGTGTGTCTCATTTTGCAAGAAAACTATCATAAAACCCTAGTTGCTAAAGGGTTGATCAAATCTTTCCATAGTTTGATAATGGTTGAGTGTAGAATCATTGAGACATGTTATGAAAATATTTAAGTGTCCAAGAACTCATGTCTAATGTTTTTTTCCCTTGTTGTATGCCTATTAGTCCATTGTAGAAATGTTTCCAAGATGAACTAGGGTGCACCCAGTTATACTTTGTGATGAATCATTGTATCAAATGTGTCAATTGAATCAAGTTTAATCATCCCCTTACTCTGTGTCAAGAAAAATATACATTATGTATACTAATACCCTAATTATGTACCACTAATCATTCAAGTATATTGGTCAAGGAGGCCATATTTGAGGACATCAATCATATCACAAATGAGACAAGTATATTGTGAAATAAATGGAATTCCCTTGCCTAAAGGAGGAAAATAGTCAAAGGGTAGATAAATTATAGTAATATTCCTTAGTGTTCAATTAGTGGAGGGAATACCCATGAGATGAAGGTAGTCATTGTGTAAAAAAGGAAGATAACATGAGACAAGGAGGGGAAACAAGGAGGGGTTGTAAGGAAGATGATAGGTGATAGGTGGCAAAGAAGATGACATGAGATAAGGAGGGAAGTAAGGAAGATGAAATGAGACAAGGAGGGGCAACAAGGAAGAATGAAGAATAGGTATAAATATATGAAATAATTTTATTTAAAACATTTAAACTTTATAATATATGTTCTTTTCTCATTTCCATAGCAATTAGAACACATGATAATGATATATATTTTAATAACCAAAATAAAGTGATCAATAATATGAATTTACAAATTTAATGTACATGCTTACAAATCAATCCAAAAACCCATTTGAATTTTCTCTACTATTTATTATGTCAAGTATTTCCTGATGGTCAAACTCATGCACCTTCCACAAGTTCTTCAAAGGTCTACCCCCATATTTGATCAAATGAACATTGGATTCCATGATAAGGTTTGAGTAATGAAGAATATTTCAATGCATGTTAAAAGTCCTCAAATAACTAGACATTAGACTTCTCAACTAGGTACCTTTTATTCCATGTACCAGTAAAAACCACCAAAATTGTAGGATATTCTATGTTTCCTCCATCTCTAACTAGGGCCTCCAATTTATTTTTTACCTCAACACAATGACACAAGTAATAATTTATGTTGCAATAATGGAAAGAATGATGGTTTTGTCATTTATGTCAACTGTTCAATTGGTTATCAACTAATTTTTGTTGTCATTAGTTTCATGGATACATGTTATTGGCTATATATGTTGAGGATATTGAGAAAATTGTAATGAAGATATGTTGTAGGTGTTTAGTGGTTGCTCTGGGTTTTTCTCTAGTATTTACTCCTATGTTTGTGTGGTTCAGATATGTTGATCATGGTTCTTGGAATATACTATATCTAGATTTTTATTTTAGTTGAAATTGTTGGTTATTTTGATTCATCAAATGGTTTTTGATTGTATTGAAGATAATTTTGGTATCTGGAAGTTTCGTGCTTAATTTTTCTGTGTTTTACACTAATTTGGTTGGCCTTGTGTTGAACACTATCTTTGGATTTGATTAAGCATTTTGGATATATTTGGTTCCTTATGAAGCGTGTTTTTTTGTCACCCTCATTCTAATTCCACCCTAGGATGTTTTGACGCTGACCTAATTTGAATTTTAATTTGGATGGGGGACTTTGGACATGTTTAAAATTTGAATATGGTATAAATACAAGATGAGTTAGTTGTGAAATAGAGCTTAGAAAGAGGAAAGAGATAAGTGCAAAGAAATAGAGTAGATAGATGTGATATCAATGTGAATTAGTGAGTGTGTGTGATGCGAGTGTGGCAAATTAGTGCAAAGCCTAAATGTCGAGTTTCTAGATGTAGTGAGTTGAAGGTCTACTCTATCATTCATGCACTTCTACAAGTGGTTGAGAAAATTGTAGTGGATTTCTATGTTGCATTGAGATTTTCTTCTCTATGTAACGTATCTCTTCTATCTTCTTTGTATCTTTGTTGCAGTGTGCCAATTGGGTTGTTAGCCCTATTGGATAGTGAGTCCTTTCCTTGGCAGTGAGCCTTGTTTCTTAGGTAGTGAGTCTCTTGTAATCAGTTTTGATATTATATATAGTGTGAGTTAATCCTCATCATGGTTTTTCCCTTATTGGGTTCTCCATGTAAATCTGGTGTTATTGTGTTTATGTGATGGTTTTCAGTTTATGCACTAGTATTCAATGTTCAATAATTTAAGCAATGTTAAGGATTAGCTCTAGTGAATTAATTAAAGTTTAATTTTGTGGCAATTGGTTCACCCCCCCTCTCAATTGTCTTGTTCAACAATTGGTATTAGATCTCGGTTCCTTGGTGAAGAGCTTAACCACTTGAGGAACATTCGAGAAGGCTAGAAAAATTACTTATGATTATCCAAGGTTCAATGGAACTAATTATGCTATCTGGAAAATATTGATGGAAGAATATCTAGAGTATTATGGATATGATGTGGAGAAATATTACAAGAATCCTTACACTTGTCCTGCTAATGGTCCAAGTATGTCTAATGAGATCAAAGCACATGAAGCAAACAAAAAGGAGTACATTTTGAAGAATAGTCTAGTACATTCTAAGTTGATTAAGGTTCAGAATTTGAAGACTACTAAGGAAGTATGGGATGCTTTGGAAAGGGTGCATGAAGGTGATGAAAGAGTTAAAGAGGAAAAATTATAGAATTTGGAGACATAGTTTGAGCTTCTACACATGTTTGAAGATGAAAATGTTAAAGCTTATGTACATATATTGGATGAGATAGTGGTTGGAATGTGAGGACTTGGTGCTACTATAGATGAAACCAGAATTGTAAAGAAGATTCTTAGAACTCTCCTTGATGCTTATAGTGAGAAGGTGTGTGCTATTGAACAGAGTATAGATTATAAGACCTGCACTAAAGATTTGTTGTTGGGATTTCTAACATCTTATGAGATGAGGAATGGATGTGAATCCGAAACTACTTTTAAGGCTACAAAATCTAAAGATCTGGATGAAGAAATGCTCTGGTAAGTATGAAGGTAAGTTACCCTTTAATGTTTTAGTTGTGGAGAAATAGTTCATTATGATGTAAAGTGTCTGAAAAGAGCTAAGAGGAATAAACAAAGATATGAGAAAGAAAATAAAGGAAAGAAGATCAATAGGGCATATTATGTGAATGATAATGCTAGAATAACTAATGAATATTGTGATCATGAAGATCTTGATGACAATGAATTCTTTTTCTTGGATATAAAGGATGAACCTACTTCTACTAATTCTGAAAGATAGGTAAAGGAAAGCCCTCCAGAGAAGGAGAAAAATGAAAGTACTGTTATCTCTGCCCTACATGCTAAATAAGAAAATAAATATTGGGTTGTTGATAGTGGTTGTTCACATCACATGATTGGTGATAAAGATTATTTTTTTTAAACTTGAAAAATATGGAGGCTTGGTTTTGTTTGGAGATGATACTGGTGCTAAAATTTGTGGGATAGATTCAGTAAGTTTTGATGGCAAGCATAATACTAATGATGCTTACTATGTTAAGGTTTTAAGGCATAATCTTTTGAGTGTTGGATAGATGTACAATAAAGGATATGATCTTGGGTTTAAGGATGAGAGATGTGAAATTTGGAAAGGATTTGAAACATTGATTGTTGTAGGAAAGAAATATGAAGGAAATAACTATCAATTTAAGGGTGTTGATGGATGATGATTTATGACTCAAATTAATGATAGTTGGTTATGGCATAGGAGAATGTGTCACATTAATTTTGATAACTTGGAAAGGATTAGTACAATTCAGGTTGTGGAAGATTTACTAAGAATTAGAAAGCCTATTAATGCTATTTGTAGGAATTGTTAGTTTGGAAAGCAAGCAAGAAGTCATTATAGATCAAAGGAATAGTCTATTACTATACTATTGGACTTAATTCATACAGATCTTTGTGGTCCTACAAGAGTGAGAAGTCTACAAGGTGAAAGGTAGTTTGTGCTTTTGATTGATGATTATTCTAGATATACATGGGTTACATTTCTTAGAGAGAAATCAGATGCATTAGATAGATTCAAGACATTCAAAGCTATGGTTGAAAATGAGGTAAAATTAATGATAAAATACTTAAGGTATGACAGAGGTGGATAATTCACCTCCCATGAGTTTAATATCTTTTGTAAATTGCATGGAATAAGAAGACAACTATTTTCTCTGAGAACTCCTCAACAGAATGGAGTTGTTGAAAGGAAAAACATAATAGTTCAAGAGGCTGCTAGATCAATGATTACTAAGGCTAGTTTACCAAAATTTTACTAGAGAGAAGCTATTCATACTGCTATGTATGCATTCAATCAAGTTCAAGCAAGAGAAAATAGTACAAAGATCCCCTATGAGCTATGTTTTGGAAGAATTCCTACTATCAAGTATTTCAAAGTATTCAGAAGAAAATGTTATATCAGAAGAGATGAAGAAACCTTAGGTATGTTTGATGCAAGAAGTGATGAAGCCATTTTTCTTAGAAATTATAATAAAAGAAAAGCATACAAATGTTTCAATAAAATATTGAGAAATTTTTTAGAAAGTGCAAATGTCAAGGTTGATGAGATAATGAATAATTCAATTGACATTGATGGATATGTATCTGATGAACCTGATTGTGTAATAATTGAAGAGATTGTGGAAGAATAGGAAAAAGATGAGCAAGAGAAGTAGAATGAACAAAATGAAAGAGAAGAAGCTCTCGTGGTGTCACCTAAGACACCTAGATATGTGCAGAAGAATCATTCAGAAAGTCAAATTATTGGAGATAGGACTAAAGGAGTATTAACTAGAAGTAGAGTTGTTATTGAAGTAAATCTATGTTTATTTTCTGATATTGAACTGAAGACTATAAGTGAAGCATGTAAATATGAGCATTGGATGGAAGTCATGAAATAAGAACTTATGCAAATTGAGAAGAATCAAACTTGGGAATTGGTCCCAAGACCAACAGATAAAAACATTATTAGATTGAAGAGGGTATTCAGAAATAAGTTGAATGAGAATGTAGAAGTAGTTAGAAACAAAGCAAGGTGTGTGTCTAAAGGTTACTCACAAGTAGAAGACATATATTTTTAGGAAACTTTTGATCTAGAGTAGAAAGAATGGAAGCTATAAGGATTTTCTTAGCATTTTTTGCTCATAAATACTTCAAGGTCTATCAGATGGATTTTAAGTCAACATTTTTTAATGGTGGGCTAGAAGAAGAGGTTTACATGGAACAACCAAAAGGATTTCAATTAAAAGATCAACCAAATATGGTGCTCAAATTAAAGAAAACATTATATGGTTTGAAGCAAGCTCCTAGAGCTTGGTATGCAATGTTAGATAGCTATTTAATTCAACAAGGTTTCAACAAAGGTACAACAAATAGTAATATGTATTTTAAGATTGAAAATGATAAAATCTTGATTATAGTTGTATATGTTGATGAAATTATTTTTGGAGGAAATGAAAATATGTGCAAGATGTTTGCATAAGAGATGCAAAAATAATTTTAAATTTCTATGTTTGGAGAGATGAATTTCTTTCTTGGGATACAAATTAATCAAACTGAGAAAGGAATTTTTATTTCACAGTCTAAATATGTGAAAGAGATCATAGCAAGTATAGATCTATGATTGGTGGACTATTGTATTTGATTGCTACTAGACTAAATATTATGCATGTTGTCTATCTTGTGGCTACATTTCAAGAAGATATGAAGGAAACACATGTTAAAAAAATATTCAGATATTTGAATGGAACACCGGATTATGGATTATGGTATCCTAGAGATACTGATTTTACTCTAAGTGCATATAGATGCAGATTGGGCTAGATGTGTAGATGACAGAATGAGTACAAGTGGTGGTGCATTTTTTCTTGGTTGTAGATTGGTGGCATGGTTGAGTAAAACACAAGATTCAATCTCCTTGTCTACTGTTGAAGCTGAATATATTGCTACTACATCTTGTTGTACACAAGTTCTATGGATGAAATAGACATTGAAAGATATCATAGTGGTGTATGATGATCCTATTTCTATCTTTTATGATAATACAAGTGCAATTAACATTTCATAGAATCTTGTGATGCACTCGAGGATGAAGCATATATCTATCAGGTATCATTTCTTAAGAGAAAAGGTCATGGAGAATGAAGTAAATCTTGAGTACGTTTTGACGAAGGATCAGATTGCTGATATATTTACTAAGGCTCTTCCTAAAGATACTTTTGAGTATCTTTGGGAGAAGTTAGGGATCATTTCCCCTCATTTCTTGAACTAGATGCATATAGAGATGCATCAGTCCACCGGATCTATCGATCTATCTTTCTTCTAAACTGATGTTTTGGTGGCTACCTCTCAAGGGTAGCAAGTAATATCAGGTGTTGTCATTAAGATTATTCTTTTTTTTACGTCAAAGGAGAAATTAATGTAAAATATCTTTCTCCTTTGCCATTGATGTCAAAGGGGGAGATGAAGCATGTGAAAAAGGAGAGGAAGCATGTGAAAATAAAAGGAAGCATGAAAAAAAAGAGAGGAAGAAAACAAAAAAATAGGAAGAATATAAAAGTCTATCTAATCAAGGGGAGAAACAGAAAGGACTAGAAAGAAAAATATTGAGAAGTGTATTCAAAGCTAGTATGGTCTCTTTGATGGTTTTTCACATGTGTTGCCATCAATGAAAAAGAGGGAGATTGTTGCAAGAATGGAAAGAATGAAGGTGTTGTCATTGATGTCAATTGGTCAATTGGTTATCAACGAATTTTTGTTATTAGTGTCATGGATATAGGTTATTGGTTGTATATGTTGAGGATATTGAGAAAATTGTAATGAAGATATGTTGCAGGTGTTCAGTGGTTTCTCTAGGTTTTTCTCCTATGTTTGTGTGGTTTAGATATGTTGGTCATGGTTGTTGGAAGCTGCTATATCCAAATTTTTGGTTGTTGATTCATTGTACAATGCGAGTTATGTTCACCAGTTGTGAGTTGTGGTTTTCTATGTTTCTGGTTGATGTCCAGGAGATGTGTTGTTGGTCCAAATTTCTATTTGTTAAAGTCTTATGACTTGTAGTTCTAGAGTTGAGTTTTTTTAATTGTATTGAAGATAATTTTGGTATCTAGAAGGTTCGTGCTTAATTTTTCTATGTATTTTACACTGGTTTGGTTGACCTTGTGTTGAACACTATCTTTGGAGTTGATGAAGTGTGTGTTTGGGTCTCCCTCATTCTAATTCCACCCTAGGATGTTTTGGTGCTGACCTAATTTGAATTTGAATTTGGATGTGTTTCAAAGTTGAAGATGGTATAAATACAAGATGAGTTAATGGTGAAATAGAGCATAGAAAGAGGAAAGAGAGATAAGTGCAAAGAAATAAAGTAGATAAATGCGAGATTGATGTGAATTAGTGAGTGTGTGTGATGCGAGTGTGGTAGATTAGTGAAAATTATAAATGCTAAGTTCCCATATGTAGTGAGCTAAAGGTGTACTCTATCATTCATGCATGTTTGCAAGTGGTTGATAAAATTGTGGTGGATTTCTTTGTTGCATTAATATTTTCTTCTCTTTGTAACATATCTCTTCTATCTGCTTTGTATCCCTTTGGCAGTGAACCCTCCGAGTTGTTAACCCTATTGGATAGTGAGTCCTTGTCTTGGTAGTGAGCCTCTTGTAATCATTTTTGATATTCTCTATAGTGTGAGTTAATCCTCACTGTAGTTTTTCCCTTATTGGTTTTTCCACATAAATCTAGTGTTATTGTGTTTATATGATGGTTTTCAATTTCTACACTAGTATTTAATGTCCAATCATTTAAGCAGTGTTAAGGATTAGTTCCAGCGAATGGATTAAATTTTAAATTTGTGACAATTGATTCACCCCCCTCAGTTGTCTTGTTCAACAATTTATTCCATCTTCATTTCTTCATCTACAATAACTATATAAACATGCCCTACATTGATATATGATCAAATTAGATGAATTTATTCAACATTACAAAAAAACAACAAAGTAAGATAAAATTAGGAATTTTATAAACTATGCAAGTATATATTACCTAGTTGAACTAGATCTGATATGTAATCAAAGTTAGTCGATGATTCCATCTGCGTGATTTCTAATGTAATCAGGAGTAGATATGTGTCAAGTGAGCTTAGACTTCATAATCAACATTCATCAACCCACTCGTTTGATTCTCACTCATTCCAAGCTTGATATATAGAATAAGAACAAAATTATACCATTTTTCGTGTATGAATACTCCATGAAACTGCATTAAATATTTTGAAAGAGTGTAGCTCACTTAGTTCTATCAATGTACAACAATCCTCATATTTGGCAATGTTAGTATCATCTATCAACCAAAATATTCTATGAACTAAAGACTTACCTTCATTACCTGGACCCATTTTAGTATTACGCCACTCAACAATTGATTGTATATTTGTCAAAAATATATATATTTATACTTTAACTCTTCTCATGATATGGCTCTTTTGATGCATGCTCCCCCTTTCCATGCTCAATATGTTGAACATCTATAATATTATGCATCTTTACCAACCAATAGAACATCTGTGAGTTCTTGAATTACAATGTGTAATTATGTGACCATATGATATGTTGATTTCAGAATGATATGCCCCTTCTATCCAAATCATAGTAGGACACCTGAAAACCTTCCATGAACTTTGTAGAATGCATACAATCATCACTAATATAAAAAATATACTCTCTTATGATCTTTGTGTCATCCTATGTATTGTCTAGCATGAAAGAATGTTATGTGCACAAATATAACAACCTAGATGTGGAGTTGTAATATTGTGATTGCACATCATGTTGTGGTTATAGATTATAGTTCTCTACAAAGTTAATGATTAAAATAATGTTTTCAAGCAGAAATGTGTCCTTGCATAACTTGAATTACAAGTACAGCCATCGAGTTCTATGGGTATTCTTTGCATACTCATGCACTATAGTCTCTCAAAATATGGACGAAAACTAATACACTGGAATCTTTTCAATAACCAAATCACACATTTTTGCTTCTGGGTATGTGCAGGATCATCATGGAAAAAATAGACCCTTAAGTGGCAAAAAAATTAGGAAAATCAAAGTTATGAAAATTGACGTAAAAATTTGAATAAGTTATCTATATTATTTCAAAAATATGTAAGAATACAATATGTAGCAAATTGAATGTACTTTCTAAACTACTAGGTTTCTTTAAAACAAACTATTTTATGAAATTTTGAAATTTCAAATGCAGTAGGGTACTTAAATTTCGTGGAAAAAAAATAAGAAGTAGGTGTCCGCCTAACCACCCCAACCAATGATAATATTTTTTATATAATATTTTAGATATAAGTAGATGACTCATGTCCCAATGTGATGCATTATTTTTATTATTTTTCCAAGTAAATAATTAATTATGATTTTTTAGTACAACTTTAAAAAAATATATAAACGCATATGTCTAACCACCTTAACTTGGTCAAAACTTCATGTTTTTTTTTTTAAATCTTATAGTATATGAAGTATAGAATGTGACACATGTTTTGATTCAAAAAAATGTGATACCATTTGAAAGCTATAGATATTTCTTTTCAATCAGTCTATCAATCAGGACTTTAGTCATAATTTGAATAGAAAAAATGAATAATTACTTATTAAATTCAAAGTAAAGCATAATTTATATTGCGGAAAGTCGAGAATATCCTTAAAAACCCTTTTCGTTTCATCAATTTTAGGTAAAAAAATAGTCGTCGGCCACATATCCATCATATTGCCACTTTTTGGCCCATCATGATCCTGCACATACCCTTCTTTACCATCTTTTGCATTGTAGGAAATTGTCTTATACTTGCTAAATTCTACTAGTTCATTTCCAACTTCATGTGTACTTTCCATGTGTTCATAAATTGGCATACATTGCAAACCACCACAGTTCTAACATGTGCCATCCAAGCATAATATCTTGTAGAATAAATGACCATCCACTCTTTCATATAAAACTATTGATATGAAAGCTCTTGAAGATGTAGGTGGGCCATGTATGTCACAATCCTACAAAACATTGTTAGTATGAAAAAACATATACATAGATAAACATCAATAAAAACAAGTAGTGTGTGTGTGTGTGTGTGTGTGTGTGATTTATTTTGACATAGAAAGAATTTAGCATTTCAAAAAATATTTGACAAATTTTAACTTGAGGATACATCTCTAAAAATTTACCAAAAAAATGTGTTTGAGTCATATCCAAAGAATTCTTTGGATGTGGCTCATGGTTTTGACAATGAATTCTCCTTCTTACCACATCTCTTTGATTTAGAGATAACCTTATGTTATTCTTCCAAAATTATTCAATTACCAATCTTAATTTTCTTCAATAATTGTTTTATCTTTTCATGGTATTCTATCGAAGAATTCCCATAATTCATCATAGTCATTTTCCTCAATTCTTTTGCACCTTTCAATATCTCTTGATAATGTTTTTCTATTTATTCTCAATGCTTAACTAGTCTTTCTAATGAGATGGGCTTGCTTCTTTTGATTACTTACTATTTTTGATATAATGAAATGTCGTGTGAAATTACTATATTTGGTGCATGAGGTGGTAGCCACACTTTCATATTTACTCATTAGATTCTTCAAAATATATCTATAACTTAAAACTTTTTGTTGGAATATGTGCCTCAATCCTTACTGACATGGAACTCCTGAAGGGAAAAGTTGTTGTGACATTGTTCATTTCTGGGAAACTAACTGTTTTGAAGCTCTTGAAATATTCATATCGCTGTGACAGGGTTGAAGTCTTGCCGACAAGTCTTTCGCTGTGACTTTTTATGTTCGGTGTGACCTTTTGGAAAATGGAAACCTTCGGGTGATAGTGTGATCTTATCGAGCGTCGAGGAGA
>VDFB02058242.1:583661347-583686083 GCA_007258455.2 Sequoia sempervirens
CATTTTTGAGCATATATTTTGTATTTGATTATATGTGACATTGTATTCCTATATGACTTTCTTGTAATCCTATATGGCTATTTGGTTAATACATATAATTTTTTATTTATGGTTTCTATATTTGCATTATAAATGATTATTTAAATAAATAAATAATGTTGACATAACTCTAAATGATTTTGTTCTTACAAAATGTTCCTATATTATTTCCTCAAAATAAACAAAGTGCTTCAAAACATGGTAAGATGTTTATCTCTCAATCATGTAATAAAAACATAAGGAAAAAGAGATAATTAAGGATTACATTTTTTAGATTTTAATTTTTTGATACTAATATGCTACCTCCATTATATAATGACAAGCTTCAATAGATATTTGTAAATGGTTTACTTCAAATATTTAAAATTCAAGTGTATTCCATGCTTCATAACTTATTTTTAGATTTTTGTATTATTGTTTGTAAGCATCACACTTTATTGAATAATATGATTTTTTATCCATTCATTCCTAAATTTTTTGTATTGATAAAATGAAGGCAATGGGGATGTGATGATTTTTTTATCATGATTACCTTTACCTTTTTAGTTTGTCATTGGTATTTTATGTGTGGAATTTTTCATTAATTTTTTGATGGTGTTCACAATCATTTCACCTATATTTGTTGGTTAATTATTATCTTTCCTACACCATTATGTGTTTGTGGTCTTGGATGTTATTTTTTTGGCATACATTTATAGAATCAAGTTGTATTCAAGACAAAGTACAAACAATTTACACTATATTTCCAATAATTTTATTCAATTATATTCAAGTACCTATCCTCTAGTTGACTGATCACTACTTTGAATTTATAGAGGTATTCTCCATGCCCACACTTTCCTTCATCTAAACATATGTATTCCTATATTGACCAAAATGTTTATGACTACATTGAGTTCAATGAATGAAGGAGACTAGTTCTTTGGTGTAGATCATTCAACCATAAGAGTATAAAGGAACATATGTTGACCACAAATCATAAAGTTGACTTATTTTGTAGCCACCCAACATGTTGGAATTGTTGGTTTAACCCCAAGAGATGAAGAATGTAAACAATTCCTTTCAACAACTTTTTACTAAATGCAACTGACACTTTTTTGGAACATCTAAAAAAAATTTTCCACAATGAAATGGATTGGATATATGAAAACCTAAGAGAGATTATTGTAGAGATACCTTGCATGAACTTATACCTTTAGACATAATGTTTCTAAGTGCCATGGTTTTCAAGTAATAACTCATCAAAAATTGCCACTTTTTGGCACTTAGCACTCTTAAGAGAAAGTGTTAGTACAATGTAGATTGGAATGATCTTCCATGCTAGGGTGTAATATAAGACTTTTCCTACCTTAAACCTACCCACCCTAACATGTTAGAACTATCAGTTTGGCTGCATGACCAACAAAACAAAATTAAGCTATCTTGCAACTATCTTTTGAATACAATTGACACTTTTTACAACATCTGAAACATTGTCACCACGATGGAACAACTTACATATATAAAAAAATAAGAGAGGTTATTGTAGAGGGAACCTACATGACCCTATACCTTCAGATGAAAATTTTCTATGTGCCACAGTTCTTGACAAACATCTCATCAAACTTTTCTACTTTTTGGCACTTAGGGCTCTTAAGAGAAAGCATCAATACAATGTAGCCTAGATCAATCTGATGTGTTGGGGTGTGAAATATAACTTTCCCTAGAATAAAACCACACATTAGGACATTTTGGAACTATCAAATTGGTTGCACAACAAACAAAACAAAATTTAGGCTACCTAACAACTTTGATTTGAATGCAATTACCACTTTTTACAACATCTGAAACATTGTCACCATGGTGGAACGACTTGGATATATGAAAAAATAAGAGAGGTTATTGTATAGGTGCCCTACGTGATGCTATACCATTAGAAAAAAAAATTCTAAGTACCATTATTTTTGAGAAACAACTCGTTAAATTTTTCCACGTTTTGGCACTTAGGGATCTAAAGGGAAAGCACTAATACAATGTAGCTTGGATCAATCCATAATGAGGGGGCACAAAAAAGGACCTTTCCTATCATAAACCCACCCAACTAGATGTGTTAGAACTATCATTTTGGTTGCATGATGAACAAAACAAAAAATATGCCTCTTGAAAACTTTCTCTTCAATGTATTTGATAAGTTTTGTAATATATGTGAAAACTTGTCACCATGACCAAATGGTTTGGATATATAAGAAACTAAGAGAGGCTATTGTAGAGGGACCCTACAAGACCTTGTAACTTTAAAAATAAAGTTTCTAAGTACCACATTTTTTGAAAAATAGCTCATCAAATTTTTCCACTTTTAGGCACTTACATCTCTTAAGAGAAAGCATTGGTACAATGTATCCTAGATTGATTTGGCATGTTGGTGTGAAAAATAGGACATTTCATAGCATAAAATCACCCACTCAGACATGTTGGAACTATCAATTTGTCTACACGACAAATAGAACAAAAATTAGGCTACCTTGTAACTTTCTCTTCAATGCATTTGACTATTTTTCACTGTGTCAAAACTTATCACCACATCCAAACAAACTAGAGATATAAAAAATTGAAATAAGTTATTAGAGAGAGAGCCTTCAAGACCCTATACCTTTAGAAAAAAAAATTCCAAGTTGTATAGTTTTTGAGAAATAGCTCGTCGAAATTTGCCACTTTTTTTACACTTAGGTCTCTTAAGAGAAAGCATTGGCATAATGTAGCCTAGATCGATTTGGCATGTTACAGTGAAAAAAAATGACCTTTCTTACTAGAAAACTAGCCACTCGAATGTGTTGGAATTGTTAGTTTTGTTGCACAATGAACAAAACAAAAGTTATTCCTCTTGACAACTTTCTCTTCAATGCATTTGACAATTTTTTCAATGTGCGAAAACTTCTAACCATGGCCAAATGGATTGGAGATATGAAAAACTAAGAGAGGTTATTATAGAGGGACCATACAAGACCATGTATCTTTAGATGGAATGTTTCTATGGGCCACGGTTTTTGAGAAATGGCTCATCAAATTATCTACTTTTTAGTAGTTCGGTCTTTTAAGAGAAAGCATAAGTACAATGTAGCCTGGATCATTCTGACATACTGGGGTGAAAAATAGGACCTTTCCTAGCATAAAACCACCCATGCAAATGTGTTGTAATTTTTCAGTTTTGGTGCATGATGAACATAACAAAAATTATGCCTCTTGACAACTTTCTCTTCAATGCACAAACACGTTTTGCAACATCTAACATATTGTCACTAGAGCCAAATGGATTGGATATGATAAAAAACTAAGAGATTTATTGTAGAAGGACCCTACATGAGACATTACCTTCAGACATAATGGTTATAAGTGGCACAATTTTCAAGAAAGAGCTCATTAAATTTTGTAACCTTTTTACACATATGGCTCTTAAAAGATTGCCAGTACAATGTGGCTTGGAATGATCTGGCATGTTGGGGTGCAAAAGAGGACCTTGACTAGCATAAAACCATCCACATAGATGTGTTTGAATTTTCTATTTGGTTGCATGATGAACATAACAAAAACTATACCACCTTGTAACTTTACACTGAAAGTGTTTGATGCTTTTTACAATGTGTAAGAACTTATCACCATGACCAAATGGATTGGAGATGTGAAAAAGTGAGAGAGTTTATTGTAGACATATCCTACATGACCTTGTACCTTTAGAGGGAATGATTGCAAGTGTCACAGTTTTTGAAAAAGAGCTCGTCAAAGTTTTCCTCTTTCTTAGACTTAGGGATCTTCAAAGATGGTTAGTACAAGTTTTTACTAAACGTGTAAATATGTAAAAAAAGGGTTGGTTCCAAAATATTAAGTGTTATCATCATAGATATCATCATCCCATGCATTTTTATCTAAACCCTCAAAAAATTACTCAAAGTTTCTTGAGGGGTAGTAAAAATGAGGTCTATCATTACACAAGAAGGAGAATAGATAAATGCCCAAGCGCTAGCTACTACTAATGCTAATCAACTTTTCTAGAACATAAATATGAAAAATTTAGTTATGAAGGAAGAATATATTAGCGTGATGGGTAATGCATACTTTACAATTAAGACTAAATAAATAGAAGCACATGATGACCCTATCTTAGAGAAGGATCTTGCAAATATCAAGAATAAAAGAAAGACATAAAATAATATGATTATTTAAAATGATTCATCATTTTCAAAAAATTTGAATGTTGAAATGGATGTAGATAATGAAAACAAAGAAAGGGATCCAAATAACCAAATAGTAGATGGCACTCCCAAATTATATTTTGTGTAGTACTAATCAACATGTGTACTATAACTTAAACATTAAATTAAAGAAACTAAAGCCCAAGGAACCACAAAACTAAAAACATGTACATGAGGATTCCTTATTGCACAATACCACACCCATGACCATTATGGAAGGTAGTCCAAGAGGTCTTTATGTGAAAATTAAAGATAAATTTTAAATACAAATGGATCTATAGAAATGACGCAGGGGCATCTTTTGATGCATTTTGAGTCATCTCGCAAAAATTTGGATTTTAGGTTGTTTTGTGTGTTTTTAAGTTTCCTAAGGTCATTTCTGACCATTTTGAATCATATGGGTTCATTTTGGAGTGTTTAGAAGGTTTTTCATTAAAAATGTAAAAATTGCAAAATGTTGCTAAAAGTTGTCATGCAACTTTGTCTAAGTGATAAAAAAGCAAGAAACTATTATATGCAAAGCAAGAAACATTAATAATAAGTTAGAATTGGTCTTAAATTTATGCATGTACCCTCCAAGGATGAATATATAGGGAAGAAACTAATTATTGAAGATTTTGTGAATGAAGCAAGCATTTCTATGCATTTTCAAATATTCCAGACTTGTTCTTTCCTTTTGTATGGATCTATAATTGCTTGTACAAATGATATACCACTTGTAGAAGATAGAGAAATTAAATAACTTTCATTTTCAATTGGTTTGGTCAATTTTTTTTATGATTTGCAAAAGCTATAGCATTTTTGGTGTCAATAGTTGCATATTTTTCATTGTTTTGTAGTAAGAAATTATGCTTGCACAAATTTTTATGACCTTGAATGGTTGGGGAAGTCAATGGAAAATTTAGATATATGTCTTAGGGTTCAAATTATTTTGGTTTGGTCTCATTTGGAGTTTATTTCAGAAAGTTATGACAAAAATGGTCTAGATGGTCATGTTAAAAAATTAGGGTTTCCAATTTGATAAAAAAACTCATTTCTCATGATCCGTATAGTAAAAAATTCTATAAACTTGTAGAAATTTATGTTTTAATGTCTTCTTTCATAATTCCAATCCTTATTCCAAGATTTGATGGGTTGTGGGGTGAAATAATTGAATGTGTATCTCATTTTGCAAGGAAACTGTCATAAAACCCTAATTGCTAAAGGGTTGATAAAATCTTTGCATAGTTTGATAATGGTTGAGTGTAGAATCATTGAGACATGTTATGAAAAGACTGAAATGTCCAAGAACTCATGCATAACACTATTTTCCCTTGTTGAATGCCTATTAGGCCATTGTAGCAATGTTTACAAGATGAACTAAGATGCACCAAATTATGCTTTGTGATGAATCATTGTATCAAATGTGTCAATTGAATCAAGTTTAAGCATCTCCTTACACTAGATAAAATTGGTATAAGATCTTGAAGATCTAGGAAAGAGAAATTTTTGAAATTTTGTGTTACTTTTGATAGGTTGAACTGAAGAACTTGGATGCCAAAAGACTAGGTAGTAAGGAAAAGGAAAGGAAACCTAGGTGAGGTATAACAAGAAGCATGGATCGAGAAAAGAGGAGAGATAGCAAGAAGATGCAATAGAAAACTCAATAGGAGAATATGAAATTCAATAAGATAAGATCAGAGTTTGAAAGACACATTAAGCTTACAGTGTACTAGTGTCTTGAGAAAGCATATCAAGAGAATGTTTGGCATTGGCCAATGAGAAAGAATTATTAAAAAAGAAGGAAGCAAAGGATAGCTATCTTGGAAGGTGAAGCTGATACAACAAAATCATGCCTTTTTGAAGAGGTGGAAGGAGAGATTGCAGTGATGTTTGGTCCTTTGGAGGACATGGCATGTGTGAGATAGCAATGCAAAGAAGAGGAAACACATGAAAGAGTTGATACCTTAGAGTGTTGGTAAAACAAGGATAGACAACTAAGAGGGGGGGTGAATTAGCTGTTATAGAATACTTAAACATTTTAAAAGTTTACTTAACTTAATCTTAGATCTAATGAATGAGTAATAAACCATGAATGATCAACACATCAAAAACATAGAGAACACCAATATTTTTACGTGGAAACCTAATTAGGGGAAAAACCACAGTGGAGATCATTCCACAATATTATACCCTATTAAAAGTATATGAATAATGGGAATGCACATGCATTCAGGCACAATTCCTAGAGCTCACTACTCAAATACAAATGAGGACTCACTGTCCAAAGAAAGGGTTTGGATTAAAACCATCCCAATGTGAACTAAGAAAATAGCTTCTACACAAGCTTGATTACAATTCTAGTTAAGCACAAAAAATCTTCTTTACACTTCACTCAATTTTCTTCACACTCTGCTCAATATTCTTCACACTTCTCTTTAGCATTCAAATGATTAGAACACTATTCACACATCTTCACTTTCTCTAGCATACATTCACTCTTCTATACACACTAACTTCTCTCAAACAATCACTTTGATATATCTGCAACATGAGATTCATCAACAACCTTGTAGGCCAGAAATATAAAATATATTTTCAATGTTGGCCCAAATTTACAAATAAATTTGCAATGTGAATCCACCAAGGTCAGCCACAACATAGTGGAGACCCAAATTAATAACTCCAACACAAAAAGACTTCATTTAATTTCTCCTCAAAGATCCACAACATGCTACCACCATCATGTCAACCAAGAACATGAAAAACCAAACATACAGAGAAAAATCTTTGACTATGAAAACACTGATCAATGTGGACATACCACAAATTTAGAGCACCATCTAGAAGCATCCAAAAAACAACAAGAACCAATAGAGAAACATCTGCAACAAAAAATATTAGCTGAAATGCATAAACTTGAATCAGGAACATAGACAGATGGGAATATTGTCAGAACACAGCTGTTCATAGAACAAATCTTCACACAAACCTCTAAAAATTCTTGTAGATGAAATAGATACACTCAACAAAAAACCCTTTAATCCATACTAGTTGATCTTCAACATACAAAGTAAAACACTTTCATGAATTTATTGCACCATTGGGAACCTACAATACTTTCTTTTACAATTTTTTCAATATCCTCAACATATACAACCTTTAATGTATTGAAGGATAATAGTGTTAACTTCAATGAAAACCACAGATTAGCAACACATCCACAACATCCAAAAATCTCCCCCTTTGGCATTGATGGAAACACATGATGTGAAAAACACCATCAACCCAACTCTGAATCAACATTAACTCCTCCTTAGATTCTAACTCTCCTTCCTTGACCTCTTCTACATGAGCTTCTCCTCTCTTGAGATAGACAATAGTTTTTCACATTACACTTCTCCCTGTTTGACATCAATGGTAAAGATAAGCATTATCTTTCCACATGCTAGATTTGAGCCACATATCTGCACTTTTGACTAATCCCCCTAAGTAGCAACCTCAGAAACATCAATCCAAATTAGAGTATGATCATGAAGCACACGAATTGATGCAAATTAATGTATCTCTAGTTCATATCAGGCGGGTAATTACCCCTAGCATCCCTCTAAGATAATCAAAAGTATCCTTCAGCAATGGCTTGGTGAAAATGTTTGTAATCTACTCTTTGGTAGGTACATACTCCAGTATAACTTCTTTCTCACTCACTTTCTCTCTTAGAAAGGGGAACTTGATTGATATATGCTTTGTCTTAGAATGTAGCACTAGATTCTTTGATATGTTTATAGCACTTGAATTGTCACATAATATGGCAATAGGTTCATCATATACTACTCTGATGTCTTTCAGCATATGTTTCATCCATATCACTTGAGTACAGTTGCTTGCAGCAACAATATACTCTGCCTCAGTAGTAGATAAGGAAATGGAATTTTTCTTTTTGCTCAACCATGACACTAGCTTCTTCCCTAGGAAGAAAATTCCACCACTAGTACTCTTCCTCTCATCTACATCTCCTACCCAATCCACACCAGTATATGCATTCAAAGTAAGATAATCATCTTTAGGATACCAAAGTCCAAAATCAATTATTCATTTCAAATATCTAATAATTCTCTTTATAGTAGTTACATGAGACTCTTTTGGATCAGCCTGAAATGTAGCAACCATACATACATAATTCATGATGTTTGGTCTAGTCTAAGTTAAGTAGATAAATCCACCAATCATTGATTCATACCTTGTTTGATTTTCTTTGGGAGACTCATCATTTTATGTTAATTTGCATTCGGTTACCATGGGAGTACCAACAGGTTTTGAGTCATCCATACCAAACTTCTTCAATAGCTCTCTCACATATTTGGACTGAGATATGAAGATCCCCTTGTCTAACTGAGTAACTTGCAATCCCAGAAAGAACTTCATCTCTCCAATCATACTCATCACAAATTCATTCTTCATTTCATAAGCAAACTTCATGCATAGATTATCATCTCCTCCAAAAATAATATTATCAACAAAGACCTCAATAATCAATTCTTTGTCATGATCCAATTTGAAATACAAGTTGTTGTCAGCAATACCTTTATTGAATCCAAGCTTCAATAAATTTTTTTCCAATCTAGCATACCAAGCTCTGGGGGCTTGTTTGAGTCCATATAGAGCTTTCTTTAGTCAAAAAACCATGTATTCCTCATCAGTCAATTGAAATCCATTTGGTTGTTCAATATATACCTCTTCTTCTAGCACACCATTCAAAAAAGCTGACTTCACATCCATTTGATAGACTTTGTAGGTTTTATATGTAGTATAAGCAAGAAATAACCTTACGTCTTAAATTATTGAAAAGGGGGAAAAGGTTTATTCAGTTTCAATACCTTCCATTTGTGAATACGCTTTACATACCATTCTTTCTTTATTCCGAACCACTTCACCTTGTTCATTCATCTTATGCCAAAAGACCCATTTTGTACCAATCACATTTTTGTCTTTTGGTCTAGGAACAAGTATCCATGTATTATTTTTCTCAATCTGCATCAGTTCTTCCTTCATAGCTTCCATCTAGTGTTCATCATTGCAAGATTCATTGATATCTTTAGGCTCAATTTTAGAAATCAAGCAATATTCTTCTATAATCTTCCTTCTAGTTTGCACACATTTATTCTTGTCTCCTATAATTTTATTTTCAGAATGATTTAGCTTTACATACCTTGGAGTTTTAGGATTTTCTTGAACTTTTGATTCTTCTCTTCTTTCTTCTACACTTGCAATTGTTTCTGCTTCCTAACTATCTTGATTCACTGGAACAAGTGGAACATATGGAACATATGGCATAATTTGAAGTTGATTTTGTGTTTGAACATTCTCCCCCTTGTTTGCATTGTCTTTATCTAAATCATATCCACAATATCTAGATGATTTAGTAGAATCCTTATCAACTATGACATTTTCACTCTCAACCATTTTCCTCAATCTTTTGTTATAGCACTGGTAGGCCTTGCTTCTGGTAGAATAGCCTAGAAATATTCCTTCATCACTTCTTGCACCAAACTTTCATATATCATCATCTCTATTGATATAGCATTTTCCTCCAAAGATCTTGAAATATCTAACAATAGGCTTATAACCAAACCATAGTTCAAAAGGAGTCCTACCATAATTACCATTTACATTTACCTAATTCAAAGTATACACAATAGTTCTTATAGCTTCACTCTAATAGATACGAGGCACATTTCCTTCAATCATCATTGTTCTAGTAGCATCTAGAATTGTTATATTCTTCCTCTCTGCAACTCCATTATGTTGATTCCATGCTCTTCATAGAAAGAATTAAACTCCCTAGAGGTGAATTCACCACCTCTTTCAGACCTTAAGAATTTAATTTTCAGACCTTTCTCATTCTCTGCCATAGTTTTGAAACATTTGAACTTTTTAAATGCTTCACATTTTTCTCTTAAGAAAGCAACCCATACCATTCTAGATTAATCATCAATAATCAACATAAATTACCTTTCACCATGGAGACTTCTGACTCTAGAGGGACCACATAGATCAATATTTATCAGCTCCAACAATCCATTTGAATTGTGTTGTTTGCTTCGAAAAGAAACTCTAGTCTATTTTCCCATCTGACACTCCTTGCAAATTGTGCTAGCAGGCTTCACTAGAGTAGGTAGATCTCTGACTACTTGAGTGGAATTTATTTTGACAATGATATCAAAATTCACATGATATAGCCTTCTATTCCATAACTAGCTTTCATCTATTTGAGCAATTAAACAACTTTCATTGGTTGCATTCAGGTGAAAAACACTACCTTTTTTTTGTTTACCTAAAGTAATTACTTTTCCAGAACTTCCAAATATCTTGCATCTTCTATCTTTGAACTAAAGATCATAATCCTTGTCCACCATCTATCCAACACTCAACAAGATGTGTTTCAAACCTTCAACATAAAGAACATCATCAATGTTATGCTTACCACCAAGACAAATAGATCCTCTACGACAAATCACACAAGCATTGTTGTCACTGAATCTCACAACCCCGCCGTCATACTTCTCTAGACTTACAAATTTTCTTTTGTCACTGGTCATATGATGTGAGCATCTGTTGTCAATGACCCATTCATCCTTTTCTTCAATTTGGGCTACAAGAGCTTTCTCAACTTTAGCAGATTCAATAGCCACTAGACTATTATCCTTGATAGCAATGAAAACCCAATCATCTTCTTTACCATTATCTTTATTAGACTCATCATCGGTCACTCCTTCAACAAAGTAACATTTCTTTTGGAATCTATATTTTTAAGGCTTAGACCTAGGAACTCTTTTAGGACACCTTGATGTAAAATGACCTATTTTACTGCAAGAAAAACATTTGATAAGCAGCTTTCCTTTATACTTACCTTGTCCTCTGCCTTCTTTCTTTACAATCAATGCTTACAGTTCTTCTAATTCTCTTTCTTCATCTTCAAGTTGTTTCATTTCTTCCTCATACTTGAATGTCTTTTTAGAACTCTCTCCCAAATCAAATCTTTACTTGCTTCTTCTAGATACATTATCCTTAAATCTAGTTTCAGTCTTAGGAACTGAATCACCAAATTTGCTTAACTCAAAAGAAGCAAGTTTACCAATCGATGTATCTCTTGTCACATTTGTCAATGATCTAGTTTCTTCAATAGCATGAGCCTTTGCTTTGTAGGAGGTAGGAAATGATCTGAGAACCTTAGCCACAATTTTTTTCTCATCCAAAATGCCACCAACACATCTAATACCCATCACTAGTTCATTTACTCTTTGCATGAAAGAAGAAATATTTTCATCTTCACCCATCTTCATATTTTCATACTTGCCTTTCAAACTCTATAGCTTAGCCATCTTGACATGTATATCACCTTCATACGAAGTTTCTATCTTTGTCCACATCTCATGAGTTGTCTTTAGACCTAACACATTTGTCATTTATGAATCAGTTAGAGCACTCAACAAAGCTTCCATAGACCTAACATTATTCTCATCTTCTTTAACTTCATTAGTAGTGGAAGGACCATTTTGAGGAATAAAATATTGATTCTTTGTAATCTTCCAAAAAGGTTCACCAATACACTTTAAATGACACTCCATCCTAGCTTTCCACAATGAGTAGTTTGTTCCATCAAATCTAAGACTGTCCTTCTTGTATGATGCCATCTCGGATAACCTTAAAATTTTAAACTTCTTTAGAGGAACTTGCTTTGATACCAATTGTTGGAAAAACAAGGATAGACAACTAAGAGGGGGGGTGAATCAGTTGTCGCAGAATACTTCAACCTTTTCAAACTTTAATTAACTTAATATTAGATCTGATGAATGAGTAATAAACCATGAACAATCAACACATTAGAAACACAAAGAACACCAAGATTTTTTATGTGGAAACCCTATTAGGGGAAAAACCATGGTGGAGATCAGTCAACAATATTATACCCTATTAAAAGTATATGAATAATGAGAACACACATGCATTTAGGCACATTGCCTAGAGCTCAGTTCTCAAATACAAATGAGGACTCACTTTCCAAAGAAAGGGTTTGGATTAAAACCATCCAAATTTGAACTGAGAAAATAGCTTCTACACAAGCTTGATTATAGTTCCATTTAAGCACATAAAACCTTCTTTACACTTCACTCAATCTTATTCACACTTCTCTTTAGCATTTGAATTATTACAACACTATTCACACATCTACACTTTCTCTAGAATACATTCGCTCTTCTATACACACTAACTTCTCTCAAACAATCACTTTTATATCCACAACATGAGATTCATCAACAACTTTGTCAGCCAAAAATATAAAATATATTTTCAATGTCGGCCCAAATTTACAAATAAATTTGCAATGTGAATCCACCAAGGTAGGCCACAACATAGTGGAGACCCAAATTAATAATTCCAAGACAAAAGGACTTCATTTAATTTCTCCCCAAAGATCCACAACATGCTACCACCATCATGTCAGCCAAGAACATGAAAAACCAAATATACAGAGAAAATTCTTTGACTACAAGCACACCATTCAATGTGGATGTACCACAAAGATAGAGCACAATATAGAAGCATCCAAAAACAACAAGAACCAATAGAGAAACATCTACAACAACAGAGATTACTAGAAATACATAAACTTCACTCAAGAACATAGTTGTTCATAGCACGAACAAATCCTCATGTGAACCTCTAAAACTTCTAATATATGAACTAGATACACTCAATAGAAAACCCTTTAATCCACACTAGTTGATCTTCAACATACAGAGCGAAACACCTTCATGACTTTATTGCACCATTGGGAACCTACAATACTTTCTTTTACAAATTTCTCAATATCCTTGACATATACATCCTCTAATGTATTGAAGGCTAATAGTGTTGAAATCAATGAAAACCACATATCAGCAACACATCCACAACATCCAACATGGAGATATAGCAGCATGTATGGAGGAAAAGAGTGAAAAAAAAGAAGATATGCTAGCATAGGATTGTCTTTTTGATGAAATGAATGAAGAGGTTAAGTGTGGATTTGTAGCCATGATAATACATCATTTGGACGATGAAGAGAAAGAATTTGCAGAAAATACAAACATAGAGATGATACAACTTGAATAGCCTCACTATGACGAACAAGTGGATGAAGAAGATAACATTTGATCTCCTATGGAAAGATGAGATGGAGAAAATAAAAAAGTTGCTTGAAGGAGGCTTGATAGAAGGACATGAAGACATGGATATGGCAGAAATAAATGATGAAAAAGAAATTGGGACACCGAGGAAAAATGAGGTAAATAATGCATGTTTTGATTTTAATTTGTTTAAATTGAATAATGAAATGATGTAGAATAAACAAGAAGAAGGTGGACACAAGGAAAGTTTCAATTTCCATGAGAATTTGTATGAGGAAGCTATAGATTTGATTATTGGTCATGAGTATGATTTTTTGGATAAATAGATTGAAAAGTGTGGACAATTTTTCAAGCATGCCCACTTGATGGAAGATGAAAAAAAATGGATAGCAGTAATGAGGAATATGACAGAGAAATAGAATTTTGGAGTCTTGTAGTTGAGAAGAAGATTATCAAGAGGAGGTCCAAAAAGAATGAATGATACACATGCATGAAGATCAAGGCACCTAAAGTAGATAAATACAAGCATGGAGAATATCTCCACATGAAACACAATTGGAAGAAGAGAAAGAAAATAAAACCATCATTTGAGATGGAACTCAAATTCCTTTTCCCTAGGGAGTATGATGCAGGGGCACCTTTTGATGCATTTTGAGTCATGTTGCAAAAACTTGTATTTTAGGTTGTTTTGTGTGTTTTAAAGTTTCCTAAGGACATTTATGACCATTTTGAATCATATGGGTTCATTTTGGAGTGTTTAGATGGTGTTTGATTAAAAATGTAAAAATTGCCTAATGTTGCTAAAAGTTGTCATGCAACTTTGTCCAAGTGGCAAAAAAGAAAGAAATTATTACATGCAAGGAAATAAACATTACAATCAGTTAGAATTGGTCTTAAATGTATGCATGTACCCTCCAAGGTCGAATAGAGAGGGAAGAAACTGATTTTTGAAGTTTTTGTGAACGAAGCAAGCATTTCTATGCATTTTCAAATGTTGCAAACCTGTTCTTTCCTTTTGTATGGATTTGTACTTGCTTGCACAGATGAGATGCTACCTAGATAATATGGAGTAATTAAATACCTTTCATTTGAAATTGGTTTGGTCAGTTTTTGTTATGATTTGCAAAAGTTATAGTATTTTTGGTGTCAATAGTTGTAGATTTTTCACTATTTTGCATCAAGAAATTATGATTGTACAGATTTGTATGACCTTTAATGGTTGGGAAAGTCATTGTAAAATTTATATATATGTTTTATGGTTCAAATTATTTTTTTTTGGTCTCATTTGGAGTTGATTTGAGAAATTTATGAAAAAAATGCTCTAGATGGTCATGTTCAGAAATTAGGGTTTCCAATTTGATAAAAAAATGCATCTCGTGATCCATATAGTGAAAAATTATATAAAATTGTAGAATGTTATGTTTTCATGTCTTATTTCATATTTCCAAGCCCTAGTCCAATATTTGATGGGCTGCAAGGTGAAATTGTTGAATGTGTGTCTCATTTTGCAAGAAAACTATCATAAAACCCTAGTTGCTAAAGGGTTGATCAAATCTTTCCATAGTTTGATAATGGTTGAGTGTAGAATCATTGAGACATGTTATGAAAATATTTAAGTGTCCAAGAACTCATGTCTAATGTTTTTTTCCCTTGTTGTATGCCTATTAGTCCATTGTAGAAATGTTTCCAAGATGAACTAGGGTGCACCCAGTTATACTTTGTGATGAATCATTGTATCAAATGTGTCAATTGAATCAAGTTTAATCATCCCCTTACTCTGTGTCAAGAAAAATATACATTATGTATACTAATACCCTAATTATGTACCACTAATCATTCAAGTATATTGGTCAAGGAGGCCATATTTGAGGACATCAATCATATCACAAATGAGACAAGTATATTGTGAAATAAATGGAATTCCCTTGCCTAAAGGAGGAAAATAGTCAAAGGGTAGATAAATTATAGTAATATTCCTTAGTGTTCAATTAGTGGAGGGAATACCCATGAGATGAAGGTAGTCATTGTGTAAAAAAGGAAGATAACATGAGACAAGGAGGGGAAACAAGGAGGGGTTGTAAGGAAGATGATAGGTGATAGGTGGCAAAGAAGATGACATGAGATAAGGAGGGAAGTAAGGAAGATGAAATGAGACAAGGAGGGGCAACAAGGAAGAATGAAGAATAGGTATAAATATATGAAATAATTTTATTTAAAACATTTAAACTTTATAATATATGTTCTTTTCTCATTTCCATAGCAATTAGAACACATGATAATGATATATATTTTAATAACCAAAATAAAGTGATCAATAATATGAATTTACAAATTTAATGTACATGCTTACAAATCAATCCAAAAACCCATTTGAATTTTCTCTACTATTTATTATGTCAAGTATTTCCTGATGGTCAAACTCATGCACCTTCCACAAGTTCTTCAAAGGTCTACCCCCATATTTGATCAAATGAACATTGGATTCCATGATAAGGTTTGAGTAATGAAGAATATTTCAATGCATGTTAAAAGTCCTCAAATAACTAGACATTAGACTTCTCAACTAGGTACCTTTTATTCCATGTACCAGTAAAAACCACCAAAATTGTAGGATATTCTATGTTTCCTCCATCTCTAACTAGGGCCTCCAATTTATTTTTTACCTCAACACAATGACACAAGTAATAATTTATGTTGCAATAATGGAAAGAATGATGGTTTTGTCATTTATGTCAACTGTTCAATTGGTTATCAACTAATTTTTGTTGTCATTAGTTTCATGGATACATGTTATTGGCTATATATGTTGAGGATATTGAGAAAATTGTAATGAAGATATGTTGTAGGTGTTTAGTGGTTGCTCTGGGTTTTTCTCTAGTATTTACTCCTATGTTTGTGTGGTTCAGATATGTTGATCATGGTTCTTGGAATATACTATATCTAGATTTTTGGCTATTGATTCATTGTACAATACAAGTTATATTCACCAATTGTGAACTGTGGTTTTCTGTGTTTCTGGTTGAAGTTTGGGAGAAATGTTGTTGGTTTGGATTTCTCTTTGTTAAATTATTATGACTTGCAATTCTAGAGTTGAGTTGCTTTGATTGTATTGAAGATAATTTTTGTATCTAGAAGGTTCATGCTTAATTTTTATGTGTCTTATACTGATTTGGTTGGCCTTGTGTTGAATACTATATTTGGATTTGATGAACCATGTTGGATCTATTTGGTTCCTTATGAAGTGTGTTTTTGGGTCATCCTCATTCTAATTCTACCCTAGGATTTTTTGACGCCGACCTAATTTGAATTTTAATTTGGATGGGCGACTTTGGACATGTTTAAAAGTTGAATATGGTATAAATACAAGATGAGTTAGTTGTGAAATAGAGATTAGAAAGAGGAAAGAGAGATAAGTGCAAAGAAATAGAGTAGATAGATGTGAGATTGATGTGAATTAGTGGGTGTGTGTCATGCGAGTGTGACAGATTAGTGCAAAACGTAAATGTCGAGTTTCTAGATGTAGTGAGTTGAAGGTGTACTCTATCATTCATGCATTTCTACAAGTGGTTGAGAAAATTGTAGTGGATTTCTATGTTGCATTGAGATTTTCTTCTCTATGTAACGTATCTCTTTTATCTTCTTTGTATCTCTATTGCAGTGTGCCCTTTGGGTTGTTAGCCCTATTGGACAGTGAGTCCTTACCTTGGCAGTGAGTCTCTTGTAATCAGTTTTGATATTATAGATATAGTGTGATTTAATCCTCATCATGGTTTTTCCCTTATTGGGTTCTCCATGTAAATCTGGTGTTATTGTGTTTATGTGATGGTTTTCAGTTTCTGCACTAGTATTCAATGTTCAATCATTTAAGCAATGTTAAGGACTAGTTCTAGTGAATTAATTAAATTTTAATTTTGTGACAATTGGTTCACCCCCCTCTCAATTGTCTTGTTCAAAAAATTGGTGAAGAGCTTAACAACTTGAGGAACATCTGAGAAGGATGGAAAAATGACTTATGATTATTCGAGGTTCAATGGAACTAATTATGCTATCTAGAAATTATTGATGGAAGAATATTTGGAGTATTATGGATATGATGTGGAGAAATATTACAAGAATCCTTACACTTGTCCTGCTATTGGTCCAAGTATGTATAATGAGATCAAAGCACATGAAGTGAACAACAAGGAGAAGTACATTTTGAAGAATAGTCTAGTACATTCTAAGTTGATTAAGGTTTAGAATTTGAAACTTGAAGACTACTAAGGAAGTATCGGATGCTTTAGAAAGGGTGCATGAAGGTGATGAAAGATTTAAAGAGGAAAGATTACAAAATTTGGAGACACAGTTTGAGCTTCTACACATGTTTGAAGATTAGAATGTTAAACATTATGTATAGATATTGGTTGGAATGTGAGGACTTGGTGCTACTAAACCAGAATTGTAAAGAAGATTCTTAGAACTCTTCCTGATGCTTATAGTGAGAAGGTGTGTGCTATTGAACAGAGTATAGATTATAAGACCTACACTAAAGATTTGTTGTTCATATTTCTAACATCTTATGAGATGAGGAAGTTGAATATGAGGAATGGATGTGAATCTGAAACTACTTTTAAGGCTACAAAATCTAAAGATTTGGATGAAGAAAGGCTCTGGTAAGTATGAAGGTAAGTTTCCCTTTAAATGCTTTAGTTGTGGAGAAATAGTTCATTATGATGTAAAGTGTTTGAAAAGAGCTAAGAGGGATAAACAAAGATATGAGAAAGAAAATAAAGGAAAGAAGATCAATAGAGCATATTATGTGAATGATAATGCTAGTATAGCTAATGAATATTGTGATTATGAAGATCTTGATGACAATGAATGTTTTTTCTTGGATATAAAGGATGAACCTCCTTCTGCTAATTCTGAAAGATAGGTAAAGGAAAGCCCTTCAAAGAAGGAGAAAAATGAAAGTACTATTATCTTTTCCCTACATGCTAAATAAGAAAAGAAATATTGGGTTATTGATAGTGGTTGTTCACATCACATGATTGGTGATAAAAATTAAGTTTTTTAAACTTGGAAAATATGGAGGCTTGGTTATGTTTGGAGATGATACTGGTGCTAAAATTTGTAGGATAGATTTAATAAGTTTTGATGGCAAGCATAATACTAATGATGCTTACTATGTTAAGGGTTTAAGTCATAATCTTTTGAGTGTTGGATAGATGTGCAATAAATGATATGATCTTGGGTTTAAGGATGAGAGATGTGAAATTTGGAAAGGATTTGAAACATTGATTGTTGTAGGAAAGAAATATGAAGGAAATAACTACCAATTTAAGGGTGTTGATGGATGATGCTTTATTACTCAAATTAATGATAGTTGGTTATGGCATAGGAGAATGTGTCACATTAATTTTGATAACTTAAAAAGGATTAGTACAATTTAGGTTGTGGAAGATTTACTAGGAATTAGAAAGCCTATTAATGCTATTTGTAGGAATTGTTAGTTTGGAAAGCAAGCAAGAAGTCATTATAGATCAAAGGAATAGTCTATTACTATACTATTGGACTCAATTCATACAGATCTCTATGGTCCTACAAGCGTGAGAAGTCTACAAGGTGAAAGGTACTTTGTGCTTTTGATTAATGATTACTCTAGATATACATGGGTTACATTTCTTAGAGAGAAATCAAATGCATTAGATAGATTCAAGACATTCAAAGCTATGGTTGAAAATGAAGTAATATTAAAGATAAAATACTTAAGGTATGACAGAGGTGGAGAATTCACCTCCCATGAGTTTAATATCTTTTGTAAATTGCATGGAATAAGAAGACAATTATTTTCTCTAAGAACTCCTCAACAAAATGGAGTTGTTGAAAGGAAAAACATAATAGTTCAAGAGGCTACTAGATCAATGATTACTAAATCTGGTTTACCAAAATTTTACTAGAGAGAAGCTATTCATACTACTATGTACGCATTCAATCAAGTTCAAGCAAGAGAAAACAATACAAAGACCCCCTATGAGCTATGGTTTGGAAGAATTCCTCCTATCAAGTATTTCAAAGTATTCATAAGCAAATATTATATCAAAAGAGATGAAGAAACCTTAGGTATGTTTGATGCAAGAAGTGATGAATCCATTTTTCTTGGATATTCTATTAAAATCAAAGCATATAGATGTTTCAATAAAATATTGAGAAAATTTTTAGAAAGTGCAAATGTCAAGGTTGATGACAATGAAAATTCAATTGACATTGATGGATATGTATCTGATGAACCTGATTGTGTAAGAATTGAAGAGATTGTGGAAGAATGGAAAAAGATGAGCAAGAGAAGTAGAATGAACAAAATGAAAGAGAAGAAGCTCTGGTGGTGTCACCTAAGACACCTAGATATGTGTAGAAGAATCATTCAGAAATTCAAATTATTGGAGATAAGACTAAAGGAGTATTAACTAGAAGTAGAGCTATTATTAAAGTAAATCTATGTTTATTTTCTGATATTGAATTGAAGACTATAAGTGAAGCATGTAAATATGAGCATTGGATGGAAGCCATGAAAGAAGAACTTATGTAGATTGAGAAGAATCAAACTTGGGAATTGGTCTCAAGACTAGCAGATAAAAACATTATTGGATTGAAGAGGGTATTCAAAAATAAGTTGAATGAGAATGTAGAAGTAGTTATAAACAAAGAAAGGTTTGTTTGTAAGGGTTACTTACAAGTAGAAGACATATTTTTTTAGGAAACTTTTTCTCTAGTAGAAAGAATGGAAGCTATAAGGATGTTCTTAGCATTTTTTTCTCATAAAGACTTCAAGGTCTATCAGATGGCTTTCAAGTCAATATTTTTTAATGGTGGGCTAGAAGAAGAGTTTTACATGGAACAACTAGAAGGATTTCAATTAACAGATCAACCAAATATAGTGTTAAAATTAAAGAAATCCTTATATGGTTTGAAGCAAGCTCCTAGAGCTTGGTATGCAATGTTAGATAGCTATTTAATTCAACAAGATTTCAAAAAAGGTACAACAAATACTAATCTTCATTTTGAGATTGAAAATGATAAAATATTGATTATAGTTGTATATGTTGATGACATTATTTTTGGAGGAAATGAAAATATGTGCAAGATGTTTGCAGAAGAGATGCAAAAATAATTTGAAATTTCTATGTTTGGAGAGATGAATTTCTTTCTTGGGATACAAATTAATCCAACTAAGAAAGGAATTTTTATTTCACAATAAAAATATGTGAAAGAGATGTTGAAGAATTTTGGGATGGATGGTTCCAAACCGGTACGTACTCCTATGGTGAATAGTTGAAAATTGGGTAAAGATGATGATTCACCTAATGCTGATCAGAGCAAGTATAGATCTATGATTGGTATACTATTGTATTTGAATATTATGCATGTTGTCTGTCTTGTGGCTACATTTCAAGAAGATCTTAAGGAAACACATGCTTTTATTATTGTTGTTGTTAAAAAAATATTCAGATATTTGAATGGAACTCCAGATTATGGATTATGGTATCCTATAGATACTGATTTTACTCTAAGTGCCTATAGATGCAGATTGGGCTAGATGTGTAGATGATAGAATGAGTACAAGTGGTGGTTCATTTTTTCTTCCTTGTAGATTGGTGGCATGGTTGAATAAAATGCAAGATTCAATCTCCTTGTCTACTATTGAAGTTGTATATATTGCTGCTACATCTTGTTGTACACAAGTTCTATGGATGAAATAGACATTGAAAGATATCATAGTGGTGTATGATGATCCTATTTCTATCTTCTATGATAATACAAGTTCAATTAACATTTCATAGAATCCTATGATGCACTCAAGGATGAAGCATATATCTATCGTATCATTTCTTTGAGAGAAAGCAGTCATGGAGAATGAAGTAAATCTTTATACTTTTTGAGGAAGGGATCGATGTTGATATATTTATTAGTTATTCTTCCTAAAAGATACTTTTGAGTATCTTCGGGGAAGCAAAAATATTTCCTCATTTCTTGGAACCTGATGCAGAGTAGATAACGCCCACTAGACTACCACCCATCTTTCTAAACCAATGTTTGATGGAGCCACCTCTAAGGAGTAAGTTAAATACCGTGGGTGTTGTCATTAGTTATTCACTTTTCGACATCAAAAAGGAGAAATTAATGCAAATATCTTTTTTCCTTTGCTACTGATGTCTAAGGGGAGATGAAGCATAGAAAATAAAAGGAAGCATGAAAAAAAAAAAGAGGAAGAATATAAAAGAATATCTAATCAAGGGAGAGAAACATGTAAAGCACGAAAGAAAACCTCAGGCGAAGTAGCCCAAAGTTTCATGGCGGGTCTCTTTTAGAATGCTCTTGCCTCCACCCAACAAGTGGGATATTGTTGCAAGGAAATTCTGGTGAATTGAAAGCCGCTCAAATGATGCCTAACCGGTCTCACCGGGTTTAATAATGGATTGCCGCGCCGCTTAGTGTCATGGATAGCAGGTTGTTACCTGGCGGTTATGCCTGGCGATATACGGAGAGAAATTGTAATGAAGACATGCCGTGGTGTTCAAGTTGCTCTAGGTTTTCTCTCCCATGTTTGTGTGGTTTAGATATTTTGACGCGTGGTTGTTGGAAGCTTCCGCTATTCAGATTTTGGTTGTTGATTTAGTGCAATGCTAGTTGCGTTCCACGCCAGAACTGTGGCTTCTTATGTTTGAGGTCCAAAAAGAAATTTTGTTGGTCCATATTTATCTTTGTTAAAGTCTTATGACTTGCAGTTATAGAGTTGAGTTTTTTTAATTGTATTGAAGATAATTTTGGTATCTGGAAGGTTTGTGCTTAATTGTTCTATGTGTTTTACACTAGTTTGGTTGACATTGTGTTGAACACTATCTTTGGAGTTGATGAAGTGTGTTGGATCTATTTGGGTCCTTATGAAGCATGTGTTTGGGTCACCCTAATTCTAATTCCACCCTAGGATTTTTTAGTGCTGACCTAATTTGAATTTGAATTTGGATGGGTGACTTTGAACATGTTTCAAAGTTGAAGATGGTATAAATATAGGATGAGATAGTGGTGAAATAGGGCATAGAAAGAGGAAAGAGAGATAAGTGCAAATAAATAAAGTAGATAGATGTGAGATTGATGCGAATTAGTGAGTGTGTGTGATGCGAGTGTGGTATATTAGTGCAAAGCCTAAATTTTGAGTTCCCATATGCAGTGAGCTAAAGGTGTACTCTATCATTCATGCATGTTTGCAATTGGTTGAGAAAATTGTGGTGGATTTCTTTGCTGCATTAATATTTTCTTCTCTTTGTAACATATCTCTTCTATCTGCTTTATATCCCTTTGGCAGTGAGCCCTCTGAGTTGTTAACCCTGTTGGATAGTGATTCCTTATCTTGGTAATAAGCCTCTTGTAATCATTTTTTGATATTCTCTATAGTGTGAGTTAATCCTCACCATAGTTTTTCCCTTATTGGTTTTTCCACATAAATTTAGTGTTATTGTGTTTATATGATGGTTTTCAATTTCTACACTAGTATTTAATGTCTAATCATTTAAGCAGTGTTAAGGCTTAGTTCTAATGAATGAATTAAATTTTAAATTTGTGACAACTGATTCACCCTCCTCAGTTGTCTTGTTCAACAATTTATTCCATCTTCATTTTCTTCATCTACAATAACTATATAAACATGCCCTACATTGATATATGATCAAATTAGATGAATTTATTCAAAATTACAAAAACACAACAAAATAAGATAAAATTAGTAATTTTATAAACTATGCAAGTATATATTACCTAGTTGAACTAGATCTGATATGTAATCAAAGTTAGTTAATGATTCCATCTGTGTGATTTCTAATGCAATCAGGAGTAGATATGTGTCAAGTGAGCTTAGACTTCATAATCAACATTCATCAACCCACTCCTTTGATTCTCACTCATTCCAAGCTTGATATCTAGAAGAAGAACAAAATTATACCATCTTTTGTGTATGAATACTCCATGAAACTACATTAAAGATTTTGAAAGAGTGTAGCTTACTTAGTTCTATCAATGTACAACAATCCTCATATTTGGCAATGTTAGTATCATCTATCAACCAAAATATTATATGAACTAAAGACTTACCTTCATTACTTGGACCCATTTTAGCACTACGCCACTCAACAATTGATTGTATATTTGTCAAATTTATTTTTTTCTTTATACTTGAACTCTTCTCATGATATGGCTCTTTTGATACATGCTCTTGCACCATCATGCTCCCCCTTTCCATGCTTAGCCTCAACAAAGTTCCACATATGTTGAACATCTATAATATTATGCATCTTTACCAACCAATAGAACATCTGTGAGTTCTTGAATTATGATGCGTAATTATGTGACCATATGATATGTTGATCAAATTATATGCCCCTTCTAATCAAATAATAGTAGGACACTTGAAAACCTTCCATGAACTTTGTAGAATGCATACAATCATCACTAATATAAAAAATATACTCCGTTATGATCTTTGTGTCATCCTATGTATTGTCTAGCATGAAATAATGTTATGTGCACAAATATAACAACCTAGATGTGGAGTTGTAATATTGTGATTGCATGTCATGTTGTGGCTATAGATTATAGTTCTTCACAAAGTTAATGATTAAAATAATGTTTTCAAGCAGAAATGTGTCCTTGCATAACTTGAATTGCAAGTCCAACCATTGACTTCTATGGGTATTCTTTGCATCTCATGCACTATAGTCTCTCAAAATATGGACAATAACTAATACACTATAATCTTTTCAATAACCAAATCACACATTTTTTCTTCTTTACCATCTTTTGCATTGTAGGAAATTGTCTTATACTTGCTAAATTCTACTAGTTCATTTCCAACTTCATGTGTACTTTCAATGTGTTCACAAATTGGAATACATTGCAAACCACCACAATTCTAACATGTGCCATCCAAGCATAATATCTTGTAGAATAAATGACCATCCACTCTTTCATATAAAATTATTGATATGAAAGCTCTTGAAGATGTAGGTGGGGCATGTATGTCACAATCCTACAAAACATTATTAGTATGCAAAAACATATACATCGATAAACATCAACAACAAGTAGTGTGTGTGTGTGTGTGTGATTCATTTTGACATAGAAAGGATTTAGCATTTCAAAAAATATTTGACAAATTTTAACTTGAGGATACATCTCTAAAAATTTACCAAAAAAATGTGTTTGAGTCATATCCAAAAAATTCTTTGGATGTGGCTCATGGTTTTGAAAATTAATTCTCCTTACCACATATTTTTTATTTAAAGATAACAT